>JAOXYD010000003.1:16312262-16325787 GCA_028565735.1 Pinacopodium congolense | reverse complement strand
TCTTATCCTTCTATTGCATATGTACCACATTCCTTAGAAGTGGGATGACAAAACTAATTAACTATTCCTTAACAAAATACCAAAAGTGTATCATATGATACAAAATATAAGCATTAGTGAACCATACCTCATTCAACTTGCTAGCCCTCAACTGGAAATTGGTGTTAAGGATGGCTACTATAGTTAGGCCTTGGGTTACTAATTAATAAGTGGAGAATGATCGGAAACTCATGCTTACTCCCAATCCTAAGGCATCTCAGGCAACATTAATATAAAATCAGGTTTCGATGTGATTATATCCCTCTGAAGGGTGTCTTTTTGTTGCTTTGTATATCATACCATCATTGCGTACATATAGTAAAGTATACAAATATGTTCAAATAATTGTAATGTAAGTTCTTAAAATGAAGGAATTAATCTCGATGATATCTTCCTTTGCCTTTTATTTTATATTAGCATAGAACTCATAAATCAGGTTCGAGTAATAGAATCTATCTAATTTTATCATTAACTTCTAACCTAAGGCTCTGAATTTATTAAACGTGTTAAACTCCCCATTAACTGCAAGTCCCAAGGTGCACTTTATTACCGTATCATTGTGAGCCTCATGCCACCTGGTGTTATCGATAAATATGAACTGGGAGGTATTGTATGATGGACACTTTCTCAAACTAGATGGTGGAATGGTTAGGGGTACATTATATTTAAATTGATAGGAGAAAATAGATCGAAACAATCACTAGAATATTCTATAGGGGGTTACCAAAATATTCATTCAATCATGAAATTATGCTACCATTGTTAGAATATTCCATTACTAGTAAAAATAAAAATGGATGGAAAAATTATGAAAAGATGGATTTGGATATAAGGAAACCAATGGACTAAAAATTTAAACCGAAATCTGTAGCAAATCATGCAAATCATAGGAAAATATTAGCGAACTATGGTAAGATGTTAGCCCTATATGACACTTATAAGAGGTGAATTAGTTGTTTAAAAAATTTCTTCAAAGTTATATAACCTCATCTTTATCAATTTATTCTAAATGCAAAAGCTAAACAATAATTCTAATTAACCAAATTAAATAATAACAATAAATTAAACAATTTAAAATAAATATATAAATATAAAGAGTAAGAGAAGAGAGACATAAATGATTTATCCTAATTAGGAGCACTTCAATTACCTTTATGTCTAGTCGCCAACGAACCTTATTGAGATTTTACTTACACTATCACAAAACAAATACAACGTTAATAATACAATCATTTTTCAAGGTTTAAGACTAACCTTTGGTTCTCTCTTTTCAAGGTTAAGGAATAACCTATTCCTTCCTTTTTTAAGGCTAAGGAATAATCTCATGATACTCTATTCTTTTATAGCTATAAAGAATAACCCTCACACAAATACACTTACAAGTTTCTTCTTCTTTACACAAATACCCTTCTTAATCAAACTCTTTATAGAAATTGTCACTATTGGCTCATCAAGTTGTATAAAAGTTCACTCTACACAAATGTATGATATGCAACATAATACTCATAAATATATACCACTCATACACAAAATTACACCATAACCACATAAATAGGCTCAAAATTACTCAAATCACTTGTATAGATATTTCACAATGTTTTTCATATTAAATACAATACACACAATACATATTTATACGTATATTAAGGTCTTATAGCCATTTATAAGCATTGCATAAGGTTTAATAACGTTTATAAATATAACCATTAAAAAACTAGCCATTCACCAACATTCCAATTCCACTTTGTTTTTCACTTGGATCAATTGATCGATCTCCAATCTTCGATTGCCTAGACATCGATCGACTAATCTTCGTTGGTCGGTTGACTATCCTTTCTCTTAAGTTGGGTCTCTCGACCTATTATTAGCTTAAATTAATCCAAACTTAATATAATTCTATTTTAAATCCAATTTAACATATTTTAACATAAATCAATCAACAAAAATCATATCTTAAGAAATTTAAAACAATTTGATATATCCAAATTCATTCATCTTACTAAATTATTTAACGCATTAATCTAACCAATTCCAATCATCTTATTAGTTAATCACTTATATAACTAATTCATTCAACTCCATGCAACATAGATACTTAACCAATAATTCAATTCATACAACAAACATGACTTACCTCATAATAAAATTACCGATTCATTAATTATACCAATTTATTCATCATTCAAATCTTAACCAATTTAAGCATCACGCATACTCATGCAATACCAAGTATGCATTCATCTATATATTAAGAGGATTTTCACACACATCAACCACATACAACACCTCTTGATTATGCATTCTATATGCATATTCTAAACATAAATGCATATATATATAAAGTGAGCTCTTTGAACATTATGGTAAGATTAAGAGAAGATTTACAGAACCACTTACATAAAACCTATAACAGACACTCTTATACTTGATCTTCTTCAATCTTCAAGTTCACCTCTAATGTTTCTCTTCTTATCAAGATGGTCTTTAACAAATTCCACATACTTTATAAACTCTAATTGTATTCTTTAACTTCAAGGCTCCATATTCATGTGCTTGAAGTCTTTACCGTACACTTCAAGAATTGTTTTCTTCAAACCTATCTCATTAAACACAATAAACTCCACAAGCATATTAGCAAAACCATTTTATCATTATCAAAACAAAGGTAGAACCACCCTTTAGTTCAATATAAGAGATGAGTGACATTAGTGAGAGGAAAGAAAGATGGAAAAGAGAGGTAATTTAGTGATGAATAACCCTCACATATGGTGATGATAAAGAGAGTAATTGAAAACTAAAAGGGAGAAAAGGAGTGGAACAACAAAGAGAAATAAAAGAATGCGATGAGGATGGGAAGAAGATGAGGAAAATTAGGGTTTATTCAAAGTTAAATTTAACGTCATTTATAGGTGAAGAGTGCTATGTTAATTGTGTAACAATGTTAATTGTATGTGAGTGCAATGACATCATTGATGGGTGTTATTAATATTCTAGAAACTATTTAATATGTGGCTATAATAACAATTTGATTGGCGTACAAAGTATTACTATATGGCACCTAAAGAGAGGGGTGAATTAAGTGTTAAGAAATTTCTTCTAAGTTATACAACTTAATTTTTTATCAATTTATTTAAATGAGGAAGCTAAACAACAATTCTAATTTATCAAATTGAATAATAATAATAATAATAATATATGCATAAAAGTAAAAGAATAAGGGAGAGAGACACAATCAATTTATATTAGTTCGGAGAGACCTACTTGATCCCACGTCTAGTTCCCAACACCACTGATGAGATTTTTTCACTATTGTAATAAAAATTACAAGATTAGAAATACAATCCTTTTTCAAGGTTCAAGGTTTAAGGATAACCTTTCACTCTCCCTTTCAAGACTAAAGAATAAACTAGCACTCTTTTTTCTAATGCTAAAGGATAACTTCACAAATTCTTTTCTTTTTCAAAGTTCAAGAATAACCCTTACAATAATTCACTCTTAATTTTCCAATCCCACTCACAAACACTTTCACAAAAATATCACTCTCTTAACTTTACCAAAGTGTTTAAGGCTTACATTAATATAAAAATGAATGCACAACTTCACCAAGACACATAAAACACTCTAAGAATATACAAAACACTTGTATAAGAAATTTTAACACTTTTACATTTATAAAAACACATAAAACATCTATTTATACCCATTCCAAGGCCTTATAGACATTGCACAACATTCATATTCATTAAATTATTTTACAATTACAAAACTAGTTGTTGTCCAACGTTTATTTGCCAACTTGCATCATTCAGTCGACTGATACAAGCATTTAATCGAAAGTTCTTGAGCATTATATGTTCGATCGACTGATCTCCTCATTTATTCGAACTATCTTCAATATTTATCTGTTTATCAACCAATCTCTTCATTCGGTCGATCGACCTTTAACTTTTAAGAGTTCAGTCAACTGATCCTTACCATTCGGTATAAGCAACTTCAAATCCAACCAAACTTAAACTTAGATCAAAACAACACCAATCCAATATATCACAATACATATTTCACATTTCAACACATCTAGATTCAATCATCTTACCAAATTTCCTTAATACTCTAGTCTAATCAATTTAATCTATCTTATTATATATAATTTCATGCATAACCAAATCAACTTTAATCCATACAACTCCAATTCAATTTATGTAGCCTAAGAATTAATCATACAAGTCATAACATCATATCCAATATACCAAATCATAATCATACTAATTTATTCATCCATTCGTCATTTATTCAATTCATTTAAAATATATATTTATGAAATACCTTACATGCATTTAACCAAATATCAAGAGGATTTTCACACATCAAACACAAAATCACCTCTTAATTATGCATCCTATATGCAAATACTAAATATGATATGCATAAGCATGTTGGATCTCTTTCATCACTATAATAAGATTAAAAGAATACTTACAAAGCAACTTATACAAAATCTATCAAATTCTACTCTTGAACTTAATCTTCTATCTTCAATCTTCAAGTTCATCTTGAATGCTTCTCTTGTCATCAAGATGATCTTCAACTTCATCTTTCTTTACCATAAGCTCTCAAATATGCTCTTCAACCCTAAGGCTCTACAACTATACATTTCAAGTCTTCACCATACACTTCAAGACTTATTTTTTTCAAACTTATCTACAACAAACTCTATAAATATATTAGTAGAAAACACATTGTCATCATTAAAACAAAGGTAGAACCACCCCTTTAGTTCAACACAATGGCATCGTTAAAGGTCATCGTTCATCCTCTCTCCTACATTTTCCTACATATTTAAAACTCCCTAAAGTCTCTAATACAAGGATCGCTAAAATTAAAAAAAATATACATGTACATTATCTCAAATATGTAAAACTAAAAATGATAAAATGAAGTAATTAAATAAAAATATTAAACGAAGAGAAAAATAAACCTATAGCAAGATTGCCTCCCAATAAGTTCCTCTTTAATATCTATAACTGGACTACTTGTTAAGAATTCATGGTGGTCATGATTTAGTAAGTTCTAGGGGCACCACTCCATCTAAATCAATTATACGTCCATGTATATCATTCTGAACAGAGGACTGCAAATGCATTTGTATCATCTTCTCCTTACTAAAATTGAATTCTCCATGATTTTTCTTTAACAAGCCTGTACAAGGAATATCATATAACTTAGACTTATATATTCTTACTGTAATGTAATTATAAGAGCCAACAATTGAGGAAGAATTGTTAAATACCACATCCTCATATTGAAGTTTTATGATAATTCTTCTTTTCTCATGTATATTATTACTCATGTAGTGGCTATAAACAATCTTCCTAAGATGATAGGCATGTCTTTGTCTTTTTCCATATCTAATAAAAGGAAATCTAATGGAAAATAAATTTGTCAATCTTAATGAGCATGCCTTCCCTTATTCCTCTTACATAAGTGATGGAGTGATCTGTTAACTACAATGAGATGGTAGCTGGTTTTGACTCCTTTAATCCTAATTTCTTAAAAATAAATAGAGGCATTAAATTAATAATAGCTCCTAAACTATTAAAGTCATATCTATTTTTAAGTTACTAATATTACAATTGATGGTAAAACTCCTTAAATCCTTCAATCTTAGTGGTAATTTTCTCAACAGAATGGCTAAATACTTCTAATTGAACTTCACCATCTCGTACTCCTCTAAATTTATTTTTTCAAATGGAATGCCTCTTTTAAAAACATTTAATAAAAGAGAATTCGAGCAAGTGCCTCTACAAACAGGATGATAATATGTAACCTATTAAAAATCTCTAAGAACATATCAAATTACTTGTTTGGTTAAGTACTCTTCAATCTCTAAGGATATGGGATTGTAGACTTTGCTGGATGAAAATTTAGATTTACAAAAAGTCTAGGTCACTCCTCCTTGTCAGTTAAGTATTTTTCTTGTCATTTTTTTATCTACCTTACTTTCCCTGTTTATGTTCTTATCTTCAACTCCTTCTCTCTTCTTTACATTAACATCTACCAATTCCTTCTCACTCCTTAAGGATATAGCCTTCACCTACTCTATAAGATTAGCTTTAATAGTACAGGCATTTTATCAAATAGTCTCCACTATAAAATCTATAAAATTTAGCCAACTTAAATCTCTAAGGTTTGGAAGGAGGCCTCATGGTCTTGCATTTTTGCTTCATTCGAAGTGATGTACTTAATAACCATCTTCTCAAAATTGGGCTTCTCTTTGTGGTTGGTGAAAAGCTCAATTGCTATTTTAATAAAAGTTAGGAAGATTTCTCTATTATAGATTATAGGAATTAGAAAATGAATTCCCCTACTACCTATTATAGTTCAAAAAATATTGAACCTACTCTGAATTTTAGACAAAGGGACTTTTGACTTAATAACTTATTGATGTCTGTGAGTTACTACCATAATTATTGCTAATTGACTTCTAAGTGAGCCTCCACAACACTTGGACCAAACTATTAAACTTCTTGTTCGCGGCCTTACAAAGCTACAAAATGATCTATCACCTATGCTTCATAAGGTCTCTTTGGATGTCTCTTTAAATAGTATTGGAACCTATTTGAGGCCTTCTCTTCAATAAGTTTGTATTCTTAATATGGAGTCTAACACATCAAGTTTCCTCTAGTAGCTGTATCAATGGTACTTCAGGTGTAGAGTTTCACACCTGTGTAGAATATATCCATTTATTACCAAATGTTGAACTCGTGACTTGGGCACTTGGCTATCATCTCCCTAAATCTTTGCTAGGCTTTATATAGGCTTTCATTATTTTACTAAAAAAGAAGAATATAATATCTTTCTTCATCTTTATAATCATAAATAAAGGGGGGACTTTTCAAGGTAAAGTTTCATCAATTTGTCCTAAGTTTTAATGAAGCTAGGAAGTAAAGTGGAGAGCCACGCTTTAGTCTTGTCTTAAAGAGAAAAGGGAAATAATCTTAACTTCACCATATGCTTTGACACTCCATTATGTCTAAAAAAGGTCACATATGGGTGTTAGCATCTTTCAAGTCTCTAAATGGGTGTTAGGATCTTCCAATACTAAACCTCTAAATTATGAGACTTTGACCATAGAGACAATCTCATGGGGGATCTCGAAATTATTCATATTAACACTTAATTTGACTATATTAGCCAATCTATTATTATTCATTATCAGCAAATTCATCATAATAGACTCTCTTTTTGCATCTGGATTAGGCATCACAACTTCTTCTTAATGCTCCATAATTTGTATTTTAACTTCTAATTCAAACTGCTCCTCATGAATAGATTTAACCTTTATCTTAATAAATGTGCTTGCTTGAGTTTCTTTTCATAACCTGCAACAATTTTCTATAACTCGAGATTAAATATCAATTATTTAAGGGGATGTTTAGTTGGGTTGTGGGTTGTAATTTTTTGTTGTGGTTGTTATATTTTTGTATTGGTTATTGTATTTTTTGGTCGATTTCTGTGCTACATTAGTGTGTTTTCTTTATCGATTTTTGTGTTTAGAAAAACAGGAAACCAAAACCAAAAACAAAAACAAAAGTAAACATGGCCTAAGCTTTTGGCTATGAGTGTGTATAGAAGAAAATAGCAAACACAAAAGGAAAATTTAGAAAAAAGAAAACTTAAAGATATCGTGAAAGAAAATAACAAAGAAAAGCAACAATATAATAAAATAAAATTTAGACTAATTAACACCAACCTATTCCTAATATTATTAGGAAAAATCTCTGAAAACAGTGTCAAAAACTTATTTGTAGTTTGTTCCTAATATAATCTAACCTAATATCAAAGGTAAATATACCTCATCAATAAGTAATATAGTAGATATAAAGTCTAAAAATTGTTCCTATATGGATCTTTTATAAACACTAAATTAACCAATGTATAATTATCTAGAAATTCTTATTAAGGAAATAAACTAAATTAAACAGATTAAAATAACTAAAACAATCAATTAAGCAATTGATAACAAGTAGTGAGTTAAGGGTTCTAGATCTTCAAATCTAGCTAAAGGTTTAGATTTTAATGGATTAATTAAGTCTAAGGAAATTCTCTCTCGGATAGATTTAAGGTATTTTCACTAAAATAAGATAGAGTCGCGATTATATCAAAGCTTTTATCTTTATTAATTATAATTCATTATTCAGTCATTCATTCAATTAAATTAATAGATATAAAGTTCTAGAATTTCAATCTTAAAACCCCTTTTCAGATTTAAAGTTCTCGTAAGGAATCAAAGTTTAGTCATACATCGACTCAACTGTATTATTTAATTAATTTTTCTAGTATTTATAATAGATCTTTCATACCTCTAATTACCTAATAATCTATCTTAAGTAGTCAACCTACGATAGATAATTAAGCACTCAATTAAATAAAGATCTTCAATATATTAAAAAACAAATAGAATAAGGTTAATCCGGTGACTAACCTAACTTTAGCCACGTAGAATTCAGTCACTCATATTCACCATCAAATATAAGCATATAACTGAAAAGCACATTATTATTGGTGAAAATAAAGAATTAGAATGTAAGAAGGTAAGGAATAAGAGATACAACTAAATATTCTCTAGTACAGTTGTAAATTTGCTCTTCATTCTCCTTTAGTCTACTTTTGAAATATCCAAACTTGCTACTTGATGTCTTTATTGAAAGTTGAGACTCTAAAATTACTAAATAATCTCTTCTTCTCTAATCTGGATAGCTAAGTCAGGGTTTATTATAGGTTAAAATATCAAATTTGTCCCTCAAAATCACTATTTAATCACGCTTTCCAAGACCACAACAGCCCTATAGATTTGAAAACAATGACGCTATTATAGGTTATCGTCGATATACTGTCTTCATTCCAGACATCAACGGTAGTTCATAGGAATCATAACGGTGCTTTTTCAAGCGACATTAGTTATCTGACTACAACGATACTTTATAGTAACAACAATAATGTAATGTTTCAGGAGAAAAAAACAATGGTGCCAATGTAAGTCACCATTGATCTTTTGTCGAAAACATCCAAATTTAGCTCTTTTCATTATCTAACTCTTGAGTTAGGAATGAACTTGTAAATCAAATAAAAATACTTATGAATAAGATAAATTGATAAATAAATAGGAAACATATTAAATTATGATTTTAAAATTTAAATAAAATATCCCTGTTAGAAACAGTGAATGGTTACACCAACAATTAGCATTGACAAACTTGTATGGATGAAAATTCGGCATTCTAAATTTCTCCACCTTACTAGAGTAAAACCTTTAGGTGCGCAAGTTTTGAACTTGAGCAAAAAGAGACTACTTGGCTCAGTGTAGTTGGTCAAAGCCACTAACATTTAACCTGAAAAACTAGCAGTACTTGGGACTATAAAAGTTGGGTTAGCTGCAGAGGCCTCTGCTTATCTGCTAGAAAGGCATCCACATGAATATCTGTCACAATTATGGACCTATCCGGCCGAATTGCTGACTGTTTGTCATTTTCGAGCATTAATATCGCAAGGGATATGGACCAAAACCACGAGTTTGTGCTTTAAGCTTTAATGGTGCTTCCACGTTACAGGATTGGCTTCCCTACGTTGCAGGAGAACTTTAACCCTTCTAAATTGGCCACGTCAAGTATCATCCATTGTGAATTGTGAACCACCAAATTCTAAGCACACCAACGTGGGTCACTGATGCTGTCTTCTTTCACCTGTCATGAATTTCATCACATTAAATTGGTGGCAGCAAAGATTCATCAGTATGGTTTGCCCATAACTTTCATTCAGAATCAAACAAAATGACGGTTGGTTAAAAAGCGCAGGTTGAAGATCACTGTCATGATGCTAATTCAAATTAAAGAAAATTGACGGTGACTTTTACTTCATTTATGATAAGGTGTAGATAAGCTATTACAAAGCTAGAGTCTATGCTGTAGTTCTTGCTCAAAAACGTGTTCGAGTAATTGACTCGTTCGATCCGGCAACATTCACGAGTTGCTCGTTCAACTGTCCTTCGAAAACACGGTCGGGAAGTGAGGTCTTCCCCCTTTTCTATTCTGCCCAAAGGTGGAGTCGTCTCATCCCTGTCACACAACCCATGTATAAATTTTGGGCGTTTAACTTCAGAGACACGGCTCATCCGACCCGGCAACATTCATGAGCCGCTCGTTAAACTGTTCATCGGAGACACGGTCAGTCTTCCCCCTTTTCTATTCTGCCACAGGTCGAGTTGGTCCCCGTTCCTGACACACACCCCATGTATAAATTTTTGGGGATTACAATTTGCATTACGGAAAAGCTAGGGGAACGGGGACCCTGCACCCCCCATGTATGGTCCCCAACAGAACCCCTAGTTCGGTTCTTTGCATTATAAGTTTCAAGTACCACAGAAGCTTTAGTTAGAAGTTATGGATTGTCAAAAATTTTGGAAGTTGGAGAAAAGAAAATGTGCATCTAACTGTGTACACGGGAATATCATGAAGGAATATCCCAATTTGTAAATTTATTGAGTTTATGAGAAATTTCCCATCAAAGGACCACAAGTTGATATGCAAATATTTTCCATTTTTATTCAACACTTCCGACGCAATTAAGACTCCCAAGTCAATGGCACTGGACTTCCAGCTTTAAGATTCTCACATTTTTATCAAACATCTAGCCCCACTCACACTTGAAAAAAACAACTGAACAAATACAATTCATTCGGCAATGCCAATATGATATTGCAGCAATAGAATACTGCTGGTTTAATGGGAGCAGTAAAGCTCCCGAAGTTATTAACAAATATAGATATGTAGAATCTAAAAATCGCCATTCCTATAGTCACTTCTTATGCTTCCTATATAGTGACAGAATGTTTCAATGAAGCAGATTCGGAATAGAAGCACTTCACTCTTTGCCATCTGCAGCACGAAGTGAGCCTAACTGAACTGGTGCTTGTGTTCCAACAACCTTGGAGGATCCGTAGATAGAAGTATCCATTCCTTGACCCTTCTCTTTCTCAATCTGTTCCTTGATCCAGAAGTAGGTAATTCTCAAACCATCCTGCATTCAGCATCAGGATTGAGAAAGACAATATAAACTAAACACACATATGTCACGATGTAACCCTTTGTTTCAAAAGAATTTCCACATGAATATAACTTCACAAAGAGTAGGATATCATATCTCCTCGTATATGTACCTTCAGTTTCATAGTAGGAGCCCAACCAAGCTTCTCCTTGATTAAGGTATTGTCAGAATTGCGACCACGAACACCTTCAGGTCCTGGAATGTGATGGATAGGGAGTTTCTTGTTCTCAAAGCTGAGAACAATCTCAGCCATCTCATTCATGCTAACCATCTCATCGCTACCAATGTTCACAGGCTCTCGGAAGTCTGACTTTGTCAATCTAAAATGAAAAATTTTCCGTGATAATGTTCAGTGAAACAAAGGACAACTGAAGAAGAAGAAGAAATTAATGGCTGTAACCATTCATTGCCTTGAAACATTTTTATCATATGGGTATAGCTCTCCTTATCCATGAGATATAAGACAAAATATAAGGAATTAACATGAATAAAACCCTGGAACCTGCAGAACAGGGTGAAAGGCATAGGAATTGTAGAAGTGCTAACCTAAGCACACCTTCAACACATTCATCAATAAAGGTGAAGGATCGGGTTTGTTTTCCATCTCCCCACATCTCGAACTTATCAGTTGAGGTAAGAGCCTTTCTGCAAAAAGCAGCAGGTGCTTTCTCCCTGCCACCTATTGGTAAAAATCACATAGAAGAAAAACAAAATCAGACTATTCTAATAAGTGACAAATAAGTAAACTCCATGGAGCACAAAAAGAAAAAATAAAAACCAATAAAATCGTGCTAGTGATCACAGTTACATAGAGTTCACCTTTCCATGTCCCAAAGGGACCATAAATGTTGTGGAACCTTCCGACACGACATTCAATTCCAAAATCCTTGGTGTAATGCTTGCACAACTCTTCTGTTGCTAGCTTTTCCAAGCCATAAGCATCTTGAGGCTAAAAGAAAGTTTAAAAAACCACGTGATCAACTCAACATAAGGAATAAGAGACAGTAGCAAATTGGAATATCCTTGAACAACAAAAAAAACCAACCTCAGCAGGCCAAGCATCAGACTCCTTCAAGCTGACGTTAGCAGTATCCAGCTGTTTAAATTCAGGGTAAATACAAGCACTAGAGGCATAGAAGAACCTGCAGAGCACAGCCATAATAGAATTTCAAGAAAATGCACTTCCATATACATAGCTAAGTACAATCAAGACCATGTCCACTCTGTCAATGAGAACTAACCTTTTAATGCCATTGACCCTGGAGGCTTCAAGCATATTGAAACTGATCATGGTGTTGTTATACATGATGACAGAGTGGTTAGACTGAATGAAGCCCATACCACCCATATCAGCCGCAAGGTTGAATACATGGTCCACTCCCTTTGTAACCTTCAAGCAGTTATCCATGACCCTTAAATCAACAAGATGAAATTCATGACAGAACATGTCTTCTGTCATGTGCTCATTTTTCTTCCAATCAGAAACAATAATATAATGGCCCTCACTCTTCAACCGTCGAGCAATGTGAGAGGCAATAAAGCCACCAGCCCCAGTAATGGAAATTCGGATCTTTTCTGACGGCCAGTAAGGCTCCCTCTCAAGTTGCTCGTAGGTGTACGCTCCATAGGTAGTTCCATCGTTACTTCCCATTCTGCGTCACTTAAATATGTTAGGGGGCCAATGAAAGTTTACAAGCATTGGTATGTAAGATTAGCTAAGTCTAATGCTTCCTCATTCAAATGATTCACAATCAAAAACATAAACAAATAACAAATAACTAGAGAAAAGATGACCAAATTCATGAAAAGCCTCTTATCAAACAGCATATGAATGGTAAGCAATACCACTGTATATTGACTATTTACACATGTATTTTAACAAGAAAGACAACAGGGCATTTACAATTTTGGCAATTGAAGCACCCACTCCCATCATTAAAACACTATTACGATCTGCTAAAGAAAAGGACATTTTCTACTGATAAAACGAAGAAAGCCAGTGTTGAACCAACTACAAAAAGAAAGTGGGCAATCATAGAAGGCTAGAACCAAATTATGGCTGACAAATAAGTATGTTAAAATAATGAAAATCAAACATAAAAATATTAACAAAGGGAAGAAGAAAGGCAAATGTAAGAAAAGGATTGGGATAGATTTCCAAAATAAAATAAAAACTTTAATATTAAAAGAAAACGAGTATCAATCCTAAAAACCGTAAGTTTGAGGGCGAAGAAGGCAAACACAACATTAGAAGACCAACAAAGATTAAAACCACAATTTAGAATTCATCCAGAACAATCTTTTTTTATTATCTTCATCTTTTCCTCACCATTGTAAATGTTCAAGCCCATCCCCATTATTTTTATTTCTAGACTTCCTATCGTAC
>JAOXYD010000003.1:16273338-16296594 GCA_028565735.1 Pinacopodium congolense | reverse complement strand
ACATATATATATAATATAAATATTTAATTGCTTGTTTGGTATGGTTAGTGTTTTAGGTTTAGGTTTTTTGTTTTGTTAAACACTGAAATCGAAAAAGACAATATATTAATATAACACAAAAATCGATGATAAAATACAAAAATTAGTACAAATATATCAAAATTACAAATAAAAATCATAATCCACAACAATATCAAACGATCCGTTAAGATGATTATAGTCAGCTATAAATTGCCGGCTAGATAGTCTTTAAAATTTTTTTCATATTTTACTAATAACTTTCTATGATTATTTTTATATAATATAATTAAAATAATTTTTATCTAATATAAAAATAGTAATAAAATCAAATCTCCGAAGAAATTATACATTAAAACAAAAAAAGAGTTGTAATCGATCATACCCTTAAGCACCGGCCACAAGAATCTTGACCACGGGGACCAACTGGACCACAAAATGCAGTCCATCCATACTTTCTCCGCCATTCCAAAGGCTTATTGGCATCCCAAGTAGAGCAATAAGCACTTACAGCATTCAAGTTCCACCCATTTTGCTCAGGGTTGTAAAAATGGTAAGTAGCTCTCACATTATTAGCACTTTCACCACCTCCAGTATTGCCACTGGACTTGCAGTTGCTTTGACAATTTTTCGACGGGGAACAGTGGTCATCACTTGTCCCACAATATCCCCACTGGCTACAACAGAGATTATTGGCACACGTCTGCCCACCGGCTTGCCGCCCACACTGCTGGGCAATGGCATTGGATAGTAGGCAAAGAAGGAAAGCTAGAGCTAGCCTTAAGTTTCTCATGTTTGTGTCTTCGGTTTGCCTGTAAAAGCTCATCCCAAGTGCCTCGTTTTATAGTGAGGGATTGAATCCACCGAAAGATACAAATATCACCTTCCGTTGGATAAGGCGCCTGCCATGCAAGTTTGACCTGGTGACATATTCTTCTTTAGGAAAACTCGTTTCAACTTTGAACGTTATAATATATTCTTTTCTTCTAATTCCAAATAGTTCTTTTGAACACCGACTAGTTAACCTCAAACTAATACTTATCTAGAAGGTCGCTTACCAACACAGATTTGGTATTTTATATAATAAAAAAAAGGGGGCAAAACTCATATTTGAAACTTCACTCTAAATGAATTAAACTAGTTTTTTTAAAATAATTTTTGATATACCTATAAAGTAATCATAAAGACTTACACAGTATTATCAGAGGAATAAGAAGGCACAAATTTGAATCCTATTGATTTAGGAGTAGGAGAGGATAATTGGTCCATATCTTACTCTAGAATCCTATTAATTGAGGAGTAGGATGGAACAATTTACCTAAGTTCATTGACTTTGAACTGATTTCAAAATTATAATCATTTTCTTATCTATAGTTGGCTAAATTAACTAAAAATTAAAATTTTTTTATGATTTTTAACTATTATATAAACAATAAAATAATGCTTCAAGTCCCTACATAATGTTTAATTCTCTATAAACTGTTGTTATAATAATTTATAAACTTTCCATGTATCAAAAAAGATTAGCTTACCAAATTAGTGTTAGTTAAATTATTGTTCACTTTGTCCAGCTCAATTATACAGGATACTCAGAAGTTTTATTTATTTATTTATTTAGTGTACAAATTTTTTGTAAAAAATATCACAATATGGATATTTACATAGTTTACTAGCAGAACTTAAGTTTACAATATAATAAAATTTCTATAAATTAATAATATTGGACCATATAAATTTGTTAACCAAAAAAATTAATTAATTAAAAAATAATTTAATCTATGAGATTAAAATTAAGATTATAAAAATTATAAATTATATAGACAATTTACAATATTCATAGTTTGAAGTTAAAATAGAATTTGGTAAGTTACAATAGAATTAGGCATCTTTACTGTTGAGAGAGTACGTATGAACTCCGCCTAATTCTTACAAAGTACAAGGACATCGTACGATGCAGAATTAAACAACAAACCTTATCAGCAACTTTGTCAACATAACCTTTTCAGAGAAAAAAAAAATGTCAACACAACTTATCGGTGCTAATCCGTTGAACATGACAAAAACTGCTTCCTCAGAAATCAGAAATCACAAATCAGAACCGGTCAGAAATCAAAAGTCAAAGACAGCGTATACAAAAGGAAATCGACTGCTTATTCTGGAATTGTATGTTTGAAAATATGGCCAACGACGAAGTCCTTTACAAAACAAAAGGGGACAGATCATTAATGTCAAACCGCCTAACCTAAATCCAAAATACTAAACTAAAACCAAATTAATTTTTATATTAATCCAATTAATTAAAATATAAATTTTTATAGAGGGTGACGGGGGAGGGGGTTCCTGATACCCACGTGATTTAATAAATTATCACATTTAATAAAAGAAAAAAAATATATGGTATGCAACTTGTCACCATTCATAATCACTCTTTGTATAAATTAGGGAGTATTTTAGTTATTACTCTCTGTTGTATACAAAGAAGGTTACAGATAGCCATCAGTGAATATCATGTAGTCAAACCCTTAATAAAAAGGTCTATTTGGAATAGGAGGGCTATACTAGGAATTTGGTTGACCAAGACGAATCTATCTTTCAATGTTTCTCCTCTAACAATTTCATTCCCCAAAGTTCATGAATTCGTCAAGGAATTTAGGCATGGAATCATGGTGACTAAGAAGGCGAAGACTAATGACTAGCATTATAGGGGAAATCGACAAAGTAGTAAGTCAGATTTCCTCTGATTTCTCCTATGAAAAATTACAAGCCCCAATCTTCTACAATACCTTAGGGTTTAGTTTTTGTTGATTGTTTGCATGACAACAAAAAGTAGAGAAGAAAAAAATGGGGTTGAATGAGAAATTGATAACGTGCTTGGGTGATTGAGGAAAGAAAGACAACTTAACAAACTTCAATAAGAGGTGAGTCGTGTTTTGGTTATTTTTTGAAGCACATATTTTCGTATGAATGATGGGAGCTTGGGGTTAATATGGTTGTTGTGGGTTTAAATTTCGCCTAATATTGTACTTTATTGTGATTGTTTATATGTGATAAGATGTTCACATCATATTTCATTGTCTTCCTTACACTTAGTCATTTTTCTGTACTGCCTTAACAAGTCGTCGCACAAACGAGAGAATTGGACTATGCGACCAAATTTGAAGCATCAAATTATTTATCGTTGTTGCCATGAGATGTAATTGGTGTGTGACAATTGAACAAAAATGGTTTGGCTGTCTATTTATGTTTGCAACATCATAAGTATATGTGAATTACTAACTAATGTGTTTTGCATACAAAAATGATGGAGTGGGTTGTGTAATTGTTCCGCGATCAAGTGCTAGTAGTGGTGACAAGTGGTAAGGAGTGTTATACCTTTATGCAAGTGAAAGGTTGCATTATGTTTATTTGGATGCAGTGAGAAATGTAAATGTTACCAAAATGACGGTATTGATGTTGGGAAACTATAATTACATCTTAATGTAGTTTAAATCTTACATGTTGTTATTACATATTCCCTTCATTATGTGTTGGTTCTTATTTAAGGTTAATGAAACATTGTCAAAGTTGTGGTATATGTGCTACAGAATAGAAAATAAGAAGATGAATATAAAACTTAATTCCCATTTGTGGGGTAAAGAGAGATTTAGGGTTAAAGAAGAGACTAAAAGTGGCAAAGGGGGTTATAATAATTTATAAAATAGTGACACAAGCGTTAGTGTGTTGTGTTTGTTGAATCCTAAGGTGGACAAATGTTTGTGTGTGAACACAAATACTTATTGGAATAGGAGGAAAAATCTTGGAAACTATATTATGTATGTTTGTTGTTAATGTTGTGAAAGTATGACTCAGTTGGAATTGTTAGCATCATAGTTAGCATATATGTAATGTAAATAACGTAATTTGTTTGTCTTGCCATGATTTGATTAATAATATATTGGTTTCTATTGTTTGTAGGCGATAAAATGTGGACATGTATGAGAACAACAGACAGCTTACTCCTACGGCAAACGAGTATTAAGTTGCACATTCATAGTGAATAATGTATTCTTATGGTGAACATGTGAAAGCCAATAGTATTGTCTAATACAGTGTGATATTAATGCATTAAATGAGTGATTTAAATGTGTTGTATGTTAATGCAGGGTTTGATGCATGAAGTGTGTTTAAGAATGTGTAGAATGTTAGAAAGTTACATAATAATGATTTGAAGGTCTGGGGACAGTAGTTAGGCATGCATCTGTTTGTTCCTCAGAAATGAAAACGATGAGAAATTAGAGAGAAGTTTAGAGACCTTGGCATGTCTTGTTAGTGTAACAAATAGAATTGGTTTCGATGTCTATAAATCTGATAAAAAAACCTTATTCGACATGGATGTATGCATATAATGTTCAATTTCAATTTGTTTGTCATGGGGAGATCTTTTTTAATATTGGTCAGATATGGTCTTATGTGAGGAGTGCAAAAACAAATTGCACTGTCTCGGGATTAGAAATTTCATCCTTAAGTCAGGTTATGGAGGAGGTTGAAATTGGTGATAGTGTTAGGAAATAAACTACCAATTTAATCCATCCCTATAATCATCATTTGTTATTAATGGTTGCAGGTGAGACTAAGGAGAGTTAGACATCGGAGGTTTAATACAGAGCAATGTGAAGAGAAGCATATATGTAAGAAGTATGAAATTTTTTATAGGACTGGTAGCACTTAGCGAGCTTGGATCAGTGTAATTACGGTTGAAGCAACCTCCTCTAGTTCATGCGAAGGATGCCAAACCCCCGAATATTTTATTTAAATTCTGAAGAGCTAAAGGTTGATAAAAGGGAAAATTGTCAGCGGTTCCATGTCACAATGATGAGATTAAAGGAAAGAGGGAAACATGATGTGGTATTTCGATAGATTTAGTTACTGAGAGTCAATCATCCATGGAAGACATATGGAGATTGAATGGCACCACAAAAATGGCATATGGCAATGCAAAAATAATATAGTGTGGCAAGGTTAGCATTAGCCTTTATAGTAATACATTGTGTTATTATAAGGTCTACCTTATAGAGACTATTACTGGAATGCAAGCTGTTAGCAGAAGATGTATTAAATTTAGCCGACGAAGAGAGTGGGCTTCGAACAATAGCATATCTATCACCTTCATTACATTCTGAATTCCTCCCTTAATAACTTAAAAGCAGGAGAAGGTAACTATTCTCTAAATCGTCTTACATTTGAAAGGAAACATATTGACGTTGATGAAATAAATTTTATAAGTTATAGTTAATTTGTTATGTTGGTTTGTGTCATTAGTTGTGATGGAGGGCAAGATATCGTCGGTAACGCCCGTTTCTGGTAATCATTAGGAGATGTTCTTATGTGTTTCAAGGCAAGTCGTATTAGTAACATGGTAAATTTACCTTTCATAATTACTTCAATTGTGTTTGGCAATGTTTGGGTTGGTATAATGCTTGTTTGAAGCTGGGTAAGATAATATGGATATACATTTTATCAGTTTGTTAGTGGATTCATTTGTATTCTACTATTGGAGTCAGCATAAGTAGAAACAACATTGGAGAAATATATAGTGAACTGGTCTTTTTCGGTAAGACCACATATTTGTAAATATTGTGATGCATTTCCCATCATATAATATCATCAATATTTGTACAATTTATCAATTCCCCCATGTTTGGGATGGTAACGCGTAATACGGTAATTTATATTTGGAAGGAATACAAGATGGTTACTGTGGGTGAATATGGGACACTCAAAAAAATAGTGGAGATATATTCAAGGAATATTATGAGGGATGTTAAACTCGAGGTGGGGCATTAAGGTTAGTAGGTGTTAATTACTAAGGTTTGAAAAATCGGACCGGACCAATCAGTTCGACTCGATTAATCAATAACCGATCGGTTTATTGGTTTAGTTTTTTTGCAAAACCGTTAAATTTAAAAATCGTAGAGCTGAGGGTCGGACCGAATAGTTTGATCAGTTCGACCCGATTTAACCCTCCGGTCTGACCTTTTTCAACTCAACCCAATCCAACTCACCCCTCTTCATTTTCTTTAATTTTTTATTTCAACCCCACTTTTCTAACCTTTTTTTTTCAATTTTTTATTATTTTTATTATCTATTAAATCTATTATTTTTATTTTATTCTTATATGAAAATACTTATTTATTTTATAATATTTATTTATTTTAAATAATAAACATTAAAATGAAAATTTTTAATATAATACATTTTTGATATTATAATTTAGTAAAATATTAACAAAAAATATATTAATAATTTGTACATCTTATTATTGTATACTAGTTCAATACCGATTTTATAACGATTTTATACCGGTTGAACCTCTAAACCTTTAACTCCTTTCCTTACCGGTTCGATGTCCGGTCTGATTTTTACAACATTGTTAATTACACAACGAGATATGTATTTTTGGATTATTCTGAAATCTTCCGAAAGAATGTTCTTAAGTGTTGCTTAAGAGAAGATATTGTCATTTATTTGATATTATAATTGATGGTTTTGGTATTGACTAATGATCATTAGTGGTGCTGCGATATTGATCTACAACACCACAAAATTTTTAATTTTGACTCGTATCACAAGCAAGAAGATAAAAAGGTGCATCTTTATTAGGAGGTTGTTAGCATAGTTATGGTTAAAATCTTGAATCATTTGTTTAACCTTTTGAGTATTTGAGTTGTGTCCAGAAACCTTAATTAATGCTAAAACATTAGTTTATGCACAAGCCTAGGTGTTGTATTCATTGATGACCAACATTGGAATGTGGTCAAATGCCAATGGACCTTGGGAGACTTTAGACACTTTGTGTGTTGAAGACTTCCTAAGCCAAAAAAATAAGTGGGTAACACATTCTTCTTTGTAGATGGTTGTTTAAAATACCTTACATATCCTAAACTTGTTTGAAGAAATAAGTTTTCAATGTCGTGGAATTCATCCTCACATAATTATAACCTCATACTTACCTCCTCAAAATTATTTAATTTGCTTTGGCATGCAGTGATGATTATGAATGGTACATGTGTCATGCGTTAGAGCATTGGGTGGGAGAACGGGAAAGTGAGTTTATTATAAAGTTATAAATCTGACCTATAATGAAAGAGCCCCATGAGTTATTTTTTATTTTTAACTCCATATGTTCTTGATGTGAAATGCAGAATTTACATCTAACTCAGGTTCGCTCCCACTTATGCAAATGGTTTTTGGGCAGTCCATGCAATGCATTGCGTACCAACGTTATGTAAGAGAGGGTGTGAGGGTTGAGGTATGAGGAGTGAACCTTATTTGCATAACAAGCATGTCCAATTAAGGCTGAGTGACAACGTCAGTATCCTATGAACTAATATTATTTGGATTTTACGTTTATATGATTCAACTTGATAGGCGTATGACCCTATTGCTGACTCCAGTCTCTCATTAGTAGAAATTTGTTTGAACTATTGCTTATTATTTCACTTTTTGGAAAATAAATGGATTAATTACCGGAAAGGGTTTACCATGAATAATTCTATAAACAACATATTTTTGTTGAATTCCCAACGTCTTTTCTTTAAGTCAAAGGTAAAGGGCTAGCCTCTATATTCTATTGTAGACGTTAAGCAAAGGGAAAATAAATATACCTATTACTAGATCTATTCTCCATTTGCTATGATGGTTGTGATCTCGCATAGATCATAATAGTAATAGGAGAAGACATCAAAACAATATGAATATTTAGGTAGCTGGTGTGTGGATTATATTAACCAGTTTGTGTTTTAAGTAGGAGACTCCCGAGCAAACTTAGGCTCTAAATAATTGGGCATCTTTTTCACTACAGTCCATTTAGTACATCAACGGAAGTTGGTGTAGTTGGGCCTACACTACAGTTGTATGTGAACAATATTGGGTACATATCATTTAATCCACTTAAGCCCAGTTTATAATGAAGGATAAGAAAGTGTAACATCTTGAATCCAACCTCGTATAAATGTGTTTGAGTAGCGAACATGCATTTTGTGAAGTATAATGTTAGGACTACGACAACACATTCAATGAGCATTACTTTCAACTACAAGACGCAGACATACGTATGGTATTGTAGATGCACATGACAACTCTGTCACTTGTATTGGAAAGAGAACCAATGCACTGGTTTTATCCTTAGTGCAACCCCTAACACTGTTGATACAACTCCCATTATAGTCAAGTACGGTCACTTTCACTAGATGACCATCTTCTCTCATATTTGACAGTTATAGAGAAATTTGGAGCATGGAGATTTATGTTTCAATATTGGGGTATGTGAAATGATCAATTTATGTCAATTGTAGACCTGTTGTAGTAAATGACTTGAGAAGTCTGTTTTTAATTTCCAATGTTCTACTGTTTGAAAATGACAAGGTATAATAATGGGGGAACAGCGAAAATGAAAACACAATTTTTGGATGTTAGCATTAACGACCAACTTATAAGAGTCTATGTCTGATAATAACAAAGTGTGTGGAATGTAGGTTGATGATGACCACCCAAGGTAAGTTATCATCTACCTATTATTCCAAAACCTATTATTTACACTATGTATCTCTTTTCTTTATCAATGGTTTACTATTATAGTGGCTAGTTTGGCTCTGATAGTACAAGCATCGCATTAGGCAAGAGATTGGTTCTTGGGTCTCAGCCATTGTATCTAAACTATCTGCAACCTTAAGACCTTTAATAACTTTATATGGGCATTCTTTTTCTTATTACTTTTAGGAAACCTCGCTTCACTCCAAATCCTGGCTGCCAGGGGTCCATTTTGATAAGGGTTCATTTCATATGATTTTTTAATGGTATTTTGATGTTAATTAACCCCTATTTTAATGCTTAATTGATTCATTTATGTCTTGAAATTTTAATTTGCATATTGAAACTCAATTAAAGTAAAAATCAAACAAACTCTAAAGAATGGAGAAAAGTCAAGAGTAAAATAGCGGTAGCAGTTACCCCGCGTTTAACTCTTCAAGACCCACATTTAACTCCTTCTTTGAGACTTAAACAATGATAATAACGCGGTGTCATTTAACTCCTCTTCATACATCATTTAAGTAGCATTTGATCTCTTTCTAGCTTTATCTCTCTTTTGATTGATTACAACTTGTGCAACTTGCTTCCCATTTGCTCCTAACATA
Organism: Pinacopodium congolense; assembly: GCA_028565735.1. NCBI lineage: Eukaryota > Viridiplantae > Streptophyta > Magnoliopsida > Malpighiales > Erythroxylaceae > Pinacopodium > Pinacopodium congolense. The sequence continues at coordinate 16,287,403 of JAOXYD010000003.1, read as the reverse complement.
TTTAAAGGGTGTCTAAAGCCATAAATAACAAGAAGAGGAGGAGAGAACAAGAAAATTAAGGGAAAAATCATATCAACCTTAGTTCTAAGGTTATTTTCTCTTATCCTTCATCTTTTTTTATCTTATTTGGCATATCTAAGCTACCCTTGTTTTTATATTAAATCCAATTATTATTATCATTTGTTCAAGAACATGTTGAATATGATGAGAATGACTTATTTCTTACTTCAAATGAATTGATGATTCAATTTTTGGTTAGGGGAATGGTTATGAAATGATTTGAATATGTGTTGAGTTTGTTGTATTACATGATTGAAGCATGTCTTTTGCTTAAATAATAATATTAATACTTATTCTAAACTAAACACTCAGAATATAGTTAAGAAACAACTTAGGATTTGAGAAATCTAACTATTTTGTAAATCTACCTATTTTGTTACTGATTTAAATCATTAAGCAACTGGATTTAAATCATTGAATGACTATACCTTGATTTATCTTGAGAGTTATAATCTGAAAATTGAAAATGTTTAGGTTAAGCTTCCTAAGCTTTAAGTCTAATGCTTAAGATTGATGAATGACCAAACTTCAACTTAATTAATTAGAAAAAAAAGCATTATCTTAACCATAGCAATGTTTTGATTTAGTGAAGTGCCCTAGGACAAGTCTTTTAATCTATAATTAATCCATTTAGATCATTGAAAACCAATTTTATACCCAATTCACTCATCAGACAATCCTTTTACTTAAACTAAGTTAATTTGCATAACTTGTCATTTTTATTTCACTTGGTAAATTTAGTTTTTAATTTCATTCGATTTAAAGTCTCTAGATATTTTTGACCTAATTTGGTTTAGTACTTGCAAACTTAGAATCCCCATAGGATGATAAATCTGATTTTAAATATTTTCCTATACGAAAATACTACATAATCCCCACAAACAACCCCCTGCAGCCACCAACCATGAGTCCCATGTTAAGTTTTAAGTAATATGAAATGACATTTCTACCCCTGAATAATGAAAAAAATAAAAAAAGACAAAAGGGTAAATTTGGTATTATGTATACAAATTTATATAATCTGTATGGGGCCTACGTAGGCCCCACACAAGGGTTACGGAACCTCCCCACCTGGGGGGTTCTGTAGTCGAGCTCTTTCCTATATTACTAGTGATTAGTATACTTGTCATCACTATTGGTTTGAATTTGAGAAGGAACAAAATTTATGATTCAATTGTTAATTTTTGAATTAAATTTGCTCATTTAGCATTAATAGAAAACTAATTCAATAGGTCTTTGGTACTGTTTCTAGAGATTCACCAACATAATTCGAATATTAGGACAAATTAATGAAGATTAGTCTAGAGTTTTTTATATTGCTTAAAGAGTTTAAGTTTATTTTCCTTGCTTTTGCTTGAATTATATGCTATTTGTCTTGTGAGTTTTCCTTATTAGTAGTTTTTTTTAATTTTCATACATGCTAGGAGACAAAAACTCGAGAAGTTATAATTTAATCCAAAACTTGAGAGAACCATTCAAAAGCAAAAGAAAGAAACTTGAGTGAGCACTTCTGAAACTATAAGAGTAGAGACCTTTAGTGAACTGTCTTTCGATTTAGACACAAATCCACATGAACAATTAGCTGATAAACCTCAGGAGGGCGTTATACCCTTTATTTATGATGGATTTAACTTTAGGCAATAAAGGGCAACCTATAGCTAGTGCAGTTTTGGGTTAATGCTAATAATTTTTAAATTCCTCATAGCATCATTTCAATGGTTAGAGGTTCCTAATTTGGTGGTACTACCTTAAAAGATCCCAATAAGCATTTACAAAATTTCCTTTATATTTACGATCTTTTTAAGAGAAATGGTGTGTCTGATGATGCTGTTAAGTTTAAATTATTCTCATTTTTCCTTAAAAACAAGGCTAGAGCATGGATTAATCCCATCCACCAAGTTCTATTTTATAATGGGACAATTTAATGAAGCTATTTCTATTTAAATTTTTCTTGCTTGCAAAAATTACAAAGATGAAAACTGAAATCAGTTCTTTTGTTCAGTATGAGAATGAGAGTTTGTATGAGGCATGAGAAAGGTATAGTGAAATGTTAGCAAAATTTCCACGAAATGGTTTTAACACCTGGAAACAAGTGGACATCTTCTATACAGGCCTTATGCCTCTATTCATTGTATTATAGATGTTGCAGCTAGAGGTAGTTTCATGCATAAAACTCTAGAAGAAGTATACAATTTGATAGAAGAGATGGCGACTAACAATTTCCAATATAATTCAAAATGCATCCTAAAGAGTCATTAGGGGTGTATGTGATTAATGATACAATTTCTTTAGCGGTCCAAATGGTTGTATTAAATAAGAAATTGGATAGTTTGGTTAGTGAAATTGGAAGTAGTGGATATAGGAGCCAAGCTGAGTGTTAACACTGTGGTAGTTCTTCCAATGCATCTTTAGGTTGCTAAGTAGGTAATCCCTTTTTCAGAGAGCTAGAGTAAGCCTAATATGTTAATTATAATAGGTAAAGGAATGATCCTTATTCAAACACCTACAACCCTAGATAGAGGAACCATCCTAAATTTTCTTAGAGAAATAACTAAAATATACACCAACCCCTAGCACCGCCTAGCTTTAGAGCCAATCCATCTTCACTTGAGAAATCAAGTTTAGAAGAAATTATGTTAAAGTTTATTCAGGGTGATGAGTTTTGATTACAAAACCATAAAGCAGCAATAAAAAATTTATAGACTCAAGTTGGCCAAATTGATCAACTTTTACAAGAAAACATTCTTGGTAATCTACCAAGCACAATTGAAGTCAATCCTAGGAAGCATATAAAGGCCATTACTTTTAGAAGTGGTAAAGAAGTAGAGAGTAAGGGAGTAGAGAAGAAGAAGAAAATAGAAGTTGAAAAGAGTGATGAAATAGAGGTGGAAGTAGTAAAAGGAAAAGATAAAAGGGAAGGAAGTTGTTAGTCAAAATCAAGAGCAAAATAAGAATCAAATTCCTTACCCTCAAAGAATGAAGAATGCTAAGTTTAATAAGTAATTTGGGAATTTCTTGGAAATGTTTAAGAAACTATATATTAATATTCTATTTGTAAAGGCCATAGCACAAATTCCAAGTTATGCTAAATTTTTAAAGGACATTTTATCAAAGAAAAGGAAGTTAGAAGATTATGAAACTGTTAATTTGAATGAAAAATGTTCTGTAATCCTCTTAAATAAGTTGCCTTATGAGCTTAAGGACTCTAATAGTTTTACTATTCCTTGGGCAATAAGCAATTTTCAAATAGAGAGGGCGTTGATAGACCTAAGAGTTAGTATTAATTTAATACCTTTCTCTATCTTTAAAAAATTAAGATTAGAAACACCAAAGCCCACAATAGTTTCATTGCACTTCGAAAACAATTCTATCACTTATCTATAAGGGATTAAAATTCATTTGCCCTGTGGATTTTCTAGTGCTTGACATGGAAGAAAATCATAAGGTGTCCATTATTCTTAGGTGAGCATTTATAGCTATGGCTAAGACATTAATTGATGTGCATGGAAGAAAATTGATTTTGAGATTCTAGGATGAAGAAGTGGAGTTTGATGCGTTTAAAGAAATATAACACTTGATGGATTATAATTGTGCAACTTTATAGGCATTAACCATTTTGAGAGTAATCCTTTTATTATTTTGTATTTTCATCTTTTACAAAAGGTGTTAACTCATTCTAACTCCATAAATCTTAAAAAAGAAAAAATTAGTAAAGTTTTAAGTGCCTTGGAAGTAAGAAAGGTGTCCTCTGGTTGACATCCATTTAAAAAGTTTGAAATTTTAAAAAGGTTAATTAAGCCTTTACCCATGTCATTAATAGAGGAGACATTAGAATTAGAACTTAAACCTCTTCCATTGCACCTTAAGTATGCATTTATGTATGCATTTATATGTCTTCCATTGTATTTACCTGTCATTATTTCATCATTATTGACTGAAAATATGTAGAACAATTTGTTGAGCATATTGCGAGATCATATAGGAGCCATTAGTTAGACCATTGCGAATATTAAGGAATTAAGTCATTCCATCTGTACTAATAAAATTTTTATGGAAGAAGGAAGCAAACCATTAGTCTAGCCGCAGTGAAGATTGAACCCCAATATGAAAAAAAGTAGTGAAAAAGGAAGCGATAAAGTTATTAGATGCTGGAATAATTTTTTTTATCTCTGATTCAACTTGAGTTAGCACAGTTCATGTGGTACTCAAGAAAATCAGTATTATAATGGTTCAAAATGACCAAAATGAGAAGATAGCAATAAGAAAGGTAATTGGTTGGCGTATATGTGTTAATTATAACAAATTAAATGACACCACTAGAAAGGATCACTTCCCATTAATTTTCATTGATCAAGTCATTGAAAGATTGGTTGGGCACAACTTTCATTGTACATTAGACAGATATAATGGTTACTCGCAAATTCTAATAGCCTTTGAAGATCAAGAGAAAACATCCTTTACCTATCCATATGGCGTATTTTCTTATAAACGTATGCCCTTTGAATTATTCATTGCCCCTACCACTTTTTAATGCTGTATGATGGCTATATTCTCCAACATGTTTGAATCTTACATCAAAGTATTCATGGATGATTTTTCAGTATTCAGCACATCTTTTTATTTATGTTAGGAAATTTTGGATGAAGTGAAATAAGGCCTAGAGGTAGACCTAGATAAGATAGATGTAATCACTCAACTTCCACCTCCAAATTCAGTAAGAGTGATAGAGGTTTCTTAGTTCATACTGATTTCTATTGGAGGTTTATTAAAGATTTTTCTAAAATAACAAAGCCTCTTATTGATCTTTTGATCAAGGATGCCATATTTAATTTTGATGAAAATGCATGCATTTTTTAAGCTATTAAAGGCTAAGCTTACAAGTGCACCAATCCTAGTCTCACCAAATTGATCTTTGCCTTTTGAATTTATGTGCGATGCAAATAATTTTACAATTGGAGCAGTTTTAGGTCGAAGGAAGAATAAAATATTTCATTTGATTTATTACGTAAGTAGGATACTGAATGAGGCTCAAAATAACTACATTATGACTTAAAAAGAATGTTTGCTATTGTATTTGCCTTTGATAAATTTAGGTTTTATTTGATTCTTTCAAAGGTGATAGTATATACTGGTCATTTGGTGTTGAAATATTTGATGAATAATCTTAACGCAAAGCCAAGATTCATCAGATATGTATTGTTGTTGCAAGAGTTTAATATAGAAATTAAGGATAAAAAAGGTGCTTAAAATTTTGTCGCTTATCATCTTTCTAGGTTAAATGAGGAAGTTTTGGAATATGGAGAAAATCAGGATATCAAGGAATTGTTTTTATAGAAGCATTTATTAATAATACAGAATAAATTGCCATGGTACACTAATTATGTTAATTATTTGGTTGATAACATTATTCCTCATGATTTTTTATATTAGTAAAGGAAGAAATTCCTTTCTAATGTCAGAAAATTTCTTTAGTATGACCCATTCTTATTCAAGATTTGTGGAGATATAATTATAAGATGTGTTCCTTATGAAGAAGTGCCTTCCATATTAAATCATTGTCATTCTAAAGAAGTAGGAGGATACTTTGGGTGAACTAGAACTACATATAAGGTCTTAAAATCTGGATTTTATTGGCCTACTCTATTTAAAGATGCATTTGACGATGTAAAATCTTGTGATAATTTCCAAAGAATTGGAAATATTTCTAAGAGACATAAAATGCCTCTAAATAATGTTTTAGTATGCAAAGTTTTTGATATTTAGGGCATTGATTTTATAGGACCCTTCCCTAAATCATATATTAATCAATATATTTTAATCGCAGTAGATTATGTCAGAAAATGGGCTAAAGCAATCACATTTCCCACTAATGAAGCAAGAAGTGTGGTGAAATTTCTAAAGAAAAATATTTTTATAAGATTTGGTACACCTCAAGCAATAATCAGTGATGAAGGTTCACATTTCTTCAATAATCAATTCGATTCCCTCCTTTCCAAGTATAATGTAACTCATAAAGTAGCCACACCTTATCATCCATAGACTAGTGATCAAAAGGAATTTTCAAATTGAGAGATTAAAAGAATTTTAGAAAAGACTGTTAATGCATCTAAGAAGAATTGGTCTTTGAAATTGGATGATGCATTATGGGCATATAACACTACATTTAAGATACCTATTAATATATCTCTGTATCGCCTAATTTATGAAAAGTCATGTCATTTACCTATTAAATTAAAGTACAAGGCATTTTAGGCAATCATTTTTCTAAATTTTAATTAAAAATAGTTTGCGAGTAAAGATTATTATAATTAAATGAGTTAGACGAAGTTCACCTTGACGCTTATGAAAATGCTAAGTCCTATAAGGAACAAACTAAGAAATGGCATCATAAGAATGTTATTCCTTACGACTTCAAAATTGGTAATAAAGTTTTGATTTATAGCTTGCGCTTAAGACGTTTTTCTGGAAAATTGCAATCTTGTTGGACTGGTATCTAATAAGACTCATGGAACTGCTGAAATTCTTATCCTGTCCAACCTTCACTAAACTTGTTCAATCTTTTCATTATCTAAATATTTTTGTGCTTTTTCTCATTTTTCTTTTTGTTTTTAGTTTTCTTTTTCTTCTTTTTAAGTGTAAATCTTTGGTCTTGTTTTGGTATTTTTTAAGCTTTTTTATTTTCTGTTTATTCTTACTTAGTTTAAGTCTTTATCTTGCTTATTTGATTTTATTTTAGTGTGTTTTAGTGTGTTTTAAATTAAGTTTTTCAAGCTTTAGTAGTTTAAGTAAGTTTTCTTAAGTCTTTTAGCTAGTTTTCCTTTAACTTTAAGTTTTTAATTTGCTTGTGTTAGGATTTGTTTTCCCTTTTCTTTATGTCCCTTTTAGGTTGTTTAAGTTGTTTTCAAAGTGTTTTCCTTAAGTCCTTTTCAAGTTTTTTTTAGCCTTTTTCTAGTTTTTAGTTTAGCTTTTCTTTAAATTTCAATCTCTTAAAGCCTATTCATCTTTACTTTTACTATTTTTTTAAACATATCTTTGAGAAATTTAATTGCCTAACCTTTAATCTTTGTCCATCATCAATTTGGGTTAATTAGATGATGATTTAAGCTAAAAATTCAAGTTTATGAGGATTTTGTAGTAGTAAAATGGTGGGCTTTAACCTGTCTAGATCGTTGTTTAAATCGATCTAGGTAGTTAAATGTCAGTAGCAAAATGGCATCATTTTACTCCTTAGGAACTGCTATTTAAGTCCTTATTAAGGGAAAAAAATGGCACAATTTCCCTATACATTGCCTTCTCCTCTTCCTCTCCTCTTCTCTGCATCTCTGATGCTCCTAACACCTTAAACCCTTGATTTCTTGGTCATTTTCCACCTAAATTCATGATTTTGGGCTCATTTTGTCAAAAATCTTCTACTTTTCCTAATTCTATCTAAACAATTGTCAAAAAAAAATCAAAATCTACATTGAAATCCCTCAAAACTATCACAAGTGCTATTCCTTCTCCACTCCAAAATTTCAATTTCTTAGAACTTATAGGGCTTATTTTTAATTCTTTTATTAACATTGGACTCCTTAAATCATTCTCTATCATTTAGTATTAATTTTGCACATTAATATTTTCGTTGAAAATTTAGGATTCTCTAGAACCTTTAGAATATTTCAATGCAAGCTAATTGTGATTTTTCTGATTTTTAACCTATTTTTAGCCTCTAATCAATATTTTGGTAAACTGCTTTCACTTAGTATGTCTCAAAAAACAATTTCAAGGTACCTTAAGCTCTCGAAAGTAGCCTGGATACGATGATGCTCGCTTTTCAAGTCAAGAGAATGAAAACTAGTTCGAGATCCATCTCCCAAACCAATTCATCACTGAGAGATCTTTAGCACTTGCACTTGATGCTGAATTTGATGCCTCTAGAGTTTTCCATGCTTTAGGTTTGGACTTGGTGTTAGTTCTAGTTATCCTGTACTATCCATGCCAATTCAAGAATTTTATGCCAACATACACAAGAGGGAAAGTAATGATCTCCTCAACATTCAATCTATGGTGCGAGGTACTTCTATTTCCATTACTTGTGCTTTCGTTTCTCCATTGTTAAGTGTACCGAATCTTGGGGATCCTTATGACCATCAAGTAGATAGGATTCAAGGTAATAAGGTTGAATCAAATCTTGATTTCTCAATCAAGGTGGTTTGAGCTGATTTGAACATCATCAAGCCACCAGTTAAGCATAACTATCCACCCTACCAGCTTTCTATTAAAAAGAGGATAGTTGTCAATCTTTTAAGCTCCAGTGTTCTTCCTCATGCTAGTGGACTAAATGAGATTAGGCATGATGATAGATACATTGTATACAAGATTTTACCTTATCTACTTTTATTTTACAAAGCATCCAAATTGCCGATAAGCATGCACAAAAAACTTTTGCTTCCTAGCTCTATTGACTAGAATTGTCCATTAAATAGCCTCAGCCCAATTTTATTATTAAGTACTCTCTTTTGAAGCTTTGGCAGTATGTGTGATAGGTGAGTGGTTCAATTTGATTTGGAGACCTCTTCTGAGTGCTAAGAGAGTAGATGATCCCAATGCTCCTATGCCTGAACCTATTTTAGTACCTGAAGAAGGCATGTTAGGGCTTCTTCTGGAGCCACTCCTAGTATTCATCGTCCTCCTCGTATAGCTAATGTTGTGACCTTTATACCTCCTTCTAATTCGTAGGACCAAACTACCAAACTTCTTCCCCTTAAGCAGCATCTCTTTTGAGTTGAGTCTATATTAGATTCTATTCAAACTCAAGTTACTGATGTTTCCTAAAGAGTGGATACAATTCAGAGTCACCTAGGTGTTCTCTAGGATTAAGTCACCTCTCCTCATTTGCCACCTAGATAGATTAGTTAGGCTTTTGCTCTTTCTTTCTTAGATGGGACTCTTTTCTTTTGTTTCCCTAGTTGCTTTCTTTTCATGTATTCATTTTGGTTCCTTCTTTAATGTATTTTAGCTTTGGATGTATATGCTCCCCTTTTGGGTACATTGATGGTTTATACATATATATGGAGATTTCTTTTTTATGTATGTTACACTTGTATGATCGTGGTCTATTTATAGTTTGCAGCTTGCTACTATCAATCCTTATGATCAAGTTCAATGTTCACTTCAATGGATTACCAAGATATTATCATTATTCCAGGTGTTATTTGTTCTTTTCTCTCCCACTTTGTTTTTACTTTATGTCTTTATGAACACTGGAGACAATGTTCCACTTTAAGTGTGAGGGAGGGATAGCATGATTTTTTATTTTTTATTTTTTGCACTTTCTTGTCCTATAGCATGTTAATTTATCATCTTTTTCAAGATAACCTATAATTTATGAAAAAAAAATTTCAATTTTGATTCATATAATTGAATATTTTTCCTTTTGATTTTGATTCTTTTATCAAATTAAGAAGTTATACTTTGATTTTGATAATTAGTGATCAATTGATTTTAAATCACTTCATGTTTTGGAAGATTAATTCCTTATGATCATTATGACATTTCATTTCTAAAATGAATATTTCTAAGAAATTGTTACGTCTTTTATCCATTTTCTTCATCCTTATTAAAATTGAAATAAATTAAAAGAGAAAGAAAAACAGAAAGAAAAGAAAAGAAAAATTTGCTTAAAATGAATTAAAAGTGAGTAATTTTATGCTGACTTCGAACCAATTGGTCGAAGTTAAAGAGTGGCATTAGTAACATTTAATGTGAGGTGATTTAATCGACAAACCGAGGATGTTCACGACAAAATGTTCATCTTCGCGTAAAAGATTAAATGACCTCTCAATCAAGCCAAGCTCACATAATTATTTAAATTTGAGTGCTTTATTAATTAAAGATATGAAAATTACTTAAAATGATAATACTTTTTTCTTGGTTTAGATTCATTTTACATTTTGAATTGAATTTTGTGCCTTAGGATGAATTTGAAGAAGCATGGAGTGGTTTGATTTCCTTTGTGACTTGACTAGATAAATTAATCTTATAACCTCTTAATTGGTCATATTGACTGAATGATTGCAGAAATCTTTTCAGTGACATTGTTTGATGAATTGAAATTATTTTTCCTAAGGTTATATGTTTTTTTATAATTAATAATAGATTAATTTACTCGAGGACAAGCAAATATTTAAGTGTAGAAGAATTGATAAAGGTTTATTTCATATGATTTTTCATTGTTTTTTTATGTTAATTAACCCTTATTTTAATTCTTAATTGATTCATTTATGTCTTAAAATGTTGCAGATTGTAACTCAATTGAAGTGAAAATCAAACAAAATGTGAAGATTAGAGCAAAATTAGGAGTAAAATAATGGTAGTAGTTACCCCGTGTTAAACCCTTCAAGACCCACGTTTAACTCCTTCTCTGGGACTTAAACTTAACTCCTCTTCAAGCATCGTTTAAATAGCAGTCAAACTCTTTCTAGATTGATCTCTCTTTTGATTGGTTGCAAATTTTAAAAATTACTTCCCACTTGCTTCTAACATACTTCTAATATATTTAAGGGTGATTGAAGCTAAAAATAACAAGAAGAGCAGGAGAGAACATGAAAATTGAGAGCAAAATCATATTAGCCTTAGTTCTAGGGTTATTTTCTTTTCTTTTTCATCTTTTTTATCTTATTTTGCACATTTGACTTGATATTTAAGGATTCTTAAAGGTCAAACATGTTATTCAAGATTGTAAAAGTGTTTTTAACTTTTTAGTGGTGCATTCTAGCCTTGTTTTCACATTAAATCCATTTATTATTATCATTTGTTTAAGAATATGTTGAATATGGTGAGAATAACTTATTTCTTGCCTCAAATGAGTTGCTGATTCAGTTTTTTTTTAGGTAATGGTTATGAAATGAACTAAATATGTGCTAAGTATGATTTATTACATGATTGAAGGATGTCTTTTGCTTAAATGATAAGATTAATGGTTATTCTAAACTAAACACTTAGAATAAAGTTAAGAAACAACTTAGAATTAGAGAAATCTACCTTTTTTTTTTTGTTGGACAAATCATTAAGCAACTTGATTTAAATCATTGAATGACCAAACCTTGATTTATCTTGATGGTTATAATCTAAAAATTGGAAATTTTTAGGCTAAGCTTCCTAAACTTTAAGCCTAATGCTTAAGATTGAAATGGCCAAACTTCAACTTAAGTAATCAGAGAAAAAACATTATTTTAACCATAGCAATGTTTTGATTTAGTGAAGTGACCCTAAGAAAAATTTTTCATCCTATAATTAATTCATTTAGATCATTAAAAACAATTTCCTATCAAATTCATCCATTAGACAATCCTTTTATTTAAACCAAGTTATTATGCATAACTTGTCATTTTTATTTCACTTAGTAAAATTAGTTGTTAATTTCATTCGATTTGGATTCTCTAGATAGTTGTGACCTAATTTGGCTAAGTACTTGCAATGGAATCTTTGTAGGACAATAACTCAGATCTTAAATATTTTTCTATATTACTTGCGATCGATATACTTGTCATTAATGTTGGTTTGAATTTTTTAAGGAATAGAATTTGTGATCCAATTTTTTACTTGTGAATTAAATTTTCTCATCTAGCATTAATAGAAAACTAATTAAACACATTCATCAATGGTTCCATCTTCACATAATCTATCTCAATGGTTTACATCTCATCCAACCATTTAACACCAGCTTATCCCTATATATAAGGGACAAAGACAATTTTGTACCAAGCATTTCTTAATGTTGGTCTTGTAAGAGATAATTAGTATATTCTATAGTTGTACTATATATATTGTGTTTCTGTTCTCTTTTATTATTTCTACTACACCAAATTAAAAAATAATTATAATCATTTACCTCAGTTAATTCATATAAAAATGATTATTTCACTTAAATATGTCTTACACCTAAATAAATCAAGTAATTACCCTTAAATTATTTCAAAATATAAGATAATAAATTTATCCATGAAAATAGTTCTAAAATGACCTTTACATGTGGCTAGAAATTTTTGCAGAAGACATAATATCCATATATACAAATATATATCTATCTAAACTATTCAAATCAAATCCTTATAAATGTTAAAAATGATTCTATTTCTATAAATTTCATATAGAATTAAAAGAGAACAAGTTATCAAAATTTGAAAATTTAATTTTAGGAGTTACAAAATTAAGATATAATACACTATTCAACGAAAACCTTAACAAAGAGGATTTGAGTATCAAAATGCCATTTCTATAGGGATAGTATTTAGATTTAGGAGAAAAACATTATTAAATTTTCAAATTTTGATTTTTAAGAGTTACGCAAAAATATACTTAACTATTAGAATTGTTAAAATAATTTTTTATTTAAGGTTATTTTCATTACAATTATTATATTTAAACTTTTTAAATTATACATATTAGTTTTTTTCATTTTCTAAGATGTATCATATGTTTTTAGTAGATAAACATGTGACGCTTTTGTTTGAACTGCATCTAATATAACACAATATGTGAAGTTAAAATGTTAAGAAAAGGTCAAACATTATGAATATGTTACTTGCGTAAAAGAATAATTTGGAAACTTTGAAATAAATGTAACGACATTCTTTTTTTTTAATTAAGAAATTGCACCAACAAATATAGGTGTAATTTTTAAATTACTAGCTCAAAGGTTTATTTTGGTCCTCAAAATTTGAACTAAAATTACAGAAAGACCCCAATAATTTACTGTATTCAAATAAAACTCTAGAATTTGTGAATAAATTCAAATAAGACCCTAATGAACATAAAACATTTAAAAAGAATCCTGAGTCTAACGAAAATTCAATTTTCTGTTATACTCATGTTAACTCTTACTAACATAATAGCTTTATTTAGGTTTATACTACATCAAAAATATTTTTGGTACCCAAATCATATTTTAGTGATTTAATTTAGAGATTTATAGAAATTTTATTTGGGAATTTCTAGTTCTCTAAACCCAATAAAAAATGTCATGTTATTAAAAGTTATCAAAATTATAATTAAAAAAATTAGGTTTCCATTAGTTTTAGAACCTTTTTTAACATTTTACAAAAGTTAAGATCTTTTTTTTCATTTTATAAATGTTAATGTCTTATTTAAACATTGTAAAACGTTGGGGTCATTTTAAAACTTTAATGTAAACCATAAGGATTAAAATAGACTTTGAACCTAACTTTTTATTTGTTTTGTCCCTTTTTGTATATGCCCTGCTAGTATTTTTTAAAAACATATCTTTTAGGGAACTTCTATTATATAATATTCAATTTGAGCTATCTATTTTTTAAAATAATGTACATATTAAAATACTTTACATTGTAAAACTTAGTTAATTCAACTTATTTTTATTTTAGACTTTAGCATTGCTATTTATTTTTTTAATTCTTCATCACGGTATTTAATTATATTAACAGCTATTACTTTATGTACCTTAGATATATTATTGATGCTCATACAAAAGGTAACATAAAAATACATCAATTAGAAAATGAAAATTTGTCTAGTATAATTAATATTCTTTTTCATTATACCTTATTATTTCTTAAGTAATTCATGTAAGAAAATGCATGAAATTGTACTTCTTAAGTAATTCATGTAAGAAAATGCCTAAAATCATATAAGTTGCTTTGGATGTACTCTAGAATTGTGTCAACGGAGAAAATGCGGAAACATACTTTTTTGGATGTCCATTTCTGGGTGTGGGGTGTGTATAGAGCTTAGATTTAGCTTTTCTTATTCTACTTGAATGAGTTCCTATAAATTTGTGAACTAGAAGTTAAGAATGGTTCATTTTATATGATTTTCAAGATGTTTTAATGTTAATTTATCCTTATTTTGATGTTTAATTGGTTACTTTATGTCTTAAATTGTTTAATTTACAAATTGAAGCTTAATTAAAGTGAAAATAAAGTAAAATATAAAGATTTGAGAAAAAGTAGGAGCTAACAGAGGTATCAAGCAGTCCCATGCTTAAGTC
>JAOXYD010000003.1:16260672-16273238 GCA_028565735.1 Pinacopodium congolense | reverse complement strand
AATCTAGGTCTCTTAAAAGAAACTCGTGTTATCATTCGATTGGCTGATCATTTTACCCTAAATAATTTAAAAAATCAATCTATAGCTCTTTTACAATTGATTGGAAATTCTTTAGACTTTCTAGGTTTTATTTTTCTTATAGTATCTGTTTTATAAATCATAAAGTTAAGTGTTCTCTAGACAATTGTAATCCGATTGGCCTAATACTTACAATCACGTACGCACTTCCTCGTGGGATCAATACTTGGAGTCTTAAAAACACTCCACTATATTACTTATTTCAACCGGTGCACTTACTGAAGAATTGGTCTTAAATTAATTGTGAATTTGTGCATTAAAAGATAGACTAATTTGAGCTAATTTTATATGTAAAGCCGATCGCAATCAAGTTTTTCGTGCCGTTGACAAGAAAGTAAATTGTAATATTAGGGATCTTGGTGTCAATGAAACTAAAGCAGTGAAGTAGAAATTCAAAAACCCTTATGCCTATAAAAATTGTAAGCTATCAAAAGACACTTAAAACTTTTTTTAAAAAAAAAGTGGGATAGCACTAATTAGAAGTTAGCATCCTTAAATAACAAAGCTAGACATATCTTCTATTATGCTTTAAGTATAAATGAATTACGTAGGGTATCTAAGCGTAAAATTGCCTATGGAATTTAGCATACCCTAAATGTGAACTATAAAGGAACTAACCAAGTTAAGGAAAGTAAGGTCAGTATGTTAACTAATCAATATGAACTTTTTCACATGATGTTTGATGAAAACATTTCTTTTATATATGCTAGATTCATCAATATTATTAATGCTTTTAAAGGTCTAGATAATACCTATACTAACATTAAAGTTGTATGAAAGATGCTTAGATCCTTACCAAAGATGTGGGAAGCAAAAGTGACGACCATCTAAGAAGCTAAAGACTTATATGTCCTCCCCCTTGAAGAATTAATTGAATCCATATTAACATAGGAAATGAGGTTAAAACAAACACAAGAAGAGGAGACCATCTAAAGAGAGATCAACATGGCATTCAAGGTATTAGAGAAGGTGTATAATGATGGTGAAGCATTCAAAAATTTAAATGATAATGAGGATATAGCTCTATTTACACAAAGTTTTAATAACATTTTAAAGAAGAAGATATCCTTATAAAGAAGGGACTTAGAAGTAGATAAATTCAATTATAAAAACAAATTAACTAATATTACATATTTTAAATATAAGAAAACAGATCATATAAGGCCATAATTCCTACTCCTTAAATAAAGTGATAAAAATGATAAGACAGAAGGAAAGAAAAAGAAGAAGGCCTTAAAAGTTACAATATATGATGATGTAAGTGACTTCGAAGGGTAAGAAGAAGTGGCAAACATATTACTCTTGGCAAATGATAAGGTACCATCTTATTCTACTTCTCATATTGATGATAAATGTAGTGTAGATTTCACCAATAATGAGTTAGTAGAATATCTAGAAGTGTGAACTAAAAAAAAGAAGAATTTGTCCACTAAGTATAAAGAAACCTTGAGATTACTAGATGAATATAAACTATAAAATGAGAAACTTAGATATGAAGTAAAATCAAAGAATGGAGGTGAAAGTGAAGGACTAAAATTAGTAAGTAAAAATTATTCCTTAAGAAAAAAAGTGTAATCCTTTAAAGAGTCATTGTCTAAATTTACTACAGGGAATGCAAAATTAGAATTAATGTTAGAAGCATAAAAGTTGCAAATGATAAACATAGACTAAGATAAATTAGTACAAATGATAGACATAGACTAGTAAGACTATGTTTTAAAAAGGAAAGAACCTAAAAAATGAATCTATACCTATGTCTCATGAACCAAGGGAACCTACCACTAGAATTTAACCTAGGAAGAGACATTATGCATGCATGTATAGTACTAATACAAGTTATAGAAGAGCGCAACAAGATAGATATAATGCTTGGAGATCAAATAACCTACCTAGACAAAACTATCACATGAGAAATTTTAATGAATCAAGGCCTAGGTATAGATTTAGGCATATATATAGAACCCATACACCATTGTTTTACAACTACTGTGGTTATTATGAATATGTTTGTTGATCCTAATTGGTGTTTAAGAGGAAGGGTAAATTAGATTCTTTAAAAAATTTCTAACTTAATGATTCTTAATTACACAAACCACTTTAAACAATTATGAAAAACTTTAATAAACAATTGAATAAGCAATATAAATATTGTAGGGAGCAATATAAACAACTTGTAAAGCAAAAAAAAATTAATGGAAAGAATGTGTAAATCAATTTTTATAATGGTTCAGTATCAATTTCTACACTTACATTCACTCCCCCAACACCTCGTTGGGTATTTTACTATCTCAAATATCAAATGTATAACTTAATGATCCTATTTTCAATGTTTTTGGGTAACCTTCCAATTTTACAATTCTCAAGTTCACAACTCCTTAAAATACACTTAAATCAGTTGGCTCACAAAAGTTTTTGAGAAGGGCTTATACAACTCTTGAATAAACATACCAAAACCCACTTAAAACAAACCCAAAACTTCTCCAAATCTCACAATACAAGCCAATGCTACAAATCACTTGTATATGACTCACATTACACTTGAATAACTTTCACACTCACCAATGCATCTATTTATAGTAAAAATTAGGCCTATTATCCATTTATAACTATTATGCAATGTTCAAAAATATGTAATTAATTTTTCTGCTAGTTTTTGCCTATTGGTGCGCAATTCTCACCTATATTAATTGACTAATACCTACATCAGTCAACCAATAACATAGCACTAATCGACTAGTAGACCAATGACTAATTGAACAATTACTAATTGACTAATTCCTATATGTACTACTTTTTCACATTTTCTAACATAGCCAAACACTTTCAAATCAACCCAAAATACTTCCCAACACTTCAAAGCAATTTCTTATCTCACATGCTCATTAAAAACTTCCCTAAAAATATTTTTACTCATCAAGAGAATTATTTTAAAATAACCCCACACATTTTTCTCTTAATTATGCAACCTATAAAGATAATCTAAATATGAATGCAATTATGCATAAATTCAAAGACCAAGTAAAACTTACCAAACGCTTTTTAATATACCTATCTTACTAGTGCCTCAAACACAACAAAACATTAATAACAAGGTTATTTTTTCATCATCAAAATAAGGTGGAATCTCCTTTTATTCAACAATCTCTCTTTTTTTAATGATGACAAAACCATGTGATATTATAAACTATAAAATCAAAACAAACATCAAAACAACTAGTACCATTTAAAATTCACTAAATACAACTTAAATATTATTCACTAGAAGCCCTCTTATACAATACCATAAGTAGTAAAATAACTATATTTCATTACAATATTCAAATATTATCACAATGAAAAATCAAACTTCTATATCCAAATACTCAAATTATCAAATTTTCATAGTTTAACAATACTTTCAACTTTTATCAAACTTAAATTTTTACAAAACTCAAAATTTTAACAAACAATTTTATAAACTCTATATTTCCAAAACTTTTAAAAAGCTCCACCTAAATTAATTAAAGTCTATAATTCCCTATAAATTTATAAATTATTCCCATTAAAGATTAAAATTTTATAAAAATGAAACTCTTTAAACTCTTTTTAAAATTAACTGAATTCTCCTAATTAAGACATAATATCACATTTAATTTCCCCTTTTTGGAATCATCAAAAAGGTAAAAGGAAACATACACTTAAGGAAGATTTAAAACAATCAAACAACATCAATTTCAATCCATTCATAAACAAAAAGAAGGACTAAGCATCATAAATCTCCAAAAGAAAGAGGAGTCAATAACATAAAGATGCAAAAAGAGTCATGCTTCAACATCCATAATCCATAAATGTCAGCATCATCAAAAGTATCAAAATATATCACTAAAATTATTAAAGTACATCATCACAAATATCACAATCTAGACAAGAAAAATTCTATACTCACCAAAGAATATCACTCAAGTCATTGATGAGATGGTGAAGGAGGAAAACGGGAGCAAAGTTGTTATATCCTCATATTAACACGTCACAAAGTCTCAAAATCCATCAATGTCTGTACGCAATAAAGTAATCTTGGATCATGCATTAAAGGAGGTATGGGTTGTCGTCGCCACTGGTGTGGTCACTTCATTTAATCACTTATAGCTTGATACCCTATGTGATTAAGAGATGATTATTCAAAGAAAAAATCAAGCTCAAACTCATCTCCCATAGAAGGAATACGACAGAAGATGTGACCTAAATAGAGAGTGAGGAATTTTTTATTTTCCTTTTTGTTTAAACCAAAATGAATTATGTTATGAAGAATAAAATCTCCTAACTATATTCTCTCACCTGTCATCAAAGTAGAGAGAAACCATTAATCTTCTAACTTAAATATGTACAATGGCTACTAAAATAAAGAAAACTATATTTGATAAACAAACAATGTGATAAGGGATTGTATTCTCCTCTCTTACATCACAAGGTATATGACTAATTCCTTCTTTACTAAGTAACTCAAAAATGGTTTTAACTCAGGAGGTCATAGAGTGAAGAGAGCTACTATGTTTGATGAAACAGTTATAAGAAGAATATTCTTGAGGAATAATCACTCTTAAAATTTCTTTTATACTATCTCTAGAAGGATGAATAGAAACAACTTAAACTTTAAAAACTACTAAGTGATAATCATCACTTACTCATTCCTCTCTAAGATTACAAAAGAAAAGTCTAATATTGGTAGGACTACTCTTAAAGGAAAGAGTAAGGAGATGTTCCCACCCCTGATCAATAGAAAATTTAACTAGGTCATACTATTTAAAATAATCTAGATAAGAGATATTAAAAGGTCGGTTTTCATACAATAAGGTATAATTGTAGAATTGAGGAGAGTGGGTATTAATACTCGTCCCTTGGGAAATAGGTGATCTCCTAGCTTTGGATATGCTACCACCTCGTATTCTATCCATGATGGAAAAGTAAGGTAAACTTTGAAGAAATATAAGGGAAACTCTAAGAATTATGAGATACTGGACACCTTACGAAGGCTCTAAGAGTGAAAAAATGCATGAGTATCAATGTTGCTTATAATTAACAACACAACCTGTACATATGAATAGATGTCTATAATCAAATATTCAACTAAATTCTAAGCATCTATATGCTCCTATATGAATGCATAATTGAAACATATGCATCTTTTTAAATTAAAATTGGGAAATGATCAATTTTACTTGAAATTGAGTTTCTATAAAGTCAATTTTATTAAACAACCCCTCATTAATCAAGAATTTGAAAATGCTCAAATTCTTAGTGCTAAATTAGGGAAAATATAAATTCAATAAAATTAATTTCAATTAAAATTCTAAAAAGCTCTAATTGGCATCTAATTGCATTTTTATAAAATCAATTTTATAAAAAGAACTTTAATTTATTAAAAATTTAAAAGCCCTAATTTCTAAGAATTAAAAATGGGGAAATGGAAATTTTCAAATTTAATTTCAATTGAAAGGCTCAGTATAAAATAGACTTTTTTTTAATTTTGATAATCCCTAAATTTTAAAGCTTAAATTTTGTGGGAAAACAAAAATTTAACACACAGCAAGTTCAATTGAAGGTTGTAAGAGCTTAATCCTACTTCCTATTGTCTGAAAACACTTTCTATTTTAAACAATTATGAAACATTTTGCAAGAATTCCAAAATTTCCAATTATAGCATCTTAAGAGTGCAAAAATCTGAATTTGATTCAATCCTCATGCAATCTCATGAAATTAGATATCTACAATGCTTCTAAATCATTAAATGAAACCTAATTACTAACAAATTGCATGAACAATTTGAGAATTTATGAAATTCCTAAAATTGAAAATTCGAGTTTACTTAATTGCAACTAGTTGACTAAAATTAAGTGTGGGCTTGAGTTCTGTAGGAAGAGAGGAGGTTGAGGATGCTTCCTTTAATGTCAGAGAAGTGCATGAGTGCTCCAATTTCACAGGGGAAGCAAACTATTGTCATATAGAGGGGTTTGTGAGAGATAGTGTTACAAAGGTGATAATGGATTCTTTGGGGTGAGTGAGTGTTTAAAATGAGAGAAACTAACTAGCTGAGGAAAAAAATGGTGAAATATGGAGGTGAATGAGGTGAGGTTTTGAGAGAGGCAGTTAAAGGTGAGGTTTTGAGAGAGGTAGCCACGAAATAGAACTAGATTAATATCAGTTGACTAACCTAAACATTAGTCGATCACTAGCTAGTCAACCGATGTTATTCAGTGGTTGACCACTATGTTTAGAAAATGCATAGTTTCCTAAAATTAACATTTTTAGTGCCTTAATCACTCAAAAATCAATATATAAATAATTTGGACTCAATATTCATCAAGTAAGGATATTCAAATTAACCAATTCATTAAATATCACTTAAAACATTAAGTGTACCAAATAATGTATGTCTAAAACCAATTATATACGGCCCTTATTTATAGTCCCAATTATCTTTTTGAATTCTATCTTCACTTATCAACAATATATATTAATGATTATTAATTTTATTCTTAGAGGTACTTAAAAAAGTTTAACGAATTCTTGGTATCCATATTAACTTTAGCCCTTGTAAATTAATTTTCTTTCTGTAATCCAAGACTTACGTTTTCCCAGGTGTATGAGATCTAATTCTACACTTAATGGTCAGGTTTCCTTATCACAACCCAATTAAATATCCTACCCACACTAATAAAAAGCAATTTTCTTCTCTAAATTTCAGTCCACTTAATTAAATATTTTATTAGACTTTCTTATTTGTTTTTATTCTAGATCAACTCTTAACTCTCTTGGTTCAAATAGTAATTTTCCAAATTAAATATCTACCAATTCAATTCTTAGTTGGAGTGATCTTTTATGTGACACTTCCTGCAGAATGTGTGGGAGTTATCGCCTAGTCATACAAATAATAGAGTGATGGATAAGGTTTCTTATCTTTCTTTCAAACCATCCCTTGAAGGTGCTCATCGTTGCCCAATAAACGACTCTTTCATTGTTTATTTGAGCTCCATCTGGGCCTTACATCTTGCTAAACAGTAGTTTAAAGAACTTTTATCATTTAATTTCTTTTTAAAAAATAATAATGGAGTGTAATAATGCCCTAACAACAAATCCCATGGTAGTTGGCTCCACTTCAATTTTTATTCCCCCTTTTTATGAATCTTTTCATTGCCTCCTCATTAAGAAATTACATAGGAAAAAAAAAAAAACAAAGAGGAAAACTAAAGAATATACATCATAAGGAGAAAAATCCTATCATATGATACATAAAGTGTAGCCATTACAGAATGGATGTAGCAAAAGCACTCACATGGCAACTTGCCAACAGTTAATTAAACAAGCCATTTTGACAAATAAGCAAAATTATACGTGACAGAGCTTATATGTAAAACATCTTTTGTTATTACAATTTTCCTTATCATCAAATCTTGGAACACATTTCTCACATATTTTTTTTTTTATTTGATAATAAGAAGATCATGACACAGATCCAAACTCCTTTGCCGATTGACCTGCCTCGAGCCTGTCTGCTCAGCCGTCGTAAATACATGGAGTCAATTTGATCACCTTCTTTATGAAAAAAAACCTGTCTTAGCTTCTGCTCTTGCACTTCTCCACAGCTCTGGTGGCTAAATTTGCGAAAGGAAAAATAAAAGAAGAATGAGGATAGTGAGATTTGATATTAGGAATCCTATATAGAAAAGAATGAACAATTCATTGGATAAGATGTAACTAACCAAGTCCAATAGCCTCAGAACCTTTCATGATTCTCAAACGTCTGCACGAATCAACGAACATCCTATTCAAAGAAAGAACAATCACAATCAATTAGTTCAAAGAAAAAAAAATGTCTTCATATTTGTAATTAGTATATCTAGATAAACTATGAAAAACTTACTCCCATGGTACGTCTCCTACAAGCATCCAATCTCCATCCTTGTCTTCATATGTAGGAACATACTCTGAACTGTTTAAAAGATCAATCAATTTACTCTCATTCATGAAATCCTTCATTCCTTGAGATCCACAGTTACCTATGGGGAACAAAAGACAACAAATTTACATTTTTAAAAAAAAAAAGTGGGATTTGGAACTGAACATTTTGCCGATGGGAAGAGTTACTAATTACCAATGGTGAAGGAGCTGAACATTTTGCCTAGAGCATCAGAGAGTTCTTTGTAGCTTTTGTACAGTTTCAAGTCAACCTTTCGTAGATATGGTGCACCGTCCATGCTCACCTTAACAAAGGCAACGCCACTGCTGCTGCCAGCCTTTTCACTTTCATCTCCACTTGTCTTCTGGACGGCCATCACATTCTTTCTGGATGATCGGATGGGTGGCCATCCCACAACTTGTGCCCTGAAATCCATCATAAAAATAAAAAAACATTTTTATTTAATTCTTTAACATAATGAAACTTATACAAGCATGTGAATTATCAATTCCAATTTAACGAATGTACTATTTGTCCACCAATATTTAACAACTCCCAAGTCTAATATAGTTTTGAGGATTATCTCGTCGACCTTTTACATTAAAATTTTATGTAAAATTATATAAGTTGGTATTAGTTGAACAACAACTCTACTTTACTTTTAGTCAACCATGGTAAATAAAATATCTTGTGGCATAATCAAATGGACCAGACTTGGAGGAGAGGAAGAAGAAAAGTGAAATGAGAACTGTATACAAACCCTATAAGTAGATCAATTTCTAAAGGTATTATATTATATTATATTATATTCGCATGTGCGATGGCTGAAGTAATAGGCCATCTTTTCTTTGTTTCTTTTTATTGTTTGGTTGTCGAGAAAGCTAAAAGATTCCTTATGTTTTGTTCTTTTCCCATGCTCCCGACAAAGAAACGAAAACCATGAAAATTTCCAGCTAGAAACGACATTAAAGGAAAAACAAAAAAGAAAAAGACTTGAATGTACAAAGCTGAATTCTTCATTTTCTTTAAACCCAAACAAATTTAAGTTTTAGATCATCTGAATTACACTTAAACTGTACAAATCTCTGTTGTTTTGTGATTACTATGTAAATGCTATAAGATTTAACAATTATCCCAAGAATAAATAAAGAAGTATTAAAAGAAGAACATAAAACCAGTTTAGATGTTCATGGAATTTGAGAAGAGAAAACGTTAGAAAGATAAAAGCTTCAAGTTACTTGGATGGCGGCTTTGCAGGATCGCTAGGGCGAGAAGCAACATTCTTGTCCCTCAACTTCTGATCATCTCCTTCCATCTGCTTCCCTACTAATTCCTTGGTTGACAGGTTTAACTTCAAATCCACAGTAGCCGTAGTAGTAGTAGTCTCAGTCTCGAAGAAACCCCTCTTTCCATTATTCTTCATCACGTGAAGATGATCGCATACTTCATTCCCAGGTAAACCCAGACGCAGCTCTGTTTCCTCGAAATTAATGGTTCGATACATGTCTGCCTCTGCGCCCACAAGATCCCCCATTAGAGTTTTATCAGAGAAAAGAAAACCCCTCAAGCCGTTTCTTTCACTCCTCGATATTCAACCAGAAAAACAACCCTTTCCTTCTTCTCTCTACATGCAAGTCTTCTTTGCGGTACGTAAAATGTAATAATAAAGCAAGAAGTAATAGATTTTGTAAGAAGGGGCAAATCAGGTGTTGTATGTGATAAAATAAGCTCTTGATGGGTGGGATTTTGGACGGAGAAGATGATGACACGTGGACATATGATTAGTTTTATAGTGTAGGGCTTGTCGGGAAAGTGATGTCATGAATGGCGTAATATTTATAATAATTGTGGCCATGCGATTGGACAGCCCAACTTTGCCTTGCCTGCTCTTGCCCACTTTGTTTCCTAGGCTCCACCAAATAGTTAAGAACAGCTGGATATGTCTCCTCAAGGAAATCATCTTCGCAATTAAAAATTTTTGTTTATTTGCTGGGTCTCAAGTTTTTTTCTTTTTTAATGAAAACCAACGAATCAAGTTTCTAAAATGTTTCATATTTCTAAAATCAAGATTGAATATTCAATTGCATAAATCCGATGTTTTTATTGTGTCAATTTTAAAAAAACTAATTCTAAAAAAATTGAAAATAAATATAAATATAAATAAATATATGAATCCAACCTCCAAAAAGTAGGTTCAACCAATAAGAGATTTCTTTCAATTGGAGGAAGCTTTCAAGTTTTAAACTCCGAATAGGTTTTGTTGGTGTATCATACTTGCAGACACTTTCTTGAAGGGTTTTTATACTTTAGTCCTAATGTAAATGCGGTGAGAAGTCTTTAAAATAGTATCGTATCGGTACCGCCTATACCGGTACCGTTTTAAAATTTTTTTAATTATAAATTAATTTTTAAATTTTATAAAATTTGTAAAATAATGATAAAATATATTATATTGTATAATTTTTAACTTAACTTTAAACTTAAAAATGTCAAAATACAAAAAAAAAATTTAATTTTTTTTATTTTTTCAATATCGATCGATATTTAAATTTGGTACATAACATGTCAGTTCCTTTCCGTTTTCCGACCAATACGACGTGTACCAACCAGTACGAAACAGAATTCGAAACATTGGTGAGAAGTCTACAAATATGTATTACATATAAGGTAACAAGGCTAGCATAAGGTTAAAGTGTTTTTCCTTTACGCATATCATAAAGTATGAGTTTAAATAAATGTTTAGTTGGGTTATAGGTTGTAATTTTTTATTGTTATTATTGTGTTTTTATATAGGTTATTGTATTTTCTTTTTCGATTTTTATGTTTAAAAAAATAAGAAAATAAAACTAAAAATTAAAAACTAATTTGGGCTTGTTTGGTATAATTTGTGTTTTAAAATTTGTTTTTTAACACAGAAATTGAAAAAGACAACACACTAATACAGCATAAAAATCGATGATAAAATACAAAAATCAATACAAATATATCAAAATTATGACTCACAGTAATACGACCCAAACAAAAAGATTTGAAAACACGACTACACTTTTTTTTTATATAATTTTTACAGTAGCTATAGAGTTCACATGCAATCGAATCATGTAATTCATATTAGTCTAGGATATATCGAGATAATTTAAGATTTAAAATTTATGAACTCGCGAAGTATAACAATAATACTTGATAAGTCAAGCCTATAGAGCTAGTAAATCCAGTAATCAAATGCATCTTGACTTGTTAATTAAATTGAAGCACTATCTAGTGTTGCTATTTGACAAAGATAGAGATCAAACTGTAGAAAGAATTTTAGATATAAAGTGGGACAAAACCTTGTCATTCCAAAGGATATCTGAAAAATCTTTTCGATCCGACTATGCTTATGCACTCTCCACTTCGAGTGGTGAGTATTAGAAGCACCTATATGGTGGCGCTGATGAGTATCCACTAAAAAAATATCACATCTTTAGCAAAATATGAAACGAGAGAGAAAGAGATGATTAAAAGAGCATACCTATAAGTGGTAGGAATCATCAATACAACCCCCTACACCTGCCAACCTATAATATACTCCTGATATTTCCCACCAAAAAAATTAAATCTGGACTAATAAGAACGATCTTACTCTTATCTAAACTACATTATTATTGCACTACTTAACACTAATCTTCTTCCCGTTTGAGTTACGTACTTCAATAGGACATTTGTGTAACTTGCTGGCCTTGGTTCTTATTTTTGTTTTTTCTTTTTTAAAGTATAAAAATTAATAAAAACAGTACGAAAATTAAAAAAGACAATATATTAATACAACACAAAAACTTAAAAATTAATACAAAAATTAATATACATATATATAAACAAAAATTAAAAATAAAAATGAGAAGTGATACCAAATGTACTTTAACTTTATGATGTTGTAAGAAGGAGAATGCTGTGGCGGTAATGGCAGGTGTAGTGTTCGATTCTCACCTATTGCAGTATTCTTTCTTCTTCTTCTTTTTTTTCAAATGGCACATTTTATTCTTCTTCCTCCTTACTCTTGTATTCTTCAAACACCCCTGCATGCCTTCACCTGTTGTAGTAGTATTCTTCTTCATTTTCTATTCTTTCATATTCCTTCGGCCTATAGAACTAAGATAGACTAATAATCTACCATACAAACTACCACAGTAATGTATTCATCTTTACAACATCAAATCTTAGGGCCTTTCGTTTGTGATTTTATTTTTGATTTTGATTTTTAGTTTTTTTAAATACAAAATCAAAAAAAATATCACAGAGATCGAAAAAAATATATTAATACAGTATAGAAATCGAAAAATATAATACAAAAATTTATAAAAATACAAAAAATTTAATACAAAAATATAAAAATCACAACCAAAAAAAGGTCGTTTGATTCAATTTTGGTTGTGATTTTTGTATTTTTTTTATTAAATTTTGTATATTTTTATAAATTTTTATGTTGTCTTTCTCAATTTCTGTGGGAGTGTTCAGCTATCCTGCTTAAGAAGTTACCTCCAAAGCTGAAGGACCCTGGTAGCTTTACCATTCCTTG
>JAOXYD010000003.1:16240082-16253390 GCA_028565735.1 Pinacopodium congolense | reverse complement strand
GAGTGCCTATAGCGATTACAATTTTCATTATTAGTTTTAGTCATATTATTTTTTAATTTGTTTCAAAGTAGAACAAAAATAAATGAAAACTAGCATACAAAAAATTACATAAAAAAAGATGAGTCCATTTTTATTATTTATAATGTCAATTACAAAAAATCATTTCCCTTATCTTTTTTAATTATTTTTATTTTATCATTTTATTTTTGTTTACAATTAAAGTCAATAAATTCAAAAATAAAAAATCCAAAATCAAGATTTGGATATCATCTAAGTAAAAAGTTTGATGAAGCAATGCAATCTGAAGTAGTTATCGAATTTTAAGCACGACATGCTTTAACTTTTTAAACCTTTCATAATATAATAGTGTTATATAATTTGTTATTTTTTCTTTATGTAGTTTAATTAGGATCATATTTTTAAAATAAATTAAATTTTCATTTAGACCCTTAATTCTTAAGAGTATAGGCCACTTGAGATTGGCACAAACTAAAAACGAATACAAAAACAATCATTTCTTGTTTTATTTGTTATTTATCAATCATTAAGTTATGCATAATATACAAGACAGTAATTCATAAATAAAGTAAATCATTAAGAAGCAAGTAAGATTAAAATAAAATTATTGGAATATTAGAATGTCTATGTAAATATGTCAAACAATTATTATATCCTATTTAGGTTATGTTCTATTTAAGAATTGAATTATTCTATTTAGGAATCTATTTTTGCTAGTAGGTGACTTATTTTTCAAGTTAAAGATGTATATTTTTTAGCCTTAGGGTTATGAATAATAGACAAAAAATTTACCTAAAAAAGGATGTTCTTATGGTAGCAAAGTAGTGGTAATAGGAGAAGGCAAACATAGACAATAAAGGAAAGAAGGCAACTATGGATGGTGCATGAATGGAATCTTTCTTGCTATATGCCTTGAATGCTTACAAATTGGTTACTAATGATAAGATGATCAATAAGAGAGAATAGAATTGGTTAATTAATACTAGCCCCACCATTATAGGACAAGAAGCTTAGAATGTTTAATTGACTTGAGAAATATAACGATGTGCCTTATTAGATTTCCTGATGGCATGCAAGTGTTAATAGTAAAAGAAAGGTCGATTTGCTTGGAAGAATGCATAAAATTAAAAAAAAATTTATATGTTCCAAGATTGAATTGTAATGTGATCTCAACATCAGAATTGCTTGGTGAATCAAACTATAATATCTAATTCACTAATAAATTTTATATTATACAGGATCGTACTTTGAGGATAGTGATTGGAGAGGGTAAACAATGTGAGGGGCTTTACTAGTTCAAGCTAGCGACATCAATCTAAGAGTGTAAGGCGAGACATGTGGATTCTTTTGAATTATGGCATAAGAGAATGTGATATCTGTCAACAAAAATAGTAGGAATGCTTTTTTATATTGATTTTGGTCGTACTAATTCAGTCAAGAATAAAACATGTGATATTTATTTGAGAGCCAAACAAACTAAAGAAGTATTTTTTTTTTCCTAGTGAGAATAGAGCATAAGAAATATTTAAAATGATCCATTGTGATTTTTAGGGACTTTATAGGAGTGCTACTTCTTGTGGTACCTTGTATTTTTTGACAATTGCTGATGATTTCTAAAGATCCATATGGATTTTATTTGTTGATTGATAAAACTGAAGTGAAACGTGCACTATGTAATTTTTTTCATGGTTAAATGACAATTTAATAAGGATGCGAAAATTGTTAAAAGTGACAATGGATCCAAGATCAACTGATTGATAATTACTTTATTAAAAATGGATAATACATCAGATTCCATGCGTAAGAATACCTTAATAAAATGGATGGATTAAGAGGAAACATTACCATATCCTTAATGTGGCTAGAGCTTTAAGATTTCAAGCAAATCTTCCTATTAAGTTTTGGGGAAAATGTGTACTAACTACTACATATTTGATAAATTGGATTCCTTCCAAATTTCTGGGGAGCAAGAATCCTTATGAAGTTTTATTTAGAAAGCCTCCTAATTATACTTACTTCTATATACTTGGGTGTTCATGTTATGCACGAAACTTGAATAAAGAGAATGAAAAATTTACAAGTATTAGTCAGCGTTGTATGTTTGTTGGGAACTTTTTTAGAAAGAAATGATATGATCTTGAAACAAGAAAGTATTTTGTATCAAGCCATGTAGTATTTTCCGAAGGTGAATTTCCATATTCAGATGTTAGTGTATAGGATGCACAACGAGATGTTTTAGAACTATTTCTTAGTAGAATAATTAATCATGAAGTGATTTAAGAAGAGGATGACATATTTATTAATAATGGTAATGGGGTAGGAAAAGTGAGTAAAGAACCCCCCATTGTGACTATAAAGTCTAATAACTTGATTTAGAGTTAAAGTGAGAGGAGTGATGAAGTAAGGGGGCCTCGGTATAGGTAAGATGAATATGTCAATGGCCAACTTAGGCATAGCTATAGGATAAAGCAATCGTCTACTCGGTTGAGAGATTATGTAACTTATACTACTTAGTGTATATGTCCCTTTATACAGTCATCCAAACTAATTTCATCCTCAGATACTCTTATCCTATAGCACATTATGTGAATTGTGACAAATTGTCCTTACATCATCTTTCTTTCATAGTAATTGTGACAACAAATAGGAAGCTAAATGTTTATGCTAAACTAGTGAAAGATACTCAAGGGAGAGAAACTATGAAAAAAGAAATTGAAGTGATTGAAAATAATGGGACATGGATAGTTGAAGACATACCACTAGGTGAGAAAGCTATAACAGTAAATGGGTCTACAAGATCAAATACAATTCAGATAGAGTACTATTGAATGGTATAAAAAAGTGTTTGATGATTCTTGGTAATGATCGAGTTTAGGGAATTAACTACAATTAGACTTTTACTCTTATTACGAACATGGTGACAGTTCGCCCTTCTTATCAGTAACAGCAATGAAGGGATGGAAATTTTACCAGATGAATGTTCACAACACATTCTTATATGGAGATTTTTAAGAGGAGGTATATATAAAGATGCCTCATGATTTTATAATTTAACAACAGAGAAAAATATGTCGATTGCAAAAATCACTTTATGGGCTACGATAAACTCCTTAATGTTGGTTTGCTAAGTTGATGACTACTTTGAAATAGTATGGATTTTCTCAATGCCATTCTAATTATTCATTGTTTACCTTGAATCAGGAAAATATATAATTGAGCATCTTAGTTTATGTTGATGATCTTGTTATTGCAAAAAATAATAGTGATGCAATTCAGAAATTCAAAGAGTATTTGTGTTAATGTTTTCATATGAAAGATTTAAGAGTATAAAGGTTTTTTTTTTCTATACTAAAGATGGCTATGAATAAGGAAGGTATTTTTCTTTGTCAATACAAATATGCATTGGATATTATCAATGAAGCTAAATTATTATATGCTAAGCCTATGGATTTCCTATGAAACAGAATCATTGCTTAGCAATGGCAGATGGTGTGTTATTCGCATATTCGAAAAAGTATTGATAGTAGGTGGGTATATTGATTCATGTAACTCTTAATCGACTTGAACAATCTTAAATTGTACATGTTTTATCTCAATTTATGTAACACCTAAAGGAAGAACATTGGGAACCAGTGTTGTAAGTGGTCCACTATTTGAAGGGTGGTCCTAGACAAGGAATCTCTCTCCGAGTTGATTGTGACTTACATTATATCCATATTGTGATTCAGATTGAACAAGTTGTCCTTTATCTTAATGATCTCTCACTGGTTATTTTACTTTATTATGATATTCACACATTTATTGGAAGACTAAGAAACAACATATAGTGTTAAGATCTTCTGCTTAATTTGAATACAAATCAATGGCTACGATAACATGTGAATTGAAATAGTTGAAAGATTTGTTATTGTCTTTGGTGGTAATGCATTCTACACCTATGAAGTTATACTGTGATAATTAGCTAACATTGTATATCTTTACGAATCCAGTGTTTCATGAACGCGTCAAACATATAAAAATTAATTGTCATTTTGTGCATATTGCTACACAATGTGAAAAAATAAAAATTGGCTATGTTCAAATTTCTAAGCAACTAACATATATTTTTACTAAAATTTTGGATAAATAATAGTTTAAATACATCCTATGTAAATTGGCATTCGAAATCTTTACGCGCAAATTTTTTAGAGGTAATAGAATATTGAAAAATATATGTAAATATGTAAAATAATTATTGTATCTTATTTTAGGTTGTGTTCTATTTAGGAGTTGAATTTTTCTATTTAAAAATCTATTTTTTATAGTAGGTAACTTGTTTTTCAAGTTTAAAATGTACTTTTATTAGCTTTAGGATTTTGAATAACAAATAGAAAAGTTGCCTCAAAAAGAATTTTGTCATAAAGATAAATCTAAACCATAAACTAACTAATTTTAAAACTTAAGCCAAGTCTTAGGTGTCAAGTGCAATAACTTCTATTCTTTCCCCATTTCTAAATTAAATCCAAAATTCATTCAAAGTTATAGAAGCTAGTCATAAATCCCAGCACTTTATTTAGTCTCTTAGATCAATTTCACTTCAAGTCCTACAACACAGTTTTAAACAATTTTTATCATTTAAAAACTAAAATCTATTCCAAAAATCTCATTTTAATTTGCAATCCCTAAGATTCATTTTGAGGAATTTCATTTCATTCCCTAAGACACAAATCTAAAGATTTTTTTCATTTTTTTCAAGCCTTTAACCTAGTCTCTACGCATTTCATTTTAATGTCGAGACCTATAATCTAATTTAAACTTTTAATTTTTATTTCAGACTGTAAGGTACAACTTTTCTCCAATTTAAATCGTAAGATTGTTTCTAAGTACTATCATTAGATGTCAAAATACAAAGGCAACATGTCCCAAATTTAGTTATCTACAAATATGGGACTAAATGACTAAATGACATCAAACCGCACAACACTTGCATGATATTCCATTAAACCTATTATTTCATTATAATTTACACAATAACTTATAGCTCCCCTTTAAAAAAAATAACTTATGGCTCATAGAACCCTTCCTCTTCCCCTTTATCTCCCCTTTCTTCGGCTTTGCCTTGTACTCAGATTGGTTGTTTATTAATAGTCGTTAACCTCTTCCTCCTGACTAGCCTCTAACTATCCCTCTCTGTACAACCTCTTAACTTTGACTTTGACTATTAGTTCCTCTTATTTGTTGGCTTTGTTGACTTCCATTTTGATACCTCTGCCTTCTGGACATTTATCACTTCCTAATTAGTGTGGCGAAGACATATTTTGTTCCACTTCGATTTTTAATTTTTTTATTTTCAAATTCAATAAAAATTTGTTTGATTGAATTTTTTATTTTTCTATCTTTATTTTTTGTTTTCATTTTTATCATAATCAGTTATTATTATTAATTTCATATGTGTTATTTAATTATTTAATATTAATTAATAATAAAAATTATGAATAAATATAAGTTAATAAATTTGATATAATTTTTAATTATGTTAAATTTTAAAATAATAATATTTCTAATTAAATAATTAATCAACAGAAATTTCAAAAATGTTAAATAACTAGTTATGAAAAATGTAAAAACCAAATATTTAAGTCTAAATAATAATGTTAAGTTTAAAAATGAAAAAATATTAATAAAAAAATATTAATTTATAAAAATTTTAGTTATATAATTATATATTTTAAATAAAATATGTTGAATTTATTATTAATAGATATTTCATAAGAGATCAAAATAAAATTTGAGTATTAAATCATCTCATAAGATTAATTTATTTCTAATTTTATTTAATATTTAATTATTAAACATGTTTTTTATTTTTATTTAAAAAATACTATCAAAAATAAAAATAAGATTAAAAATAAAAATAGAATAACAATCCTTAAATGATCTACTTCTGGTTTACACCCTATTCAATTTACTGTACCAATATTAAACGCAATAACAACACAATGTTCCACAAAGTGTAACTATTATAAACAACCTATATAACAATTGGCAATGTTATACCAAGTAGAAAATAATCAATATAAAGTTCTTAGATCAAAGAGTCCTTATCACTAAAATATAACTCATTTTTAAAAATGGAGCAAACGGTTCAATCACAGACCTAATACAATAGAAGACGCATAGGACAAAAGATTTCTAGGTTAAAAACAAAATAATATTGACATGCCAAATTACAGAAAACTTTGAATTCCAAAAAAGATAATAGCTCTAAATAACATACAAAAATTGATTTATTTTATAGATTACATGCCATCCACAGAGAGAAAGAATCAAATCAGTGGAGGGATATTTCCAACTTGATCGCCATCGAGTTTGAGCGTCGTGTCACAAATGATGAAATCAAATGGGAGAATGATTGCTGTCGAAGTGCACTAGGCAATTAGAGATTTCGCAGTGATTGGGTTTCAATTTGGTGAAATTATATGGGATTTACAGTCAAATTAGGATATAAATAAATAAATATATATATATATATATATATATTTTCCTAATGTGCATGAGAGATTGTGGTTGGGAAAACCTCGTATGAACTGTGTTTGAGTGAGCGACATTTTTGTCTTCTCATCAACCTTAAACAATGTCTCCCTTTAATCTGAAATAAAAATTGGCATGCGTGTCATGAGCTAGTATTTTAAGGCATTTATTTTTTGTGAGTTGTAATTTTTATATTTTTATATTAATTTTTATGTATTTTTATTTATATTATTTTTTAAATATCTGTATTATATTAGTTTGTTATTTTTTAGATTTTTGTGTTTTTTTTTCAATTTTTTATTTTAAAAATAAAAATAAAATTTTAATTAAACAAGACCTTACTAATTTATGGGTAATAGATGGAAATTCAAAGGGTGGAAGCGCTGTTCTGGATCATCACAAAACTCTGCTGACTTCTTTTGGCCCATTAACATCTTAGACCTCCTCGGAAGAATATTGCTAATTTGTTTGGATGCCCATCAAACAAGAGTTTATCTTATCTTATCCATCTGAGACTTAGTACAAATATCCAAATTACCTAACCTTGCCAGCCCATTACGTAACGAAATTACCACTAAAATATCATGCATTTTTTTGTATACCTATGGTTGAAAATTGCTTAAATTTCATAAAACCCTGTGTTTGACCAATTGTAGAAAGTAGACTAGATGAAGCCGCAAACACCAACTTACTGTTACACAAGCCGCATGCCATTCTAATTTTTATGCAATATTGAATGTATTTAGAATTTAGTAAAGCTTTGTACATGATCGGTAAGTCCCATCAAGCTTCGTACTACTTCCCTAAATAGTGATAACCAAACTCTAACAAAGCCAAACTTCTTTGTGTTTCTTGCGTTTGACGCCCAAACAAGGAGAGAAAGCGAAAGAGAAAGAGGAGGAGAAGATCCCAAACAAAGGCTCAATCTTTCATGTTCTTTCGTCCAAGCTCAAAACACCCAGAACCAAGCACATACATACATACATACATACATACACATGGCTCCCGTTTCCGCTGCTTTGTGTCCCAAATTTTAACAAAACCCACCTCACGTAGTTTACTTCCTCTATCCAAAACAACCCCACCTTCACACACACCCCTCTCAAAATTTCCAATCTTTTAGATCTTTGTCTTGTTCTTCTAGCGATTGCCCGGTTTTTGTAGATGGGTTTCTCTTGAAGGTGTAATGGTTTTTGAGCTGAATGCAGTTTAGAGCAAGAGAGTAATGGCGGGACAGGTGGTGAGAGTGAAGAGGGAAACATTGGAGGCATGCATGACATGCCCTCTTTGTAAGAAGCTGCTAAAGGAAGCCACGACAATATCTTTGTGTCTTCACACGTGTAAGTTGTTCTCTTGATTTCTTACTGTAACTTCTCCAGATTTCAGTTCACCTGACATAATTTTGATATGGTTCTGTTAATACGATCTGGGTTTTCTTTGGTTCTCGATTTCCACGTCGAGATTGGTCTTCCTTTATTTAACGTTCTTTATTACCTAATATGTAAGTGCATCGATTTGACAATTTAGCGACCTCGATTTCTACGTGGGTTTTTTTTTCTCATTTTAGTTTTACGCTTAAATTTCGGGTTTCCTTTTCCCAGAGTTGTCTGTTATCCATGTCTTATGTTATTAACATTTGCTACTCCTGTTCATCTTTATGCATGTAGAGGTTGAATTTGTGACCTCTGGTCCTACGTGATTTACGTACCTTTATTATTATTATTATTATGGTTCATGTTTGTAATTTACCTAGTTCAGTAGACAAGGTGATTTTCTGTTGAGATGTATATCTTATAATCGAAAAGTACTCTTCAACCGGAAAAAGTCACCGAATACCCTGCTTTTGGGCGATTCCCCCTATTTCAACCTTGTTATTAGTTTTGATACATGTCACTGATAACAAACAAGAAAGAACTTATTGTTAGTTAAGTAATTGGTTGTGGTCTTGAGGTCAGTACTTGACTATTATTCTCCACGTCCATGCATTGTTCTCCTTGTCCTTATTGACTTGATTACTCCACATCCATGCATTGTTCTCTTGTCCTTATTGAACTATCTTTAAAGTTCATGCATCCAAATTAAATCACAATGATTCCAGAAGTTCTAATATACGGACTAATCCCTTATCTGAGATTACATATGCCGGGTTCATTGGTTACTGATGATATTATGGTGTGCGCAAATTTTTGTGAAGGTAAGAGGATGATTAAAGTGTTGCGTTCAGTTGAATCTAGAAGGATAGTATTTTTATTGTATACCTTTTTATTTCCATTTTAGCATTCTTCATGCCAAGTAAGAATTTGCTGTTGTCAAGCCTTTGGCACCAGGCTGAAGAGTTCATGTTTGCTTAGTGAATTTGTTCTTGATTTGGATCTACTTTCCTTGATGTTTTCTGTTTAGGTATAGCTGTTTTTCTTTGAGAAGTTAATGAATATCTTTTTCCTGTTTCTTTGATATTGTATTTTGATTTATGTTCAAACTATATAGGCTTTACAGGTCCTTTTTCTTGAAAACATGTTTTCTGCTTCTTATGGATATGTTCAAAATTAGTCTGCAGGAAATGCATATATGAAAAGCTCTCAGATGAAGAGGTAGATTGCTGTCCTGTTTGCAAAATCGACTTGGGTTATCTGCCAGTGGATAAACTCAGGTTGGGCTGCTAGATACATACGGCCAAACTTTAATTTTATTTAGATTTAATTGATATATATTTGATTTCACATTCAGAAAGACAAATGAAGATAACTCCATATGTTTGTCTGTTATTTAGTTCTGTCCAGTATAACTGGGTGCAGTGATGTGCCTCACAACAGTGATCAAGCTGGTTGTTTAACAATTGCTCTTTTTTGCTGGGGCTCAAGCAAAATTCTCTTTCATAGTTCCTTGACTTCTAGAGTGCATTAGATCTTGGGCATTTGTCTTTCCCTCTTTCAGATTTTTTCACATCTTTTAAGTTCTTAGTTCTTACTAGTTGCTCCATGGTTTGTTGCTTTGCAAACTTTTAGTTGATGAATTATGCATAGCTTCTCATGTGATTTTTGTCTTGTTTTTATTTAGTAGTGGAGAATGTTTTCCCAAATTACAGGACCGCTTCTCTCCTTTTGCTTTTCTGAACCTAGCATTACGTCCAATAGCTATTCCTCCTTTTGTGGTTTCTTTTGAAAAACTTGTAAGAAAATGCTTAGATTAGCTGAGGCTTTCATCTCTTTTTTCACAATAACATTTATATGCTTTTTATTGGGAACTGTTCATCATTTAACGTTTATGAATTACATGCAGGCCTGACCATAATCTGCAAGATATAACAGCGAAAATGTTTCCTTATAAAAGAAGAAAAGCTAAGACCCCTGATGTAATACCATCCATTGTATTGCCAGCAAAAAGGAAGGAAAGATCTTTGTCATCATTGGTGGTGAGTGCTCCCAAGGTACCAATACCAACTGGAATGACAGGAAGAAGATCTAAATCTGGTGCAAGAAAGGGTCCTGCCTTACGAGGATGCAATCATACTGTTGAAGAATCCAGCAAGAAAGAAGACTCAGCTGATGATCATACGTTGAGCTCGAGTGCACCTGAGTCTCCTGACAAGATTGCACAAAATAAAAGGCAGGTAAAGGAGAAAGCAGGTTTGACTTCTAATGGTTGGGGGAGAGCATTTACATCTGAGCAACTCCTTGTTCTGTATGAACTATGAATATTTATGCCTGCTTAAAAAATTCATGCAGGATTACACTATGGCTGAGCTTTATAATCAACTTAGGCCAAACGATAATATGGAGGATGACTTTGAATTAACAGAAGGGAAAGTCGATTTATGGACACCTTTAAATTGTCTGGTTGAAGCTGCTAATAGAACCAAGTCCTCTAAATTAAATTCACATGGGTCGTCTGTTTCCAAGTCGGATCTGCCTGATGCTCGTGATTGTGAACTTCATTTACCTGAAGTGAAACCTAGAGAACAATCACCCAATGGACATGACACTGAGATATATATGCCTAAAATAAAAAATAAGGAACATGGACTGGATATGAGAAATATAGATGTTAAGATTAGGACAAGTACCCTTCCAGCATCAGCGAAGCGTAGAAGGTTAACAGCAGCACGAAAACGAGCGGCAATGTCTCAAGATCGGAGTGCCTCAGCGCAAGTGTTACTGGATGCTGCAGTGGCTAAAAGCAACAGAAGAAATTGCCCAATTTGGTTCTCATTGGTCGCCTCTGAAGACCAGTAAGTTACTGCTTTCGATTGGCATTATATATGCTTAATATTTCTATCAATTTTCACAGAGCAACTACTGATTTCTTCTTTGCAAATACAAACTTTCTGGTAATTACTTCAGGAAAGGAGATGCTTCCTTGCCACAAATATCTACTTCCTACTTAAGGATTAAGTGAGTTTCTTCAGTCTCAATACCTACAAGATATATCTGTAGGGCCTATCATTTATGCTACAGTTTATCTCTATATTCTCTGCAATCGACTTGTCTCATAATCTGACATGGTCAAGATAACAACATAAGCACCTCAAATTAACTTTCTGATATAGTTTTAACTAATGGGTCTCTGAAAAAGTTAGTCAATTCCGAGGAAATGGATCTTTTTTCTCTACTAACAAGCATCAAATTCTGTCAAATATTAGAAACTATTGGCACCTGACATCTTTTTTCTTTTTCTCTTTGAGAAAACCCACTATCTTTACTTCTTAACAAGCTGCATTCCACTTATCATGTTTTTATAATTTTGAATCCAAATTAAAGCATTTTATTTTTGATCAACATACAAAATTTTCTATGTATTACCGATAAACTTGATATTCAGCATATGTTTGAATCATTGGAGAATCATTCTCGTAACAAAAAGAAATCTTGATCACTTCTGACTCTGATAATAGCATACTGAGGTGCATCACTGTGTTAAGAAATTGTTCCAAGAATTTCTCTTCCATTCTATCAAAAAAAGAACTTCTCTTCCATTTTTCTGTACAACCCAAGTTGCATTATTTGAGAATGGATCTGCCAATGGGCCTTCTATTTTTCATGCTTTCTGGCGAAAGGTATTGTTTAATGCTTAAGTGATTGCTTCTGAATGATTATTAAGCCCATGAATGGACCTTAAAGAATTTGAAATTATCCTCAAGCAGCTTATTGTTTATTGATGTCCTAATTTCACAGGGATGGTAAAATGCCTGTCTCATTTATCCAGAAGTACCTGGTAAAGAAACTAGATCTTAGTAGTGAGGCTGAGGTATGGTCTCTTTTGCTTTTCTGTGTGATGAAATTGAGTGGAAGTGCATAACATCCTTCTCTAATAAAATTTCTTGCCTTTCTTAATCAGTTTATATCTGTATGTTGGAGAGTTTATGGGCTTACCTTGTTCAGAAAGATTTGTGGTCTAAATCAAAAAGCTTTCCTTCAACAAAACTTATGTGCATACCCATTTGAAATTTCCTATGTGGGATGTGATCTTCTTAAAATATCTCTGTGGCAGTTACCTATGAACTTATCTTAGGGCTGTTTACATGTAAGAAAATGGTTATTGATGAATTTTCAGGGAATGCTAGATATATTAGAAGATTGATACTGAAACTCGGTCTACCTTTTTTTTCTTTTTTTTTTTCTGATCTGTTGTCGTATTTTGAACATTGCAATAGTGAAGTTCTTCAGTGCATTAATATTTATTTTATAGACAGCATATACTATCTCTTAGAACTCGCAATTCATACACTAAGAGATACTTGTTTCTGTGTTCTATATGATTGTTAATGGTTTATACCAAAATTGCTTTCCTGAAATAGGCTATAGCTATGTTTGTTGGGTTGATAAATGAAATTCATTGTATTGGGAATAAATGCGTCATCTATGGCTGACTGCAAAATTTTGCAGGTGGAGATAATGTGCCGTGGAAAGCCGGTGCTTCCCACGCAGCAATTGCATAGCCTGGTAGACTTGTGGTTTCGGGCAGCCTCAACATCGAAGAAAATACCAGCATCAGTTGGTTCCTCAGCTAAGGACTTTGTCATGGTGCTGTCGTATTGTCGGAGAATTCAAACATCTTAAGTGCCTCTCAAGTCTATCTTCCTTTTTTCTGGATAATTTACATCTTCATCGTTTACAAAATGCATGTGTGCGTTTCTTTCTACCCACGAGTCCTCTGTGTCTGGTTATGCAGTCCAGCACATATTAAATGTATTTGATTTAATTTATTCTGTTGGTTAACCATATATCATAATTACTCACGCCTGTTGTCAAGATTTCGAATAAAACTGAAACTGCATGCAATATTTCTTTTAGGTGGGATTGACCACCTAAGCTTGGAGCAATTGTACAGGGTTTAGCATTATGGGCAGCATCCCGTCTAGGCTAGCTGCAGAAAAGCTGAAAGCAACTTCTTTTTGTGCTTCATAAGCCTGTTAATGGTTAACTAGGCACATGGTGACAAAAATCATTTTAAAATAGAAAATATGTAAATATTATATATTTATATATATATATATTTATAGTTCTATCAAATTCATATGAATTAAGATGTTTATCGGAGGAACTGGCAAGGTATCACATTTTATACCGTATTGGTCGATACCACGCGTATTGACTGGAAAACGATATGAAACTGTAAAAAATAGTATCGGATTCAAATATTGGTTGATACTCGCTGGTACTCAAAAAAAATAATTTTTTAAAAAAAAAATTTTAAGAAAAAATTTTGTATTTTAATTTTTTTAACTTTAAATTTAAATTAAAAATTATATAATATAATACATCTGAAGATTATTTTGTAAAT
>JAOXYD010000003.1:16197779-16233056 GCA_028565735.1 Pinacopodium congolense | reverse complement strand
TTCAAGTTTCATCTTAATTATTTTTGTTATTTTAATTAAAATTTTAAATGTAATGTTTCCTCATTTTAAATTTTAATTATATCTTTAAATAAATTTTTTTCAATTTTTTATGTTTTTAAAGTGCAATATTTGTATTAAAGTCGGGTCAATTCGAGTTAATAAATCGGGTTAATTCGAGTTCAAATGCATTCAGGTTTGAGTCAATTCGAGTTCAGGTCTATTAGGATCGGGTGCATTCGGTTTCAAGTTTGATCGGGTTCGGGTTATCTCAGATTTATATGAAGGGTTCAGATCAGGTCGGGTGCAGATTAAGTTCGATCCGTTAACTTTTTTGGTCAAATCAATTCAAGTCAAATATGATCTAAGTCAGGCATATCAAATTATCGGGTCAGATCCATTTTTAACATCCCTACTTATGTATACCTAATTGTTCTTTAATCTCCTATGTAGCCCTTATTTAAAACTTTGAAAAAAAAAGGTTAAATTAACAACGGAAGTACTTTATCGCCCTTCAATTTCGAGTAC
Organism: Pinacopodium congolense; assembly: GCA_028565735.1. Classification (NCBI taxonomy): domain Eukaryota; kingdom Viridiplantae; phylum Streptophyta; class Magnoliopsida; order Malpighiales; family Erythroxylaceae; genus Pinacopodium; species Pinacopodium congolense. The sequence continues at coordinate 16,232,531 of JAOXYD010000003.1, read as the reverse complement.
CATAACCGAGGGTAGATTTGTCACCCCAAAATCTCTTGCGTAGCTCGGAACTCTTATGTTGTGACTTTTTCGTTGTCTGTCGACGTTGTGTTGTGCGCTGCTTGTGGAGATTGAACTAGTGCTGTCGTCAGCCTCATAGCTCGAAACTTTCTTTGATCAACAATGCAACAGGTAATCAAAAACCCTAATTTACGTTAAACCCATACAAATTTTCCAATTTTCTAATCTTTGTGTGAAGGGTGGAGGATCTGAAACGGAGGTCACTTGGGAGGACCAACAGAGCATCAACAAGTTTAGTAGATTAAACAACCAATTTCACGAGCTTGAAGAAGAAATTAAGATTGCCAAGGTAATATACCTATTCTTTTTATTCTACCTGTAAACAGTTTAATCTATTGTATATCTGTTTGATAATGAAAAGTTGAAAGATTTCAGCTTTATGCTTTCTTTAAAAGGTTAATGGGTATGTTCATTACAGTTGTCTGTCAGTTATTATTTTATTTTCTGTGTCTACGTGTCCAGTCGTCTTATGGAAGACGATTGGAGCTTCTGGTTGTTTAGTGTGGGAATAATCTGAAATTTTCCTTTGAAATGCTGACTAAGTGCAATTTATACCGAATGAGTACAAGAATGTTTGTGGCTTTTCTGGGCAAAGACTAGTCTTAGATCGGTTTGTGCAGATGAAATGGGAATGAACGATGAACACCGAGTTGTGTTTGTTGGCTTGATTAAAATAGTAATGGTCAAAGGATAGAAGTAAAGACTAAACTTGTGGAGGATATTGAACTCGGTGGTTATCTTGTTCAGCTAGGACCTATTCGTCTATAGTAATTGCATATAGTGTTTGTATATATATGACCCCCGCCACGCCTTAAGCTATGCTCTTTACTTGTGTATAATAGCTGTGAAATTTTCATTTTGCATTTGAACAAGGAGATAGCGTGAAGAATTCTCCTATATTAAGTTGACCATTCCTTTTCATTGCCTCTGTATTGATGAGAGGGTAACTCCATTATCATCTTCTGTATAAGAAGCATAGATTCATAGAATGTGCACGATTGCTGTTTCACTAACTCAATGATTATCTCCTTCAGGAAACAAATGATAATCTAGAGGATGCAGGAAATGAGTTGATTCTTACTGATGAAGAGGTAGTTCGCTTCCAAATAGGGGAAGTTTTTGCTCATGTTCCAAGGGAAGAAGTAGAGACTAGGATAGAAGAAATGAAAGAAGTGACTGCCAAGAACTTGGTGAAGCTTGAGGAAGAGAGAGATTATGTGGTAGCTCAAATGGCTGAGTTGAAGAAGGTTTTGTATGGAAAGTTTGGAGACTCCATCAACTTAGAGGAGGATTAGCAATTTAGTAGCTTCTTAGCACTAACGTTGGCTCACTCTGTATCTTTTTTGTTGGAAGTCACCCATTTATCATGCAAATGGGGGAGACTATATCTGGTTACCATGGTCTTTTTATATCTTAACTTTCTCTTTTATACATAAAGTTTCTGCACATTTTATTCTTAGGAAGTATTTATCTTGTGAAAGCTTTGGTCTTTTGATGGTTGGGAGTTAATTTGCTTCAACTAGTTTAGGCTACCAAATTATATCAAAGATACTTGAAGATCACAGATTTTGCGAAGGAAATACAGAACTTTTTTCATTAGGTGCTCGACAAGAAAGGAATACTAATTTGTGTCATGGAATCAGTATTAACAAAATAGGACTATCTGGTATGTCAGCTTGGCATTGCATGTTCCATATAATCAAACCCTCAGAAGGAAAGCCATGCGTTGTCTGTTTCTCACTTTGCATTCTTCATGTACTCCTATCCTTGCATATAAGATGTAATTCGTTGCATAAACCAGACTCATCGATCATAAGAAAATTATGACGTCTTCATCAATAGTCTTGTGGTTCACTGGAAAGAGATGTTTAATGCATCTTCTTTTATCATAATATCTATATCTATATCTATATATATATATAAGGCATACCATATCTTTGTCCAGCCCAAGCCATCAGCTGAGGATCTCTTGAAACTACTCGGTAACCTGCATTACCAAAACCATTGTTCTATGCCCTTAGAACCCCGGAGAATGGAGAGCATTTCACAGGCTTTTTATTTTGCTTGTCCTGTATTTTGTTAAAGACTTACACTTTTGGAAACTGATATTGCTGAAAAATAAAGATGCTCTTATTTTCTCCTCAGATTTTCAAGACAGATTCATCTCTTGGACCAGGTCCAATTGATTATATGTATAATTAGGAATTCGATGTCTTCCTCTTCAGATGAAAAGAGATTAGACTAAATTTAAATGAATTCATAGATTACTAATAACATCATATCTTAATGTAGAACTTTTAAGACAATAAATTATGTACTATTATTTCTTATACTTTCGTTATTCATGATGTCCACAGAGTTTCCTTCAGATACTGACTGAGCGACTAGCGAACATGCTTGTCTGTTAATGTTATGATTACTGTCATGTTTTCCGATGAATGAACCAAAGCTCCAATTTGACCTATGAAAAGGTTAAGCAAGGTTTCCCACTTGGAAAAGCTAGGTCCGTATAATCAGCTTACCTTAATTAACTTATGTTTCTGACAGCAAGTTTGTGTTGGGCAACGAATACCTGTTTGGAGTTGAGTTCCCAAGTTTGTAAACAAGCCCGGAAAGACACCTTGTCGTCCCGTTTGCAGAATCTCAAAAATCATTTTCATTTAATCGGAGAAAAACTAGAACTGAAGTACAAGTCATCAAACAGAGCCATCGGTAAATGGAATGATTCAGCCTGAATATCAACTTCTCAAATTGTCAGCCAGTCTTCTTGTTCTTCATCCAAAAAAGACTAATCAAATACTCAAATAAATCTTCCTCCTCTCTTGCCTTTAAGCTTCTTTTTCAACCAACACTTGCTTAGCTTCTGATGACACCTCAAAAGACTCGGATGGAGGCTGGAGAGTTACACAGCACTGCACCACACAAGCTGTCACATGATCTAGTTAAAGTTGGGTAGCATGCTCACTGGTGGTGACATACAAGAACTTGGGAAATAAAAACCAACAAACTATATATAAATTGACATGTTTCTTCAGATTTATTGAAAGATTTTTAAAAATTTTTTGGAATTAGTTGGAAGGCTTTTTTTTAAAAAAATTAAGTGAACAGCCAACGATTGGATTCTCATGCAATAGTTTCAGCAACTTTTCATCGAGCATTAGTGTTATAAGTGTGAAAAAAACAGAAAGGTCAAAGGTGTGATTTGCACGTTTAACATTTTATAAAATTTTTAAGTAAATTCTTATCATTATTTTTTTGGGACACTTTCCATCCTAACGTTAAAAAGTTGCTCGTTGCACCTTAAATAAAGCATGAAATCTTTTAAACTATTACAAGTAAATTGTAAAGGAACAAAATATTTTTCTAAAAAATAAGTGTGGTAAAAATAAAGAAATTAAAAAATACAAATAGAAAATAAAGAAATTTATGTAGTTCAACATTTGTCTATTCCATGAATGAAAGAGAGTAGAAAATTTACTAATAATCAAAATGATGTAGTAACAAGAGAGAATAATCACTCAAATCTAAACCCAAATACACCCAATCTGCTCACATTTTACAAATTACAAAAGAGAAGAAAAATATCATAAAAATGAAGGAAAGAATAAACAATTCTTTCAAAAAATTTTCACTTAATAAATAATGAGATTTAAAAACTTTTATTTATAGGCTACAAAATTTAAGCACCAAGGGATATCAAACAACCAGATTTACTATTTATTGGCCAAGTATGATTTAATGGCCTAACATAATTCTTGGTGAGTAAGAATAATGTTTGGTGGCCAAGCACAATGGTAGAAAAAGCCACGTAATAAATCTCCACCTTAGCTTGAATTGTCACTAAAAATTCACTTCACTCTACCTTCTCTAAAAGGCCTTTAAGGGCAATCTTAATAATTATAAATATCAATCAAGTCCAAGCAATGCTTGATCTTATTTACTGAAAAAGGCTTAGTCATTGTATCAACTGGATTATCTATAGTACCAATCTTCTTAACTTTGATATTGCCTTAATAGATAATATCTCAAATAAAATGGTACTTCACATTAATGTGCTTTTTCCTTTCATAGAACATTTGATCCTTTGCCAAATGAATATTACTCTGGTTATCAGAATAGACAATAGTCACTAATAAATTCGAGCGAAGTTCACCAAATAGACCCTGTAGCCAAAAGGCTTCCTTTATAGTTTTAACCATTGCCATATACTCAACTTCTATAGTAGATAAAACCACTATAGACTGTAAAGAAGCTTTTCAACTAATATCACAATCAATAAGGGTGAAAACATAATCAGTGATAGATCTTCTTTTATTAAAATCACCAACATAATCTGAATTAGCATAACCAACCACAATTTCTTTACTTTTACCACATTCCAAATAAGTGTAAATAGTACCCCCCAAATATCTTAAAATCTATTTCACAACCTACCAATGTTCTTTGCTTGGATTAGCCACATATCGACTAACTACACTAATTGCATGCGCAATGTTTGGATGGTTGCAAACCATAGCATATAAAATACTACTAATAACACTAGAGTAAAGAACATATGGCATACACTCAACATCTTTTTGAAGTTGTGGTAATATTGTTGTTAAAAGCCTAAAATGATCAGCAAGTGGATTATTTATAGGCTTAGCATTCTTCATTTCAAAACTTTCCAAAAGTTTTTTAACGAAATTCCTACATGTTAGATAAATTTTACCTATAATTTTGTCTCTTTGAATCTCTATACTGAGAATTTTCTTAGTTGTTCTTTAATTTCAAATTCACCACTTAACGCTCTTTTTAACCTGTTGATTTCAGACAAATCATTGGCAATTGTAAGCATATCATTAATATAAAGTAACAAGTAAATGAATGAGCCATTACCAAGGTTTTAAAATACGCACAACTATCATGGTGGCTTCTAGAATAGCCATGCCTAACCATAAATGAATCAAACTGCTTATACCTTTATCAAGGAGACTGCTTCAAACTATGCAGTGATTTCTTTAATAAGAAATCATGGTCTTCCTTACCTTCAATCTTAAAACCTTCTAGTTATTGCATGTAAAATTATCTCATCAAACTCACCATATAAGGAGGTAGTCTTAACATCCAGTTGTTCTAACTCTTTTTGAACAACAACCGGCTATTCTAACTAATCAAGCACACTTGTCGTTCTGTTGCTTTGAATCTCCATACCAAGAATTTTGTTAACTACTCTCAAATCTTTCATTTCACCACTCAACTCTCCTTTTAACATGTTGATTTCAGACATATCCTTGATAGTAATAAGCATATCATTAATATAAAGAAACAATTAAATGAATAAGCCATTACCATGTATTTGAAATACATATAACTATCACGTTGGCTTTTAGAATAGTCGTGCCATTATCAGGGAGACTATTTCAAATCACATAGTGATTTCTTTAATAAACAAACATGGTATTCCTTTCCTTCAATGTCAAAACCTTCTAGTTATTGCATGTAAATTGTCTCATCAAACTCATTATGTAAGAAGGTAGTCTTAACATCAAGTTGTTCTAACTTTAGATTATGCATAGGAAATAGAGTAAGTAAGACATAGATAAAACTATGTTTAACAACAAGAGAAAAAACATCATTAAAACCAACTCCTTATACCTGAAAATAGCCTTTAGCAACCAAATATGCCTTGTACCTAGCATCCTCAACACTTGGAATATTGTCTTTCTTCTTAAAGACCCATTTACAACTATTAATCCTCTTATTTTTAAGCTGTTTTACCATATCCTAAGTTTCGTTATTTTAAAGAGCTTCCACCTCCTCTTCACAAGAAATAGCTTATGAAAATATAGAAGGATTACTAGCTCCTTTAATTTCTTGTGTAGCAATATAGATAAAAAGACACCAATGAGGGAAGATGAACTGAGTATTTAATAATTTTTTTTCTAAACTAAACAATAATTCAATTTTAACTATATGCAACCACTAATCTAAAATTCAAATTAAATGGAATATCAATACTTACAAAAATATAAATTAAATTTGATCAAGTATAAATCAAATACAATATATATAAATATAAAGAGGAAAGGGATAGAAGAATACATAAGGATTTATAGAGGTTCAGCCAAATTACTTAAGTTTAATCCTCTCCTAACATACTTGATGTTGGAGTTTTCACTATATCAATCTTCCTTAAGGTAAAGGAACCCTTACAATTTTTTCTTTCCATAAAGGAGATGAAAAGCAACTTTTGCAATCTTCTTTCCATTAAGAATGTGAAGGACAATCTTTACAAATTTTACTTAAGAGTGAAGAGTAACTGATACACAATCTAACTTTAAATGGGTAAAGAGCAATCCTTACAAATCTTACTTTAAATGGGTAAAGTCATTGGCAGCATAAAAATGTCAAAGGCCCAGAAAAATTGCCTGAACACCTCACAATATAGAAAAGAGATATATTTGTTCACTTACAAATAGAGTGAATTTCAGCATAAAAAAACAAACATAAATAGAACAAAAAGCAAATGTTGTATTTGTAATTTCTTCCTTCCAAAGATTCAATTTAATAAAGAAGGAAAGATGAAGTTGAGACTATTGGATTTAATAGAGAAGGAAAGATGAAGCTATGACTATGTGCTTTGTAGATTCATTAAAATGCAAGTTTCTAACTATTGTATAGATAATATGTATAAATGACAACTAAAATTCAAAATTTTAATTCTAAAAAATAGCCCCCAAAATTCACTCACTTAAGCTCACCTTAAGAATATACAACTAACACAATTTCTTGATTAAAATCAATGCAAAATGAGGCTCATAATGCAGCTTATGCAACATCTATACTCAATGGATTCTCTAATGCTCATTTAGTGCAATTCATAGAATAAATCAAATCTAAATCACATTTAACAACCAAACAAATTCAAATCTTCTTTATTTAAGGTAAAGAGTAACTTATTAATAATCTTTGTAACGGTAAAGAGGAGTTTTTAACACATTAACAAAACCACATAAGAAAATATCTAAGATAACACTCCAAAACACACCTTTAATAGTGTTTTATATAAAGCTTAAAAACAAAATAGTTTTGTAACTTTTAGAGGCTAAAGATCAATACAAAAAAATTCATGTATTCTTAACAAACCATAAAAAAATTGATTCAAATAACAAAAGCAAAAATTAAAACATCAGGGAGTTAGAATTAACAAAAGAAACACAAGATTTTTCAATATGACAGTGTTTCAATTCTAACTCATAGAATAAATGTTTCTAACCTTCTAAGGACACAAAATCAAAAAAATAAACCCCTTGGCATATAAAAAAAATCAATAAACAATTGATTGAAATAATAGAAATGAAATTATACCATGAAAAACTAAGATTGACTAAAAAAAAAACTCAGAACTATCAAAACTTAAGTATAGTGGCTTTGTAAGCTTATATTTCTCTCAAAATGGCATTAAGAACAAAACAAATGCTTTTGGACTTGTATATAAAGGGATAAGACACTTATGGAGTCATTTGTTATAAAAGCTAGCTGTTAGGGTTATGAAAATTTGTTGAAGATTTAATGTAAAACTAGTGTTACAGTTTGCATAATCATAGCATCAATTAACCAATCTTTAATAAGTCGATCGATGTAACTAAAAACTGAAGCATTGGTCGACCTATGATAAAATGGTTGGCCTATATATGGCTAGAATGCATTTCTAGGTTTTGCTAAATTGTAGAACAACGTTTAAAACTAATCTAACTTAAGTTATTTTAACTTCAATTTAATTCAAACAAGTTTTGAACCATTTTATAAGTCAAATGTGATACTATGAAACATAGATTAAGATTAAAAACACAAAACATCTAGGTTTACGAAAAATTGAACAAAACTTTGAAACTTTGGTTTTAAAACAATTCAAAACCAAACACAAGCTAACCAAGTTTATTTATTTTATTCTAAAAACACTTCATACAAGTTTCACAACATATTTTAAACTTGTTTTAATAACCACATTGATTCAAATACCATAAACACAAAATTTGGCCTATCAATTGAAACTTTAAATATTTAGTTACTATTCTATTGGTTTTACAAAATTCATCAACTTTAACATCCATTCTAAAAACTAAAATTCACATGCAAATTTGGCTTTAAAAAATTCAAATATATATAAACAATATTTCAAAACATTTTGATATGTCAAGAGGCTTACTTAAAAATAATTCACACATTTCCCCTTGATTATGCAACGTGATTACTCTATACTCATATGACATTTTAAATCAATTCTTAAAATGCCAATTCCTTATTCAAATTCAATTAAACTCTAATATTTAAATTAAAATACTAAATGTAAATTATCATGCAATTGTGACATGTAAAAGTTAAGCCCTTTCCAAGCATTGATTAAAATCAAGTTTAAGTTACATACCAAGACACATTCCTAAACATAATCGAACTTGATGTTCTTTCTTGATCTTCACTTTAACTCTTTAATGCTTGCTCTAATCTTCATTTATTCATGAATTCTCTTCTATCTTAGGCTCTAATACATGTCCTTGCACTTTTTGCATTATCTAATCTTTTAATCACATTAAAACTAACACATTAGTAAAAAGTGTTTTGTCATCATCAAAATAAATTATTAGAATCTCCTTTGGTTTAACAATCTCCTCTCTTTTTTTATAATGAAAAAATATGTGATATTAAGAGTAAAAATGCATATATGCAAAACATTAAATGTAAAGGAATCATACATTATGAAATGATATTTATCTATCCCTTTATACTTAAAAATCATATTATTCCTTAATATCACACTACTCTCTTCCCCTTTTTGACATCATCAAATAATGCAAATTGTAACTAATTCCTAAATTCAATATCTCTTAATTCATGAATTTTGAAAAAAAAATCAATTATATATTATACTTCCCCTAAATATATATAATTATGTATTATGAGACAATAAAGTATGAAAAGGGATAAATGCATCACAAAACATATGTTATGCATTTTTATGCTTTAAAAAAGAATATTTACCTATATTGTGCACCAGATGCATCAAAATATTTATTATGAATCTTTATGTACCAAAGACATAAAATTTTCATATTTCACAATAGAACAACTTTTTTTCTTCATATTTTGCATCAAAGACATATTATGCTTATTATGTATCCAAAACACATATTTCATGTAATATGCCATATCATTCCCTAAAAGTAAAATATAAGTATAAATATGATTTCAAAAGTAATGACACATCATATAACCTTTTAAAATCATGTAAAAACAATTGCAACATGCTAAATGATGTACTCTCTTTAAATTTATCCATTTCAAAACATTTAATTACATAAGAGGTAAAGTTCTCATAAAAAGAAAATTTAACTAATATACCATATTCAAAAGTGGTATAAAACATGATACCAATTGTAAAAGTCATATCTTAATACAATGCACCACATTAAAAGATCATTCTATTGTCTTATGCAATAGCTACCCCTAAACATATTCAACACATTTTTCTACACAAAACCTATATACTAAGGTCAACATTCTTTAATCAATCACATAATACTAAAATGTATGTCAAGCCAAAATTCACAAACATTATCAATATAAAAGTAACTATGTACCTCATTTTTTCATCACCATTAGATATGATATTCTCTACTCCTCACTTGGTATAGCAATTAGCTCCTTTGTTAGCTCATGCGAGGGGTCATGGTAATTTATCTATTTTCCATAAAAATGATGGAGATACCACTTTCTTTGGCTTCCTAGCTTGACACTAATTTGACACCAATATATGTTGATCTACAAAATAAAGAACTAATAGATTCTAAGTACCCATATTAATTTAGGTTTTTGAAGGTTAACCTTGTCAACTTTCTCTGCTCACATTTGTAAAAGTCTCTTAAATATCTTATATTTAATAAAGCAAAATTTTTCTATATGCTTAACCTTGCCACAAAAATGATATGTAATTTGTGTATGATGAAATTTATGATCTTTATGCATAAAGGCATTCCCTCTTATAATTTAACTTATGGATATAATAAGTATGAGCATGCATCACATGACTTTGCCTCATATAGGAAATAAATGTGATTTTTGACTTTTTATCACTATATGCTCTTCTTTGATGAAATTTATGCCTATAATATGAATCAAACAAGTTCTAGACTCGTACAGATGCAATGGGGTGTATATAAGGGCATTTGCCTAAATTGCTTATCATGAAGCTCAAATGTATACACCTTATCCCAAATTATGATATAGCCTTTTAGGATGCGAATATGCAATGCTCCTTGCATTGTTAACATGCATATAAGGAGTGTTTGCATGAGCTTAGCATTATGCCTAAAATGAGGCATAAATTCATTATTCCCATTCACATTTCTGGGTCTCCTACCCATAAATGTCCTATCTTTATGTGTATGGGACCTAAAATGTGATTGAAATATGTCTATAACTTTATGAACAAACATATGTGATGAATAGGAATGTATAAGATCATATTGCCTAATATTAGGTCTAAATGCATCATATTATAATTTTGCATTCGTAAAGAAATTATACCTATTTTTACTTAAAATAAACATAATTTCTAGTTTTTATCCTAGATGCATATATGAATGTATGATGATTTTTCCTATAATTTGTTCTAAATAAAGATGCAACATTCTCTAATGAAGGCTTAGGGACAATTTCATCTTCTAAATTCTTATTCTTAAAAAACATGGTTTTTGTATCCTTGGAATCACTTCTATCAATAAAATCTAATCCTTGCTTATCATTAGAACACTTTTGAGCTCTTACCATGCAATTTAGTTTCTCTTTGTCATTTATTAATTTAAACAAATATTCTTTGAGAGTGTTCACTTCCTTCTTTAAACAGTCATTTTCATTCATCAATTTTTCATTATCACATTTATAAGAAACAAAATTCACATTCCTAGACATTATCATGCCATCATTTCATTCTTTAATCTATCAATTTCTAATGTAAATGCATTACTAAGTTCTAATGTGTTATATATCTCATTCTTCAACTTTTTACATTATAATCTACAAGTATCCATTTCTTTCTTTAAACATTCATTCTTATGCATACATTCATCCAATATCTTCAAAATTTCCTTGTTCTTGGATAAATGCTTCTTCTTTTTCAATTTAACAAGTTTTAAATATTTAATCAAATCATCATATGACAAATCATCATTTGCATTATCATCATCATCATCATCATTTTCAATATTAGAAGAGTTAAAAGAAGATGGTACCTCATTTCCTTTATCTTGAATATTTGATGATAATGGAGCTTCTTCTATTCAAGCCACAAAAAACATTTTGAACTTCTTCATCTTCTTTGGCTTTCTCCACTTCACTTCTTTTTAGGCTACTTCTACACTATCTCCACTAACAAAAATATGATCTAACATACTCCAAACATCATTAGCTAAAATACACATAGATACCTTATCAAAAACTTACCTATCTAACGTGTCATGTAAGATGTGTATGGCTTTTTCATTTAAAGAAGTAACTTCCACATCAATTGAAAAGCTATAAGGACCATTTTAAATAATTTCGCATAAATCAAAATCTGAGCCCATAAGAAAGAATTTCATCCTATTTTTTCATTCTAAGAAGTCATTTATATTAAAGAAAGATGGTTTATGCATATCTAATATCTCTTAAATAAATAAATAAATAAAATGTGCCATATTGAATTTTTCTCACTAATTTCATTAAAAATTTATGCAAAAGTGAGACATTTACTCTGATACCAATTTAAAGCCCTATGACACCTAAGAGGGGGTGAATTAGGTATTTAAAAAATTTCTTCTAAACTAAACAACCTAAGCCACCTAATTCAGTTTTAATTATATGCAATCATTAAACCAAAATCTAACCTAAAATAGAATATCGATACTTATTACATAAATCAAATTCAACCAAGTGTAAATAAAATACAATATACACAAATATAAATAGGAAAGGGAAACAAGAATACATAAAGATTTATAGAGTTTCTGCCAAACCACTTAGGCCTAATCCTCTCCTAACAAACTTGATGTTGGAGTTTTCCCTCTAACAATCTTCCTTAAGGTGAAGAGTAACCCTTACAACTTCTTCTTCCCATAAAAGAAGTGAAAAACAACTTTTACAATCTTCTTTCCACTAAGAAGGTAAATAGAAAGCTTCACAAATCTTATTTAAGGTTAAAAAGTAACCTATAAACAATCTCGCTTCAAGTAGGTGAAGAGGAACCCTTATAAATTTTACTTTAAATAGACGAAGAGTAACCGTTAAACGAAAACCAAAATTAACGAATTTAATTCTCAAAAAACAACCCCCAAAATTCACTCACTTAAGCTCAACTTAAGCAAATATAGGTCACATAATTACTTGATCAAAATCAATGCAAATTGGGACCCACAATGTAGTTTGTGCAACACCTATACTCAATGCATTCTCTAATGCTCATTTAATGTAATTCATAGTATAAATCAAATCCAAATCACATTTAACAATAGAACCAATTCAAATTTTCTTTATTTGAGGTAAAAATTAACCCATTAATAATATTTTTAATAGAAAAAAGGATCCTTTAACTTAATAATAACACCAAACAAAAAAATTCTCAAGATAACACACTTGTAATCCCCAAGATTACAAGAGGTTTTTTCTATTGATTTTTAGCAACCTCTTGTAATTTTAACAAATTAGAAAACAATTGATTCAAACAAAAAAAATGCAAATTAAAGCATTAAGGAACTAAAATGAATAAAACAAACACAAGAGCTAATAATATGACAACGTGCCAATGCCAACTTATATAACAAATGTTTCTAACCTTCTAAGGACAAAAATCATCAAATAAACCTCTTGGAAGCTAAAAAAATCAGTAAGCAACATATTAGAGTAATAAAAATGAAATTATATCATGAAAAAAAAAGATTGAATCAAGAAAAAACTCAAAACTCTCAAACCTTTGAATATGGTGGCTTTAACAGCTTATATTTCCCTAAAAAAGACATTAAGAACAAAACAAATGCTTTTAGACCCATATATAATGGGATAAGAGGCTTATGGGGTTGCTTGTTATCAAGGTTAGTCGTTAGAGTTATAAAAATTTGTTGAAGATTGAATGTAAAACTATTCGTTGGAATTTGCAAATTCGCAACATCAATTAACCAGTATTGGTTTTATCAACTAGTGGATCAATCAATTAGTCTTTAATAGGTGAACTAATGTAATTGGCAATTGAAGCATTGGTTGATTTATGATTAAACGGTCAACCTATATATGGCCAAAATGCATTTCCATGTTCTACAAAACTACAGATGAACGTGTAAATTTAATCTAACTTAATTTCGTTAAACTCCAAATCAATTCAAACAAGTTTTAAACCATTTCATAAGTCAAATGTGATACCAAGACATATATATTAAGATAAAAAAAACACAAAATGTCTTGGTTTATAGCAAATTGAACTAAACTTAGAAACTTTATTTTACAACAATTCTAAACCAAAACATAAGCCAACCAAGTTTGTTTCTTTTTTTCCAAGAACACTTCATATAAGTTTCAAAACACATTCTAAACCTGTTTCAATAGCCACATTGATTCAAATACCATAAATACAAAATTTGACCTATTAAATGAAACTTTAAACACTTGGTTACTATTGCATTGGTTTTCCAAAATTCAACAATTTTCACAACTATTCCAAAAACCAAAAATTCACATGCAAAACATATTTAAATGCACATAAACAATATTTCAAAACATTTTGACGCATCTAAAGCCTTACTTAAAAATAATTCACACATTTCCTCTTGATTATGCAACTTTATATTAACTTCTTACTCATAAGACATTCTAAATCAATTCCTAATATGTCAATGCCATAAATAAATTTAATCAAACTCTAAGATTTGAATTAAAATTATAAATATAAATTCTCATGCAAGTATGATATGAAAAGTGAGCCCTTTCTAAGTGTTGATTAAGATCAAGTTTTGGTTACATACCAAAACACATTCCTAAACCTAATCAAACTTGATCTTCTTTCTTGATCTTCACTTCAACTCTTTAATGGTTGCTCTAATATTCCTTTTCTTTATAAATGCTCTTTTATCATAGGCTCTAATACATACCCTTGCACCTTTTACATCATCCTATCTTTTAATTACATTAGTAATTATAATGTTTTGTCATTATAAAAACACACGATTAGAACCTCTTATGGCTCAGCACATGCAAATTAATATACTATGTAAACATTGGTGGCATTTCTCTCTCTCTTTAAAGCCTATTTCTTGCAATGAAATGTTCCTCCTCTTCTACTGATTCTTTTACTTGTATAGAAGTGAGTAATTGAACTAGACCATGTACAGAATCAACTTATGAAGAAGATGTACTCTCCACCTTAACCTCTACCTGCTTCTCTGATTTTTCCATATCTAAGTCAGGAGAAACAATAGACTCCTTTCCAATGAAGCATGATAGACTCATTAAATATAACATTCCTACTAATAATAGCTTTGGATTATTTTAGATAAAAAATCCAAAATTTATATCCTTTTATACTATTTAGGTAACCAAAAAATATGCACTTTTTAGATCTAGGTTCAAATTTTCCTTTATTAATATAAACATAAGAAAGAAAACTAACCCCCTCCCCAATAAGTTAGAAGAATTAGCAAGATAACCAAACCATACCTCCTCTAAAGTCTTACGTTTAATTGATGCAGATGGAGAGCGATTTACCAAATAACAAGATGTAGAAGCTGCTTCTACCCAAAAGTCCTTTGCTAAACTAGAATTAGAAAATATACACCAGACTTTCTTTAATAGAGTTATATCTGTGCGTTTAGCTATGCCATTTTGTTGTGGAATTCCTTTAACTGTAAGATGTCTCATAATGCCCTCTTCTTTATCAAATTTGTTAAACTCACTATTATAGAACTCTAAACCATTATCAGTGCAAAGGTGCTTTATTTTCTTGCCTATCTGCTTCTCTACCAAAACATTCCATTGCTTGAAAGTGAAAAAGACCTCATTTTTCTATTTAAGAAAATAAATCCATACCTTCCTGCAACAATTATCGATGAAGATAAGCATATAACAAGCACCAACTTTGGAAGTAGTACATACTGGCCCTCAAAGATATGAATAAATATAATCTAAAGTACCTTTAGTTTTTTAAACTCCTATACTAAAGCTGACTCTTTGGTGCTTATCAAAAATACGATATTCACAAAATTATAAATTTGGTGTACTTAGACATTAAGAAGACCCTTTTTACTCAACATTATCAAGCTCTTCTCCATTATGTATCCTAGCCTCTTATGCCACAAATTGGTCACATTTGAATCTGACGTAGAAGAAGAAACTATAGCCAAC
Source organism: Pinacopodium congolense (assembly GCA_028565735.1). NCBI lineage: Eukaryota > Viridiplantae > Streptophyta > Magnoliopsida > Malpighiales > Erythroxylaceae > Pinacopodium > Pinacopodium congolense. Next base: position 16,217,069 of record JAOXYD010000003.1, on the reverse strand, counting down.
CCCAAAATGGTAGATCCTTGTAATACATATAATCTACCAATTCTTTTAGCTTTCACATGACAACAAAACCCTTTAGAATGTTCAAAACTCCATCTCTACTAGAATATCTATAACCATTGTCAACTAAAGCAGAAATAGAGATGTCATCTAACCATTTTCATCTATAATATGAATATATTTTTCATATTAGGAACATGTCATACCTTAGTCAATATTCTGATCAAGCTGTCATACATCTTAGTTTTGACACTACTAATACCGACAACCTTACAAAGATAATCACCGTCTATTAATACAACTCCTCTATCTTCTAGTGTATAAAAGGATAACCAACCTTTATAAAGAAAAATATGGAATGAACAAGCAAAATAAAAAAAATCCATCCTTATTTAAATCTAGCACCATTTTCAACCATGACATAAGCATCATTATCTTCTACCTTATCCTATATAACATTGGCTTTGGCAAGTTTTCAACTTTTTGACTCTTCTATTTGTTCTTGTTTTGAAGCTTGAAACACTCAAATTTAATATGCCCCTTTTTCTTATAGTAATTACAAGTAAAATGATTATTCTTAAATTTTGATTTTGATCACGATTGGCTATTGTTGCTAGGCTCTCCTATAAAGGGCATTCCTTTAATAACTAAACCCTTTACTAAACTGTCCGAATGGCTTATGGAGAGTTCTTTGTCAAAGAGCTCTTTAGAATATAAAGATGATTTCACCTCCTCTTACTTTAAAAACTTATTGCTATAGATTAATGTTTCTCTAAAGCTTTTATAAATGGGGGTAATGAACGTTGCATAAGAGCTTGATATTCATCCTCATCCATAATCTCCATATTCACTAAATTTTAAAGAATGGAAGAGAAGTCATCAATATGAGGCTTAATTGATGTACCTTCTATCATTGTAAGGGTGTTTAAGCGATGCTTGGCAATAAATTTAATCGTGAGGTTCTATATGATATACAGAGACTCCTATTTGTCCTATAAATCATTAGTTGTCTTCTGATCAAGGACTTTATGCAAAAATTCATTAAACAAGCATAACTAAATGGTAGATAGAGCATTCTTATTAATCTCTACTTTTTTTTATCTTCATTTAACATAATAGGAATCTTATCCTTTCCCAATCACACCTTATGAAAACTGTTTTTCATCAAGATTGCTTGCATTGTAACTTTCCAAATAGCAAAACTCATGTTGCACTTAAATTTATCAATAACTAATTTTTTTGTATCCATAACAAATCCCAAAGAAAAATATTAGCAATACTTTGATACCAGCTTGTTATAAGTAAATTGAAGCGGAACAAAATATTTTTCTAAGAAAATAAGTGGTTGTTCTCTCTTGTTACGACATCGTTTTGATTATTAGTGTTTTCTTCTCCTCTTCGCTTGTAGAGTAGGCTAGCACTGATTGTACTCATATCTCACAAATTAAAAAAGCGAAGAGAAACATTCACAAAATTAAAGTAAAGAATGGGATACTTCTCTCATAAAAGGTTGCTCATTACAATTGGAGGATTTTTCACTTGATAAATAATGAGATTTAAAAGTTTTATAGTAATAAGGGATATTGAATAACTAGATTTATTGCTTATTAGCCAAGTATGACTTAATGGCCTAAAATAATTCTAGGTGATCAGGAATAATACTTGGTGGCCAAGCATAGTGACAAGAGAGCCACGTAACATAAGCCATAATAACATCTTGTGTATTTTGATTTGATATTTATAATATCATAAAAATTAAGTTTATGATTTAGTTATTAAAAAATAATAAGAACTATTTTTATTAAATTATGAAATATTACCATTTCTATTTAAAACTTTAAAATACTTAGACTTTTTGAAGAATGTTATGTAAGTCAAGCCTATGGCATAAAATAATCACCACTATAAGATATAATATAATGAGAAAATATATTGATGCATGTTATACTTACAATACCCGCCTGTGGCTCTTTGTTTTGCTTTGCTTTATTTGTGGGCTGCTTGTGGCTCTTCGTTAATTTGTTTTACTTTGCTTTGTATATAGTTTCTGAGTGCCAGTTTTGGCCTCTTTCTCTCTTGTACTGTCTTTTTCCCTCATATATATATTCTTGTTATTTTCTCCAAAAAAAAAAAAAAGACTTATGATAGGCTATTTGTTACCCAATAATGTTAATCCTATTTATAGTAAATTTGTTGAAGGTCAGTTATTGCATAGTTACTTATAACTTCCTTAATGGATAACAACAAATATTATAATTAATAAATAAAAGAAAGTAAAGAGTGTCTTATGAACCCTAACATTTGTGCTCATGTTTAAGTTAGACTCTAATATTTAAAAACCTTTAAAAAGAACTTTAATATTTCAGGAATTTTTAAAAAGAATCCTAACATTTTAAAAACATTAAAAAGGAACCTAGCCCTAACCTACCTTTAAGTCTCTTGTCATATGTCTGCTACGTGGCATATTCTTATTTTTCAAAATATTTAAGTGGGTCCCAAAAATTGAAATAGGTTACTAAAAATATTATAAAACTTTAAATAATTTTTGATACCCTAAGTCACATGGCATAGGATGGTTTAGTTGGCAAAGAATTGATTCAAAGTGTTAAAGGTTACTAGTTCGAGTCGCTGAATGAATAGTTTTTTTTATTTTCATTTAATAAAACCACATTGTTTTAACCTCCATTTACTTTCTTTTCTCCTCTCCCTTATTGTCTTCAGTCTCTTCATCTACTAATTTTTCTTCTTCTCTCCTTTTTTTGGTTTCTTTTCTTAAATGAGAGATTCTTTAAATTCTATTTAGATCTAGTTTGTTGCTTGTTAATGACTCTTATCTATTAACTTCCCATTGTATATCCTCTATTTTGCTCTTCTTTACTAGATGTTTTCCAGGAAGCCACAAATAACATAATCCTCCATCATATAGGATCAGAAAAAAATTTCATTGGTCGTGCCTCTACCTAGACTTGTTATTGGCATTTGCTTATTTTTTTCTCTAATGCTTTTTACAGAAAGGGTGAATATGACGGGCTGATATTATGTTGGTGAAGCTTTTGGATCGCAAATCAGAGAAGCATTGTAAGTGGGATGGAGGAGAAGAGCTATGGAGGGGGCAAAACAATATCGTTTAAGTAAAATATAAATAAAGCAGAACTATTTGTGCTATGATTTGAACCTATAATGTTTAGTACTCCCAAGTTAATAGTTATCCAACTAAACCATCTTGTGCCATCTGTTAGACCTTGAATTTAATGCATTTTATTTCAATTTAATCCAATTTTAAGGCGCATTGCTTCTAAATTATTGTTAAAGTGCTTAATTATGTTTATAAATGTTGTACAATACAGATGGAAGCCAAAAACTGGAGAAAAGATAAAAAAATTAATTCAAATTTCAAGTTTTAGGAGTTAAACATCAACCTCCTTCCAGCCTACCATTGTGCTTCACAGCTCGCTGTTTTACCCTCGAAGACAAGAACCATAACGACAGTTACATAGCTTGTTGCAGTACTCCTTTTAAGCATCATTTTGGTAGCTGTCGAGATATTTTCAGCTGCAACTTGCTTTTTACTTGTTGTAACTTGCTCCAACTTGTCCTAGACATATAAATAGAGCTCTAAAGATAATTTTGGGGAAGTTAGGATGGATTAGGGTAGAGAATTCAAATCAAAATTATGGTTCTCTCTTCTTTAGCTATTTTTTAGTTTTTTCTTTTCTTTTTCTTTTTCAACCTTTGTATATTGTAATTTTAGGTTATTTCGAGGATTCAAGGGAATTTATAAATATGTTAGGAGGCTATCTATCAGTTTGTTCCATCATTGGTTCTTTCTAAACATTAAATCTTTTGTTTTCTGCTCTTTTTGTTTATATTTATGGCAAGAACATATTTTGTTTCAAAATGAATTTTCTTGTGTATTTATGATGTTTTGAGCTAAATTCTAGTTAAGGAAAGGTTCTTGAATGCCTTGAGTGAGTTTATAACATAAGATTGGATGATAATATTTGTTTATTTGAGATCATAATGCTTATTTTGAGTTGGCCACTTAGAATATGATGTAAGCGGTTAAGTTCTAATAATCTCTACTTTAATCATTAGAAAATTCAGTAAACAACATGTTTTAATTCAAGGATCTAAGAAATCTACCTTTGTTATCATGAGATCACTAATCTTGAATATGATTTTTAGGATTAGAACTTCCTAAACTTTAAGTCTACTTCTTAAACTTGTGAGTGGACCAAACGATGAACTCTTGTAATCCTTCTAAGGAGAGCTACCCCATTATTTCATCAAACTATCATCTAGCCTACCAAAATTCCCATGTCAATCCTCAATTTGAATTCCCTTATCAACCAATTGACCAAGAAAAGTCTAATCCTGAAGATACAGTAATGAAATTTATTCAAAGCAATGAGTCTAGGATGCAAAATCATGAAATTTTAATTAAAAACTTAGAGACTCAAGTAGGTCAGACCGCACAGCTCTTAGATGAGAGGTTACCTAGACCCTTATCTAATATGCTTGAACCTACCTCTAAGGATCATGTTACGACCATCACTATGCCTAATAGTCATGGATTGGAGGATGTAAATAAAGAAAAGAATGAAAAAAAAAAGTGATAGAAAGTAGTGAAGTAAAGAAGGAAGTTGAAAATAAAGATAGTCCACTTAGGTTTTTTGTTGATTCATCTGTTCAATCTTATCAACCTAGAGTACCATATCCACAAATGTTGGATGCTTAGTCTAGGCACTCTATTCAGTTGTTTAAAAAAATTTTCAAACCATTTTTTAAATGTATCTCAGTTAGATGAGCATCTAGCTAACAATCAATCTATAGTCAAAGAGTTGGAACCTTCTGATCCTAACTTAAGAAAAGTGTTGATGGCAATAATTACACCTATTACTCTAACACCATCTTTTGAATGTGAGAAAACTGAGTTAGAAGTCTGTGCTATGCATGATGATGATGATGATGATGATGATTTTTCCATGACTTCTAACCATTATGATGTGAATTTTGTGGATTATAAGGATAATGTTAAAATTGAAAGTGAAAATGCCATTGTTGACAGTCAAAATGATGAAAATGCTCTGCAAAGTTGTTAAATTATTACCTGGATGATGCTTATGTTGATTTTATTAGTGTTAAGGAAGATATTCAAGTTGAAGACAATGATTTTAAGGTTCTTGAATGTGTAACTTTTAATGACTTTGTCGAGCATAATGAAGTTGAATCCACTAAAGCAATAGAGTTTATGGATTTTTTTGGTGTTAATGCTTTTGATATTAGGCCAAACATGGTAATTTAAGATTTTTTACCATGGAATTTTAAAAATCATGAGTGGTATTCCATGAAGGGTCAAGTTCCAAAATTTTAAAATCAATTATGTTTTAAAACCCTTTCAAAATTTAGCCTATTTTGATTTCCAAGAGAATGAAGTGAAATGTTAGATTCTAGACCAAGGATGAGACTAAAGATTCTCTAACCTTAAGGTCCAACTAGAAGACCTTAAAGAAGTGGTTGATGGGAGGCAACCCGACCGTAGTAGTAGGATTTAGTGTGCTTTGGTGTGTTTTCTTTAGTTTAATGTGCTTTTCTTTTGTTTTCCTTTTTGTGCTCCTTATTATTCTTTGATCATATTTCCTTTATGGAGCATAGTAGCTTTCTAGTTTGTTTTGGTGCTTTGATTATCTTTTATTAGAGATAATCACACTTATGTTTGATTTGGCCTAAAGTATGCCAATTTATTATCTTTTTCAATATAATCTATAATTTGTGGATTTTTTTCGATTTTGATGCCTTTCATTGACATTTTTCCTTTTGAATTTGATCATTTTGATGTTTTAAGATGTTATATTATTAGTTAGGCGTGTTTATTAACAAAGAACTTTGATGATTTCATGTTTTAGATTATGGATATTTGATAAGCATTATGGGTTTCCATGTATAAAATGCATATTCCTAAAGCTTTTGGTGACTAGTAAGTTGTTGTGAACTCCTAAATTATAAAATACCTAACTACACCTAATTAAGTAGCTAGGATGAGTTAGGGTCGATCCCATAAGAAGTTAGGGTATGTTAAAGCTATTTTTAATATTGTAGAAAAAGAAAAGAAAATAAAAATAAAATCCTAGAATTGAAAGACATTAAAAAAAAGAGCAACGACAAATAACGAACACAAATGAATAAATAAAAACACATAAAAGAAATAAACATACGACAATAAAAGAAAGATGGGTGGAACATAAATCCTAAATTATAGATTTATAATTGATCCTCAAAATAAATAATTTATTATTGGTTTAAAATGCTAGCCAGCTCTCAAACCCTCAATTTCTCTAATTTTAGATAGGTTCTATACGATATAAAATCTACCCCTAACCATGAGGAAACCTAGAATAAGTTCTCTAGATTTAACGATAAGGCAGCTTTAACACACTAAGGAACAACTAACCTAAACTATAATCTTGCAAATTCGGATTGTGTAACTTAGATAATTATAATCCTAGACTAGACAATTACGTATAACATAATTCAATCCTAGCAATTGAACTAGAAATTACACCTAGGGTAGCTAATCCTAAGCATTAATCCCTAATTCATGACATTTATGTGTAGTCCCAATTCAATCTTAACATAAATCACAAAGCTCATTCAAATCTTAGTCAATTCTCACAATTATTATATCAAAATTTCATCATTAACTTCCACCCCAAGACTAAACTAGCTAAACATAATTAAAATAGTTAAAACAATAATTAAACAAACTAATAACATAATAAAATAAATAAAATAAAGGCTGAAAAAAATAAAGAAAACAAAAGAAATTAACAAACCTAAAGCTAGAAAATTAAATAAAACATTTAGATTAACACAAACAAAGCATTCTATTAACAAATAATAATAACACAGGTTCAACATAAATATTTAGACAAAATACACCAAACAACTAATATTTAAGGACTAAAACAAGAAATGAAGAGAGCAATAACAAGATAAATGGAAGATACAAGCAAAAGGAGGCAAATAAACTAAGAACTAAAAAAAGAAAAATAAGAAACCAAGAAATTAAGAAGAGAGGAAGAAGAATGACGACTCCTACAATAAAGAATAGAAAAAATAGAGCCCTTCCCCCCTTTTAGAAATGAAGAGGCCGTATATATATAAGTGAAGAGTTAGGGTTTGCTTTTTCAAGATTTTTTTTTCTATATTGTCGTTTTTGTTCTTTGCTTTAAAGCCTTGTAATTTGTCTTCTTATGTCTTAGTGGGACACTTGTCCACTCCATCCAAGCTTTCCTACTCTTGACCTTTATTTTGTCTTGTTCTCTTAGAGCTCAATCGAATGACTCGCATCCAGGAATGAATGGCTTTAGTCTTTGGTTTGTTCTTGGATGTTTGACTCTCTTTTTAGTCTTGGATGTTTGACTCTCTTTTTAGTCTTGGATGTTTGACTTTGGCTTTGGAAGCTTAGAAAGTGCTCACTTGAACTATCTCAACAAACATTTTCTTTGCAAGCTTCCAAACCTTTAATGAAATTTGACCAAGTATGATTAGGTTTGACCATCTTTGACCTTTGATGTTGACTTCTCGAGTTACGTGTTTTTCCTAGTTATGCATACTCACTTTTGCCTTGCTTTCCTTTCATGTTTTTTTTCTACTTCATTCTTTTGTTCTAAATCACTTCTAATATTTTTCTTATTTTTGCATATATTATGTCTAACAATTAAATATGCATGGACACGTAATATGAACACAAAATAAGTATCTAAACACGAAAATATAATTGAAATCACATTAAAATGCATAAGAATATAAGATAATTCAATCATGTCAGTGACTTCTTTTAACATTTTCATATCTTATTTAATTAAAAATCAAATTCAATAAAAAAGTTTGAAAAATGAAAAGAAAGAAAAAAGAAAAATGAAATTATGAAAATGTGAGTAATGTTTATTCACTCCATTGGCTTCGAACCAGTTGGAGCTAGTAGCCAATTGATATGATGTGACTTAGTTGAGTAACTAGGAATGTTCACGACAAAATGTTTTATCTTCATATAAAAAGATTGAATGACATCTTAATCAAGCCTTAAAAGCTCACTTATGTGCTTAATGGTTAAAAAAGGTGTGAAATTGCTTAAAATATGAGCCATTTTACCATATATCCATTTTATGCATGGAAATCATTTGATGCAAGTTAGGTTGAAGCTTGAAAGAATATGAAGTCATTTTAAGTCATTTGTTAATTTACATGTTTGATTAATTGTTGAACTAAAGGAGTTTCTACCATATTTTGATGATGATAAAACAATTCCATTACTAATGTTTGTCAAAGTGTGTTGAAAGATAGGTGTATGGATAAAGTATGAGTGAATTTGCTTAAAGAGTCTTGAAGCTTAATCGAAGTTTATAAAGATTATATATGAAGACTCAAGTCATTAAAGAAGCAAATTAGATTGATATAGGTTTATTTATGTAATTTTTATTTTAAGTTTCACTTAGTTAATTTTGGTTATTTAAGAGGCTCATTCATACATATTTGTATACATAACTTAAAAAATGCATATAAGTGCATAATCAAGAGGAATTATGTGATTGACGAGTGTTTATGTGAAAAATCCTCTTAATGTATGAATTTTTTGAATAAGAATGCATGAATTAATAAGGTTGGTTAAATTGTATGAATTGAAAAATTAATAAAGTAAGTGATAGGATAAAAGATGGAAGTTTTAGTTTAAAAAAATTTACTAAACTTAGATGTTTTTGGTTGTGTTAAATTTTTATAATTGTATAAAATATATTGGGTATGGATTAATATGTGTTGAAATATGTTTGATTGGGTTTAGAATTAAAATGGGTTAAGATTGGTATGTTTTTAGCTTGATTAGACCAAGATTCCAACTCTAGTTTTTGTAACGATTAGTTTTCATAAAGGCTAGTTTTTGTAACGGATAGTTTTTATAATGACTATAAATGACTAGTTTGCCTTAAGATGTATAAATAGGTTTTTTTTAGTATGTGTTTTTTTATCCAACAAGTCTTTTAAGCATTCTTATAACTGTTTTCGAGCAATCTAAGTGATTTTTGTGAAGTGTTTGTGAAGTGTGTGTGTTTTTTAGGCTTTTGTGTTTCATTCATCATACAAGTGTGTGAGCCTCTTTTATACACCAAAGTGAGCTTAGCAAAATACTCTCAATAGTTGTTTTGTAAGCAAGTGAGGTTATTCTTTAACCTAAAGAAAAAGAAAAGAGATAAGGTTATCCTTGAACCATAAAAAGGAACTTGCATTATCTTACGTCGTGATTTTTGTTTCATTAGTACAAAATCTCAATGAGGTTCGCTGGGAACTAGACGTATGGGCAAGTGGACCGCTCCAAACTAGTATAAATCATATTGTGTCTCTCTTCCCTTACTCTTTTACTTTTACGTACTTGTCTTTCTTTATTTTAATTTGTTTAATTTACTTTGGTTGTTTAAATTGGTGAAATAAGTTGTAAGTATTCAGCATCCGCATCTTAAATTTAATAAACTTAGTTTGTTTAACTTAGAAAAATTTTAACACCTAATTCACCCCCCTCTTAGGTGCTATATATTACTAACATTAATTATATAACATCTTAATGATTTGTTTGATAATTTAATAATTAAGAAAAGTTGTCAATGATTGGGTTTGATAGGTTGAGTAAGTTTTCCTATGCTTATAAGTCATGTTGAACTTGATGATTTAATGATTTGCTTAAGGACAAGCAAATTTTATGTGTGGTGAATTGTTAGGCCTTGAATTTAATGCATTTTTATCTCAATTTAATCCAATTTTAAGGCACATTGCTTCCAAATTATTATTAAAGTGTTTAATTATGTCTATAAATGTTATACAATACAAATGGAAGCCAAAAAGTAAAGAAAAATATCAAAAATTCATTAAAAAATGTCAAGTTTCAGGAGTTAAACGATGACTCCCTTCTAGCCCACTATTGTGCTTCACAGCCTGCTATTTTACTCTCAAAGACAGGAACCATAACAAGGGTTGTATAGCCCACCGTAGTACTCCTTTTAAGCATCGTTTTGGTAGTTGTCGGATATTTTCAACTACAACTTGCTCTCCACTTGCTATAACTTACTCTAACTTGTTTCAACTTGTCATAGACATATAAATAGAGCTCTAAAGATCAATTTTGGAGAATTTATGATGGATTAGGGTAGAGAATTCATATCAAAATTATGGTTCTCTTTTCTTTAGCTAATTTTAGGTTTTTCTGTTCTTTTTCTTTTCTAGCCTTTGTACATTGTAATTTTAGGTTGTTTTAAGGATTTAACGAAGTTCATAGATGTGTTAGGAGGCTGTCTATCAAAATTTTCCATCATTTGATAATTTTTAAATGTTAAATCTTTTGTTTTATGCTCTCTTTGTTTATATATATGGTAAGAACATATGTTGTTTTGTTTCAATATGAAATTTCTTGTTTATTTATGATGTTTTGAGCCAAATTCTAGCTAAGGATAGGTTCTTGAATGCCTTGAGTGAGTTTATAACACAAGAGTGGATGATAATATTTGTTTATTTGAGATCATAATGCTTATTTTGAGTTGGCCTCTTACAATATGATGTAAGATGGTTAAACATCTGATAATATCTACTTTAATCATTAGAAAATTTATTAAACAACTTGGTTTAATTCAAGGATCCAAGAAATCTACCTTGGTTATCATGAGAGCACTAATCTTAAATATAGTTTATAGGATTAGAACTTCCTAAACTTTAAGCCTATTTCTTATACTTGTGAGTAGACCAACCATAAACTAAAAATGTTAGAGAAAAGGCAATGACTAAATCCTAGATTTGTCTTGATTTAGTGAAGGCCCTATATTAGAAATCCCAATCCATTTCATAACTTACTTAAGTAATTTAGGCCTTGTCCTTAGCAAATTAACCCTTTAGTTTCAAAAATCTTAAGTTCCTTAGATAATTGTAATCTAATTGCCTTAGTATTCACATATTTTCTTTGTGGGTTTAATATTTCGGAGTCTTAAATGTCCGCCACTTTATTACTTACGACTGGTACACTATCATAAATTTTGTTTGAATTTGAATTTGAATTGAATAAAAATTTATTGATTTATTGAGCTAAATTAGTAATACCAAACCAACGTAGCAAGCCATCTGACTTTAATGTAGAAAAAAGTTGTTTAAAGTTTTATAACCTTTTTTGTCAGCTTTCCAGTTGGTAGGACCCACTTAAATTTTTTGAAAAATAAGAAGGTACCACGTGATAGGCATATAATGGGAGACTTAATGACATATTAAAGCTAGATTCTTTTTGAATATTTTAAAATGTTAGGCTTTTTTTTAACATTCCTGAGATGTTAAGGTTCTCTTTTAAAGTTTTGAAATAGTAGGATCTGACCTGAACATAAACAAAAACATTAGGGTCGATAAGATACTTTTTACTATAAAAGAATGGAAGCAACTTGGAAACCCCTAAAGTGGGATACTTCAGTAACCCCTCCCCCTTCACATAAAGAAGGGCCCAGTTCTCTCCTACACATTAAGAGGAGGGAGATCAAGTAGTTGGCCCCCTTATAAGGGGCTCCCATTCTTAAAGCTCCCTAATATTTCCCTAGTAGAATACATGACAACTAGCTATCTAAATATTCCATACGAATGGGATATTATAATATGGAGAGCTTGGTAACCATCCTAGATTAAGCAAAATTATATTTTTTGCTCATAATGTTTCAAGTAAATTTTAATTTACTAAACATCCACAAAAATTATTCAAAAAAATTTTAATTTAGATTTTTAACATTTGATAATGTTTAAAAGAAAACATAATATTTCTCAAACTGAATTATATGAAAATCAAACTAATTAGGATTCTTATCAATAGTGACTTATTTTTTAAAAACAAATTGGGGAGCCTATTAATACCATATAGACATCCTAAGTGACACTCCACTATATAAAAAGCTTTTAAAATAGTCTCTTACATAAATTAACCTCAAAAGCAGAGTGCCAGTAGAGGTTACCTGACAATAGTAAGTCATAACTACTCTTAGGCAACCAAAGAAAATATTATATTAATATATATTTTTATAAGTTACATTTAGTCTTTTGAATTTGCTATGATTATAATTATTAAACCCAAAAATGGGAAGAAGAAGGTGTTGAAGATAAAAGAAGCAAATAAAAGAATAAAGGGCTCAAAGAAAGAAGAAAATGATTTCTATATTAATGGCTCACCATTAATGTTGTCCTGGCCACCATTGTCCTTAGATTTAGGCAATTAGAAACTAGTAAAACGAAGTTCCAGCTTAACTATTGTAAACTAGTAGTAAAGAAGGAACTTGATTATACTGAAGCTTAAAATGCTTAATGGCAAATGGAATGTAGATTTGAAAAAGAAGTTTTTTAGTTTGAATTTCTATAAATAGATCAAATACTAATATGACTAATGGGAAAATCAAAGGTGCCATTCATATAGCAATTTTGATAGGTAAGAATACTAGCATAACAATTAAGCTTCCATGAACAACAAAAGATAGAAAAACTTTGCTGGTATGCTTGTGCACATGACTTCAATTAAATTGTGAATGGGTTATAATTTAGATTATTTAGATCTTAAATAAAATAGGGTACTCCATTGAAAATGACCTTATTAAGCAGGAGTTTAATAACCAATCACACTCCTTCCAACTGGTTATCAAGTGATATTTACCTTATATGAGCATTATGCATGTGAACAAAAAGTTCTAGCTTTCCAATCCTTATTATCTCTAGTATTGAGTACATCTCATTTGGCTTACAGCTAGTCTCGTAAATCTCAGCCACAATGACATCAATATCAAAGTTTTTATTTCCTTTCGAATATCCATATATCCCAACAAGGAAATGCTATTTGCTATAATTAAGCCGATGTCTTATTTGGCTTGTTCTGGTTATTCTTTAAATTTATTATTTTTCATCTAAATGATATCATCAAAAGGTTTATAGCCCTATAGTGCCATTTTCCAAATATTCATATCCAAGTTCCATTACAGGTCTAATAACCCATAGAAAAATTAGGCTATTAGTTTGTAACATTGGAGCATTAAGGTTTCATATTTTTTTCATCAGCCATTATCCCACAAGGTAGCTGTATATGAATATCCATGACTTCAAATTGGCCTAAAATATCCGAATTTCATAATGGATCCATTGTGGTTCACCAAGTTATACTTTTGAGCAATATTTGGCACATTGGGGTTTTGAAATATTTAAAGGCTTGTCAAAATTCAAATGTTACTTCGATTCAAAATCAAAATAAAGTTATGAATCTTAATTCTATAGTAAACAAAGAGCCCTTAGTTGAAGAGGCAAGTACTTTAGTTAAGATTCATGGTTAATGTAATAAAATTTTTTTAAAGTAAAGCATATTATAGCAGAGTTCTCAAATAGAAACTTTTGGGTTAAAGAAAAACATGAGGTGTTTGAAAACCATACCAAGACTCTTATGCAAAGAAGTTGTTCAAATCATAAAAAAATAAAAGATTAATTCCAAAATGAATGATTAAATGAAATTGCCTCATTATCCATCAAAGGAGGAAGTTGTAACCATGTTGAAAAAAGCCCTTTCAAGAAGGACATAACGAGCCTTAAGGGGAAAACTTAGTGTTTCAAGAAAAAATAACAAGGAGGAGTGTTGGAATTGATTCTCTCTCTTAAAACTTCAAGGCAAGGATCCCCTAAGGCAAATTCAATAATGCAAAAACTTCATTAATAAGAAATGGAAGCTGCATTATACTTAGGAATGTTATTAAGAACTTTGTAGCCACATTTGATGCTCATTTGGAGAAGTCAATTTCTATAACACCTTTTGATGTATTATTTAAGTAATTTAGTTCATTTGCAATCTTTCTTGATGTTACTCATATTTATATAACCATTAGATATAAGTTTTTGTCCACTTCCTCTCTTAACACATTTGTTGGATTTTTCACTGTGATAAATCTTTTTTTATGGTGAAGAGTAACTCTTACAATTTTTTCTTTCTAAAATAGGGATGAAGAGCAATATAAACAATCTTACTTAAGAGTGAAGAGGAAATTTTTCTCAAAAACCAATCTCAACAAAATTGACCCCAAAAATCAAACTCCTAAAACCACACTTTTAAGTAAAACTCAAACACACTCAATTCCAAATATTTTCCTAGTAAAAAATGACATTTAATGGGATCAAAATAATGCAATGAATACAACAAAATAATAACTCTTTCTCTAATGTTTATACAATACATAAACCAAACCAAAACAACCATAATTCTTATTCAAAAACCTAAATAATCCCATTGTTGTTTTTGGAAGGTGAAGAGAAACCTTTAACCAATCTTTTTTTCAAGGTAAAGAGGGGCCTATATAATAGATCCTAACTTAACAATATGAAAATCCCTTTTAAACACAAGAAATATACCTTTAATGGTGTTTTACTTGAAACCTATTAACCAAGGGGTTCTTAAGCTTTTAAAGATGAAAAATATGATTAATGAACCTCTTGAAGCTTAATAAACCAGAAATTATTTGATTAAAATAAAAAAACCAAAATTGATTATTGAAATAACAAGATGATTCAAAGAGAAGTACAAGCATAATTGAAAATGAAACCTTAGCATTTTGTAAGCTTAAATCTCTCTCAAATTTGCATAAAGATTCTTCCAAACCACTTAGCAATCTTATTTATAGTTTTTGGAAGCCCAAATGACTGTTGATTGCATTTAATAGCCGTTAAGGGTTGAAAAATGGTTGAAATCCAAAAGAAAAACTAATTGTCACATCTGCAAGTCGCTAATTAGTTGACTAATCAAACACACTGGCAGACCGATGTGCCTTACTGATTAATCAATTGATGTTGTAATAGCATACAACAGCTGTAAAATTTGGTTAAAAACCATTTCAAATAAATTCATTCAATTTCAATTTAATTCAAGTAAGTTACAAAATATCCCCTAAGTTAATTTGAAAACAAAAACAAAAACATTAAAAAACACAAAATATATCAATTTATGACCAATTTATCACTTTTTAAAATTTTTGTTTTCAAACCAATTTTAAACCAATTCATAAACATGCCAAAGATGTTTCTTTTAATTCAAAACCATTACACACAAGTTTTAAATCTACTTCCAAGGCTGTTTCAATTGCCAAAACATTTCAATTGACTTAATCCACAAAATCAGTCTTAGTTATGAAACATTTCATTCTAATAACTCTTTCTAAAGTTTCTAAAACTTTAATAAATACTTTAAAAACCAAATTTCCCATAAAAACTTGACTCAATCAAATTCAAATATACTTAAACAAGCTTAAGCAACTTCTAAACACTTTGAAAGATAAAGAGGAATACTTTTAAAATAATTCACACATTTTCCCCTTGATTATATAACTTTACATTAATGTGACATTTTAAACAAAGTCCGATTATGCAAATGCCATAAATAAAAGCAAACAAACTCTAAAACTTTAACTAAAATCCTAATAGCAACATACATGCAGATGTTTATGCAAAAGTGGGCTCTTTAAGCTTTGATAAAGATTAAGGTAAGTTTATATGCCAAAAACATAATCCTAAACCCATTTAACCTTGATCTTCACATCTTGATCTTCCATTCTTCATCCTCTCATCAATGCTTGCTTCATTTCTATTTTCTTCACTTGAGACATCAACTTTAGCCTTTACTATATGCAAACTTGAACATCTTGTATTTACTTATCTTTCTAACACATTAAAAATAAACCATTAGTAATAAAAATGTTTTGTCATTATTAAAATTAATAATTGGAACCTCACTTAATTAAAAAAATTTCCCTTTTATGATGATGTCAAAACATGTGATATTAAGAACATATGAAATGCAAAACACATGTATGCAAAATATTTCACCTAAATACTCCATGTATCATGACATGTTATCACTCTCTTCCTCATATCTCTCCTTAATATGACACAACATTCTCCCCCTTTTTGACACCATATAGAAGATATCAATTATTATAAAAGAGTTAAAAATAAAAAAAATACCAATTGTAAAGAATCATTTGTCATTAAAAAAGATACCGACTATAAGAAAGAAAATCATCACCCTTATCAACTATAAAGAATAATCACCCTCCTTTTTAATTCTTTTTTATAATGTTCAAAGAAGAAATGAAAAACAACTAAATGTTGATCAAGTTAACACGAAAAAAATAGGCTTGATACCAATTGTTAATAAACAAATTTTGTTATTGAAAAAATTTACATAACAATTAATACCAATTGTAAATAAAAATACTATTATTGTAAATAAAAATACTTTTTTATATAGAAACCACTTGTTATGAGTGAAATCATAAATTTATTAGAAATCAAACTCAACCATGATTTTTAAAAACCTTCATAAATCAATTTTCAAATCTCTCGTAATTAAGAAAAAGTGTTCCCAATTCTATTACTCTTACCTTAAACCTCACTCCCCCTTCATTCATGTATTAAAAACAATTTCACCCTCCCTAAAAGTATGTAACAATGCATTATAGATAAAGCATGAAAAGGGATTAAAAACATAAAATGCATCACAATTGAACAAACTTGTGATTTTTGTTGGAATGCATGAATTTTTCTTCCAAAGACACATTATGCTATTTATGCATCAAAAATCACAAATTATGCATATTTTACATTAGCAACATATATTATGCATTTTTATGCATAAAAATATATATGCGCTCATATTATGCTTATTTTGCATGAAAATTACATAAAAACACATACTATGCCATAAAAAGACTTTCTTTCTCGTGTTATAACTATTATTCATTCAAAGCACAAATCATTAATTGCATAAAAAACAAATGCTTTGCATGAAAAGCGCATAAAAACACATATTTGAAAACATGTAATCCTTATATTATGTTTAAAATTGCAGAACATAAACATAAATGATATGTAAGAGTTGAATCAACCTATACGAAGCAACTAAGAGCTTGTTTTGTATCATTTTTTCTTTGTTTTGGTTTCTAATTTTTTTAAAACACAAAAACCGAAAAAAATAACACAAAAACTAAAAAAAAAAGCATAAAACCAATACAAAAACATAAAAATCACAACTAAAAAATACAACCAACAACAATACCAAACATCCCCTAATATTACCAAATTTCTAAAACCATATAAAGACAATTGAAATATGTTAAAAGGTTTACTCCCCCTAAATTTATGTATTATGAAAAGACTTGATAACATAAGGGAAAAGTACATATTTTAAACATTTTCCAAAAAATATGCATAATTTCCAAAATGATACCATTTCTTAGAATGATACCAATTTCAAAAACTATTTTTATCTAACATATGCAATGCATCAATTTGAAAAATCATATATAAGCTTTAATATCAATTTTTAATAACACCAATTATAAATTACAATTTCCCTAAACTCATGTAATAATTCTTTCTACCTAAAACATGTAAGCTTATGCCAATGTCTTCAAATCAAGCATAAACTTTCAAAAAGCATGTCAAACCAATATTTTCAAATAAAGCCTTAGATGTGCCTCCGTGTTACATCACCATGTGATACCATATTCTTTACTTATATAGTTCGATAATATTGCTTGATTGCTCATGTGAGGCTTTTATGGTGAATTTTTCATTTTCCACAAAGTTAATGAAGATATCATCTTTTTCTACTTTTTCTTCATACCAATTCACAAAAAATGATGTTGACATAAAAAAAAAGAAGCTAATGTGTTATAGGCACTCACTTACACTTAGGTTATTAGGGGTTAGCTTTTGTACTCTTTTTAACCCACATTTTCAAAGGTTTTGTAATCATCCTATGTTTAGCAAAATAAAATTTTCTATATAACCAACATTACCACAAAAATAGCATCTTAAGCATGTATGATCAAACCTATTATCTTTATACATATATGCATTTCAAGGCTTTCTTTCATTATAAATACTCATTCTATAATGTTGTAATCATGGATGTGTGTGAGAAGTATTCCTGTTTGCATACATGTTTGGAGTATAACCATGAAACATTGCATTTTATTGAACATGATACCTAAATCCATTTCTAGGCCTTCTATCCTTAAATATTCTTCCTTAAGGAAATTTAGGCCTAGAATATGAATCAAACATGTTTCTAGATTTTTAAATATGCATATGGGGTTTATAACCATGTAACATACCATTATTTCTAAAGTGAGGCCTAATGTTATTCTTTCCATGTTGAAAATGCCTTATAAAATGTAAATGTGAAATGCTCCTAATGATATGATCATGTATGTATGGATCTTGGAAATGTCTAGAACCTTTTTGCCTTACTTAAGGTCCAAATGCATCAATGTAAGATGGTTGTGCATTTTTAAAGAAATTGTGCCTATTTTAGGATATATACACGTCCTTCCTAATTTTAGTCCTAGATACATGCATGAATGTATGATAATTCTTCCTAATTTATGGTCTATATGTGGATGCAATATTGTCAAGTAAGTGCTTAGGAGCGTGTTCTTAATCTTTCAAAATTTTGCCCTTTATAAAAATAATTTTTACATCATGAGAGACATTTCTATAAATGAATCTTAGACCTTGTCTATCACTTGGGCTCTTCTGAGCTCCTAGCATGTCAGTCAAATTTTCACTCTCTTGTGTGGATTTTAACAAATGCTTTTTTTGGTCATTGATCTCCTTTTTCAATACCTATTTTTTTCATACACCAAATCATGTTCCTTATCCATTTCAACAACAACATTCCTAGAATCTACCATGATATCTATCTTATTATTTAACCTATTAATTTATAGTGTGCATGCATTCCTATCTTCCAATATGTCATGGATCTCATTTTGTAAGTTTTAATTCTCATTCATTAACATATCATTTTCTAACATGCAATCATTAAATTTCTTCAAAGCATCCCTATTTTTGGAGGAAAGTTTCAAACCTTCACTTAGTTTCACCTAAGCTTCTGCTCATGGTAAAACTTCAAATGCACAATCTTAAGGCATTGAACAATCTCATCATATGATAAGTCATTATCATTATCACAATCATTATTAACACTAGAGTTTGAAGAAAATTGTACCTTATCATCGTCATTGACCATAAAGCATATAAGAGCCACTTCTTCTTCTAAATGCTCATTCTTTTCTTCTTTTTCTTCTTTTTCCTCTTTCTCCACTTCCTTAATTTCATCACCTCGTATATATATATATATATATATATATATACATATCTTCTATCATACACCAAATTTCATTAGCCAAAATGGACATAGAA
>JAOXYD010000003.1:16178982-16191947 GCA_028565735.1 Pinacopodium congolense | reverse complement strand
AAATTTTCATTTTATTTCAACCTTTAAAATTTTTTAATCTAATGATTAAGTTTTTAAAATTCGTTCAAATTAGGTCAAAATTAGTTTTTTTTCTTATAAAAATAACAAATAATTAATTTAATAATATTGTACTAGAAAATATTGTATAATGACTTCTTAGTTTAGCTAATAAATATTAAATTATATGTTAAAATCTTTTTCAAAAGATATTCAAAATTTAAACTTGATAAATCTTTAAAATAATTCATGAATAAATCTTTTAAATTAAATATAGAATAATCACAAAATATTTTTTTATAAATAAATTTAAATTTAAAGACACATTTATGATTTATAATATATATATATAATATAAAAAAAGAACTTATTCCTTTAAAAGAATGAAAATTATTCTATTGAAAAAACTCAAAATATGGTTTTACCATAAGTTTTTAAATTTTTAGATAATTTTATTTGATTGTTTTGATATCTCAATCAACCACAAGAATTTATTTAATAATTTTGATACTTTGTGAATTTAACCTTTTTATAATATATAAGAAATAAAATTTTTGAAAAATATTATTTTTCTTACATACGAAGACCAAATTAAATTAAATTATTTTTAATTTTTAATTAATAAAACATTTATTTGTATTAATTCTTAAATTCTCCTATTCATTAATTATACGTTGATAATATGTTACTTTCAATTAAAAAATAATTTCTATTTTTTTTCTTATAATGAAGTCATACATTAAGTTTTTTTAGTGGAATAATTTTCAATCTTTTAAAGGAATAAGCTTTTTTTCCATGTTTATATCTATTCTTTTTTATAAATTAATAATATATCTTTAAATTTAAATTTATTTATAAAAAAATATCTAGTAGCTATTATATATTCAATGTCCAATATTTATTCATAAATTATTTTTTTAAGTCAAAGACTTATTAAGTCTGCCTTAAATATCTTTTGAAAAAAATTCTAATATATAATTAAATTTAGAAGTCGCTATACAATATTTTCTAATAAAATATTAATATATTAATTACTTGTTATTTTTATAAGAAAAGCTAATTTTAATTTGATTAACTAAAAGAATTTTAAAAAATTAATCACTAAATTAAAAAATTTTAAAGATTGAAAATTGAAACAAAAATTTCCAAAAAAAATTAGTGTGAAATTTTTAATATTAGTCTTATATACGTAAACATCTACATTTGATGTTTACAATTTTTATTACGTAAATATTTATATATTAAATCCTGTTAACTTCATCAATATAAAATCAATGACGTTTGACTTTTTTTTAATTAAACAAGTTTTTAAAGGTTAATTTCCAATTAAAAACTTTTAAAAATTAAACACTAAATTAAAAAATCTTAAAAATTTGATCATTTGTATATTTATTATCCTTTTTTAATACAGTTATAGCAATTGTATTACCTTATCATTATATATTCATTCCAATTAAAGTTTCTAAGGGTTTTTTATACTCATTCTTAACATTAATTGAATTATAACTCAAATAAAAGCATAGTTACATGAGAAAATTATACCGAGATCAAAATTGAAATAACTCAAAATTATTCGAGTTAAGGGACATGGGTCGACTTAGATACCATGCTATCCGTACCCTATCCATAAGGCTGTCGGATTTACCCAAACTTAATATGAAGACTCAAAATTATTACACCCAAAGTTTTAAAATTTTTTACCCATTGCCGTCTCCGTCCCTAAAGTGTGAATATTACAATGCCAACTGATGGGAGATCAGCATAATTTTTTGAAGTTGAATAAAGCTCATGCATCTTCACCATTCTCCAAATTGAGATTGTTTCTAGCCTTATAAATGGTAGAGGATATCCGTCAGTTATGATATGATAGAAACACCTCATAAAAGCTCATGGATTAAGAAAAACTACCAAGAATAAAATAAAAACTTCACCAAGTTTCCAATAAGCATCAATCAACTACTGTTTCTTCCTCTTTTCCACCTATATGAAACTAAAATAACAAAACAAAATGAAGGTTTTACAACACAAACTCAACCAGAACGGCTTCATTCTTCTCTCCATTGATCTAGTCTATGAGTTTTTCCCGTCTGTACCATGAAACTTTCTTCCAGCTTCAACAGCTTCCCTGCAATGATGGACAAGTACACAATTTCACAATAAGTTTGCTACGTTGAAATCATGCCAACTTTATAGTTATATAATGGCATGCGGACATGGGATTTCTACAACAGTAAAAGAAAGTAAGACAGGCATAAAGAAGGGCCCGGGACAGCATTTGATTGCAAACTATAAGTGGGAGTATTCATCACAGACCTAAAAGCATTTACAAGCTCCTTATTCTCAGGGTCGAGCTTCACACCTTCATAGAAAGAATTTGCTGCTTCCTCAAATTTCTGAAAGTGATAGCCCACCATGAACATTATTATTCAAAATCTTACTTATAGAGAGAGGGGGGGAGAAAGAAGGCGGAAAAACAAACCTGCATCAGACGCAGGGCTGCACCCTCACGATAACAAGCTTTTGGCCAATCCAGTCTTAATTCCCTGCAGGCCTTGGCATCGGTTAATGAATGCTCTGCTTGCCCTAAACGTAACCAACAAAGACTTCTATTTGATAGTAAAATCGCATCAGTAGGATCTAGATCAATGGCCTGCAAATGCAGGAAAATCACCATTAGCTCACCCATATGACAGCCAGTTAAATAACCATAGGAAGTAGATGAATCGGGGGGTTGGTAGTCGCTCATATAATCTGGCTTGGATATGGACTAAATCCAGCACTACAACTCAAGCAAAAGAATCTAACTTAGAGAAAGAAAGGGGCAGAGGAAAAAGAACTATTTTTCTATGCAGCTAGAGGATGATGGAATACTTGTGTATAATTATCCACAGCCATTCGATAATCCTTTCTTCTAAAAGCCTCATCTCCTCTTGATTTCGCTTCTGCAGCCCTCCTCTTTGCTTCAGGTGACACCTGGATGCCAAATTTCAAAAAATATTTCCACATGAATTCAGGAAATGGTTAAATATAACTAACTCTTCATCTGTCACAAAGGACAACTACAATATTAACTTTGTTTAGATTTATCAACTCCGAGCACTTATGAATATACTATTTGCTTCCTCTCCACTATCTAAAATTATACAGTATGGCTTGTGGATCAACTTCTCTTGTATATAAGATATTTATACTTATAGGAAAGATCCAAGTTTCAAAATTTAAGGCATGTTTAGTAAGTAATTAACTTGGTAAAACTGGAAATGTATACAAGAATAACTGGAAGGCATTGAACAGTCCGCTTAAGTTATTTCAAGTAGGAAGTATCATGAAGAGCCCTAGAAGTCCATTTGACAAAGAAAAACAAGGTAAATCAAAGCCAAAAACAAGGTAAATCAAAGCCAAGTAATTACAATTAGGATGTTGAGTGAAAACCAGATCAACAGCAAAAGAGAAAGTGAATGAGGTACCTCAGGAAGATCTCGCTTAGGTAATACAGTGTCTTTTGAATCATTAGCCTCCGTTATGTTCCTTGATCCTTCCTACCAATTTAATTTAAATAAACAAATCAACTCTCCAAAACTCAATATTAAAGATGAAGCAAAAAGAAATAGCCAGTGCAACTACCAAGAAGAAACTCGGATTCTCTATTTTTCTTAGCACAGTACAACTACCAAGAAGAAAGTTGGATTCTCTACTTTTCTTAAGCACAGTAACAGTTTCAAGAAAAATAATACAACAAAAATCTACTCATTTCTAGGGAAAGAGATCATGATGTTGCATGCATAAAGAAGAAGTCTAGTTTCTTGTATTCCAATTGAATGACAGGTGATGCCTCTATATTACAGTCAATAAGATGCTCTCTGTTAGGACAATAAAGTATCACATGAACACCTGAGCCAACTTGATCTGGCTTTTGGAATGATCTTCTGAAAAAATGTAACTACAACCACAAAATTAAAGTATGATCTTGAGGCCTAGAAAAATATAAAAATACAAAATAACTTCCAGTCATCAGACAATTGTCTAATACTGTTAGAAGAAGCTAAGGACGTGTGATCTAAAAAACAATTCAGAGAAATCACTTTTTTCTGCTAAAATGCAAAGACTAGTTCCTAGGTATCTTAAATACCTCCTGTTTTTCAGCTTCAGACTGAATATGTCCAAGAACTCCATCCACAGTCCACTCTGGAATGGCATCAATTTTTGGGGTCAAATGAAGAAGGATTTCAACAGCTGCATGGTTGCCTCGGGCTGCAGCAACCTGTATTGGCTTCTCACCATACTGTTAAGCAAATAATCAGGATTAGCTTAAAAATTAAGTAGGAATCAAGAGAAGTAACAGAAAATCAACATTCTTCAGCAGCAATCTTTTATTTGATTCATTTATTCATATGTGTGAAATAATAAATCATCATGAACTCTGGAGTTTCCGCAAAGCAAGGCTGTAATCATTGGTTAAAATTGTTCAAACATGTATATGAAATTCTTTTTGTAGTTAATGTCAATAATTTCGCTTCTACACAAACTTAATCCACCGAAATACCAAGCTTTTCCATATGGATAATAATAATGGGTGCAGACACACAAATACAAATAAATATCTGTCCCTGAGGCATTTTGATTCTTCTAGTAGTAAAAAATGCATCGAAAGGAACAGAGTTAGGATAAAAAAGGGGATGCTATCCTCAAAGTAAATAAATGCAGTGGCAATCTCACCTCATCTTCCATGTTAGGGTCAGCTCCAGCCTTCAATAAACAATTCAAAATTTCTGGGCTCCCAATATCAGCAGCAATATGCAATGGGGTAGTTCCACCAGCAATCAAATTCACTTTAGCACCTGCCTAAAGCAAACATCTAAAGGTTATAGCAATAGGAAAAACAAAGCCATATGCATCAGCGTATGACTGAAGCAATTGTAAAGATGGTGCCAAGCACCGAATATGTTTTCAGGAATCACCTTAAAAACCTCGTAAAGACAGATTCCAGAAGTGAATTTCGCAAATTACAATTGACACCAACAATATAGACACATTGTATACAAATTTAAGAACTACGCAAAAGATTGAAATTCTTCAAATGAAGCATTGATAACAGGAGAACCAAAAAAAAATAAAAAGAAAAAGCAGCGGATCAAGAAAGCATTAAAAAAAGGTTTAATTTAAAATAGTAACATTTGACCTATTCGAGAAGCTAGTTGGTCGATAAAAGGGAAAATTTTGATCAAAACCTACTGTGAATAGGCGTACCATTAGTTTCATACCCTCTAGTTTAGGATTTAACAATTGGCCCCTTTCTGGTCAGCAATCAGCACAATTTTGGTGTAAACATAATGCATAATGCATGAACCAGTTCTGGAACCTACTCTGAATCATCCATCAGAAAACATAACTCTTCTTTTTCAACAATTTGGCTCATACACTTTTATAACATGAAGCCCACCCCATTCCCAATTTTAAATTCTGTTAACTCCTTGTAGTAGTCTATCTGACAAGACTATCAAGCTAATAATTTCCTTTTCAGACTTACAAGAAGCAGAAAACCAATAAAGATGAAAAGGGTTTGTTTTCTCAAATTTTGGGTTTGATAAGATACATGCCTCCAAAATCCAGGTAAATATTTTCCCACCTCAAATAAAGTAATATAAGTGTTCAAGACTACCTGAACCAGCAACTCAGTACATGCCAATGAACCAGCTGCTACAGCTGACATTAAGGGTGTTATATTATCATCAGTTTCAGCATTCGGCTGCAAAAAGAAAATTATACAAAATCAACCAATATAAGGGAGGGGGGACAAAAGCCTAATTTGACACTCTGGATCACACTGAGAAATGGTTGAATACAGGTCTAATAAAAGGGGTAAACATAAGAAACTAAGAAACCAAATGAAAACGAGAAATGAAGGTGGTGAAAGAGCAAAAGGAAATTGGGAAATGAATATATGAGAAATCATGCAAGTTCATACGCAGTCTACTAAACAAAAAACAAAAAGGAAAACTGCAACAAAATAGGCAGTAAAGCTAACACAAAAGAATGCAGTCTGCTTTAAAGACAAAATCAAATCCCAAGCTGTCAGTTGAAGACAAAGGAACTTCCACCAAAAATGAACAATTGTATTCTTAAACCAAGAATAAAATTCCCTGTCATTAGCATAAATATATATATATTTGGAAACATCTTAAAGGACTATGCATGAAAAACTCAAGGGGTGGCAGCCTAATGACATATAACAAGAATACTAACAAATATTGAGAACAACAATGACTATAATGCTTATGTGTCAGATTATATCAGTTCTCACTAACTATTAGAATGATGGGGACGAAAGTCATCTTATATGCCTTTCAACTAAGAAATGCTTGCCACCTGTAATAACAAACAGAACTCTGACAGGAAGAAACAAGGTTTGGTATTAAATTACATTTGCATTGTGCTCTAATAGAACTTTTACAGCATCTTGTTGTCCATGGCCAGCAGCCCAAATCAATGGAGTGCCAGCATCACTTTGAGAATCAACATCAACACCCTTAGAAAGTATGTACTTGAGCAACTCAATGTCTCCTAAAAATAAACCACAGTGCAAACTCAATTAAAATACAAAGGACTAACATTGATTGGTTTCTATTTCTGGCCGGCTATCAAAAATTATATGCATATACCACAAAGGAGTTATGCATAGATGCTTGTAAATCATTAATATCTTTCCTTCTACAAAACATTCTGCCAAAAGTACAAAACAGAATAAAGCACTAAGTTGTATGAACACCTGTCCCTGCAGAATGATGTAAAGCTGTAGCCCCCAAATCGCTTGATATAGCAGGGTTGGCACCATGGTTGATAAGATATTTGGCAGTGGTAGCATGCCCTTGCCGAGCAGCATGCAGCAAAGGAGTCTCACCTGTACACAAGTAACAAATTTTGCAAGATGAACTAAACCAAAGTTCACTAATAACTGGAGCACTTTCATGGATAGGATACAATGTAATCTATAGATTCATAAAAAGATGTTTCATCATGAGAATTTGATAATTAATCAGAAGAACAAATTTAAGAACTTAGATGTTTAATTCTAGACGGGCTTCTGTATAGTATAATATAGGTGAGCACTTGTTAATTATGTAATTCCCATTCAAATAGATACCTTCCTCATCTTTTGTATCCACATCAAGCTTCAACTCCTCTACCAAGTACTTGCACAACTCGGTCCGTCCCTCTCTCGCAGCAAAATGCAATGCCCCTCTCTTATTAGCATCTTTGACACCCGCCACAGTTTTCGCCATCCCCTTTCCATCGTCGAGCTCCGTTGCAGTTTCTGTATTCAAGAAAGTACCCTTGAATTTTCTACATAAAACACACCAAAAGAAGAGTAGAGCCAACAAAACTCCAACGAAAAAATAAAACATATAGCCGATCAATCCACCATAAGAAAGTAAAAACAAAAACCCAGATGAAAAGAAACAATAGGGGAAAGCAGGGGCATACTCTTAAGAAGATCAAGATCCCCAGTTCGAGCAGCATCCAAGAACTGGTGAACTGTCTGAACTTCTGCAGTTTCAACCAAAACATTATAAAAGAAAAGCTGTAAACTTCACAAAGAAATAGAATGATAACACCTAAAAGTCCAAAGCTTTACCTTAAAAATTGCAGATTTATCTGCTTGCAGAACATTCAGTGGTGTTCGTACACACACAAAAACAAGAAATGAAATACGAGGGAAAGCAATTTTACCTGCAAGAGCAGTGGAAGCATCGGGGGTCATGGTGGTGGGATTGAAATAGACACAAGCTTTTCACAAAACCAGACAAACCCCTGAAGGGTTGAGTAGTTGATAGGAAGATATTGACGGGTCCGAAATGTTCGTAGGATTATGTTATAAAGTAGTATTTCGTTTGGAACTGTCTCAGGGGAGTTGGGCTGCTGCAACTCTCGTTGTACCGTCGGGGGACCTCTCCAGAGGACTGAGTGAAACTTACTGGGGTTTATATGTAAAGGGGTTTAAAACTTGATTAGTTGGTTTTTGTATTTGATTTTAATTTCTTATTTTTTAAAATTTTAAATTTTAAATATTTAATATAAAAAATTTAAATATTAATATATTAATATAAATTAATATAAAATATAAAAATTACAATTAAAATCTATAATCAATAACCTAAAATATCTGTAAAGGGATTAAACAATTGATATTCAAACAGACTTATGTCTGTTTTTACTAAAGCTAAACGATTTAGCTATATAAAAATTTGTCCTGTTTATATAGCTTCCAATTTACAAATATGACAAAGTTTTAATTACTTAAGTTGTCATTTTTTTAATGTCAGCGTTATGTTTGAATATTAGTTACTATAGCAACTTGTGTAGTAAGTTTCCTAAAGGTGGAATTTTTCTTATAGCAACTTGTGAAGTAAGTTTCATAAAGGCGGAATTTTTCTTTTCTTGAAAAAGTTGTGAACAATGAGTTAATGAAATAAAGAGATTAGAGCAAACGAGTTCAACCCTTCAATTACATCATCGGACAGAAGATTGAACAAAAGGCTACGAAAAGCAAAAAGACAATTATGTAGACCCATCTATTGGAGAATTGAGCTCGATACCTTCGTAACTAAGGACATGAAGTTTAGCATAGACGTCCAGCTCCAGAAATAATTGCAGGAGGGATTCCATAGTCAATGTAGTAGCATCTACATGATTTTCAATATATCACTATAATATATCTGAACGTGACGAGTTAGAATTTGCAATCTAGTTCTAAAGAACACCTCGTACAGCAACTCATTAACAGAAGTATTTATACTATGAAAAATCCTTTGATTCCTTTGGTTCTATACTAAATAAGTAGTATTAACTGTAATCATTTTACTAATCAACAGATCACCATTTGCTTTTAATGTCAGCGTTATGTTAAAAGTACTATGTTGCAAAAACCACTCCGTAATATCATGGAGGTTTCTGGTTGAGGATGTCATGCAGCAAAGTCTCCAAATTTCAGACCATATTCTCAATAAATAATTGCACTCAAAAACCAAATGATTAATGGATTTATGTGACTAATTGCATAAAGAACATATTGACTGGATCTGGAGAAATCTGTCAAGTTTGTCGGCAATATTGAGTTTGTCCTGTAGAGCTAACTCCAAGATAACAGAAGTTTAGGGAGAAGATTGTTTGAATCACACTAGTTTGTGCCACATGATTATAGGATTATTGTTTTTAAGAACATTATAATTAACACCATAAGGTCGAAAATTAGGAATTCCATTTTCTTAACCTATTGACAACCCATTAGTCGATGAAGGATAGGAAGTCCTAAACTTTTTTCTAATTTGGGTCACCTCTCAATACTAACATTTTCAGAATAGTCAGTTTGATTGATTTGACTAGAAATCAATGAATAAATTCTATTATATTATATATATATATATAAATATAAATATATACATATATATTAGTATAGAAGAAAAAAATTAATCAGTTTGACAATAAACCAACTTATTAAATAATAAAACAAGCCAACTAAATAATAAAACATGTCGATTTAAATTATGAAACCAATCAGTTTAATAACAAACTAGACTTATCTTTTAATCTGAAACCAATCAGATTAAATGATAAGTCTAGTTAGTTAATCCTTAAAATAGAACTAGACATAAATATTACTTTGGTTTACTCATTAATTTTATATTAGTTCTATATGGTTCTGTAACAATTTAACACCAATCAAAACTTTAAACTATAAATATCTCACCTTATTAGTTTGATGTCTGATCTGATTTTTTAAAACATTACTTAATATAAGAAATATTCTTTAACACGTCTTTGTCAAAGAGCGTCATCCAATCAGTAACATTTAAACATACGAGAAAGTTGTTTGTAACTCATAATTATCATACAACTTATGTAAAGTAAGAAAAATAGGAATAAAGAGATAAGCAAGAAACACGATTCAAATTTTTGTTCCTTCTAATCTTTTCTCCAAGAAATCTAACTTTAGAATCATAGTGATTATGTCAAAATAACCTTCAACACATTTTTGTAAAAATAAGCAACGTGTATCAATAGAAAGAGTTTGGCCTATATCTAAGTTAGTGAATAATGATTTAAGCAACAATATAAATCTACACACACATCAATTAACACTATTTGTAGAATCCAATAAAAAATCCATAAGTTAAGATGAGTATTTTTGAAGATCCCATGTTGAGAAGTTCAATGGCAATGGGAGTTTCCATATCAAAGAACGAGCAACATGCCTTTAAAAGGCTTACATGGGCCATTTTCTTTAGCTTACATGAACAAATTAAAGGGTAGGCAAACATGCTATGTCACCATCAAGAAATCTCGTAGAGGGACTAACAACATCATCAAACCTAAAAGATTATAGATGCAAAGCAGATTTTATTATAGCTAAGTCCTTGGAGGAAGGAAAAAGAGACGCTTCAACCCTTCTAGTATACTACGACAGAAGGCTCATATGATTTCAGATAGCTATTTTATTCATGAAAGCAAAAGTGAGTCATTCATACCTAATTTCAAACTGCCTAACTTAGAGGCTTATAACAATACAATGAATCTCATTAATCATATTATACGATATCAAGAAATGATGGAACTTATGAGGTGATTTGGATGTGTTAAAGTGCAAGTTTTTCTTTTTTACTTTGGATAGAAAAACTAGTCGGATCATCCCAAGGGTGTCCATATCAAGCTTTAGGTAGTCCAAATCCAATTTTAAAACTCACTTTGCCAATAATAAATAGAACCTAAAGGATCTGACTACTCTCTTCCACTTAGAACAAAGACTAGGAGAGAGTTATAGATAGTATACTAAAAGGTTTAGTGTAGAAGTCACACATGTGCCAAATCTAAATTATACAATAGCACCTATAGTTTTCGAAAAAGGTTTGTATTACCAATATCCTTATTAAACCAAGAGTGATTTCACCTTTTTTTTTATATTAACAAAACATTACTACTAATGAGTTTGTTGTGATTGATGTATTGAAAAGATAAGTTTGATAAAAAGGATATGTTCGAAGAAAGATGTCGAAAGATAAAGGTGTTATGATGATGCATTTTAGAGTTTGGAGCCATAGAACATAAAATGAAATGGATTTTATGAAGATTAAAGGGGAAAAAGCTCAAGATAAAGATCAAGACAGAATGAATAGGTTCTTATATTTGTGAGTTTTGAGTGTAAGTCTCATCTTGATCTTTCTATAGTATTGAAAAGAATTCACATCATGCATTTTGTATTCGTGGTTAATGAGGTTGCCTATAAGGTGTATAATCAAAAGGAGTTATATGTGAATGGTATTTTAAGATCCTCTTAATACATTAAAATTGTATTTTTCACTTTATTTTTTTATAATTCCAAAAATGGAGAGAGATATATGTGATATTATATCTTTTATTAGGGGAATGTTTCATTTTTTATTTTTTAAAGAGTTTAAATTTTTTATGATTTATGAATTTAGGGAGAATTATGGACTTTAATCAATTTAGGGGGAGTTTTTTTAGAGGTTTTGCAATATGAGTTTTATAAAATTATTGAACCAAGGTGGTTCTAATCATATGTTTTGATGATGACAAAATATTATTCATACTAATGTTTAAGTTTTTTGAATTGTTTATAAGATAGGTAAATTCTTAAAGTGCAAGATCATATTTGCGGAGCTAAGGTAGAAGACCAGAAGTATTAGATGATCAAAAACTTGTAAATCAAGGATCAAATAATAAAGCTCAAGTGATGATAGGTCAAATGATGATCAAGCTTAAAGATCAAGAGAATGAAGATCTAGTTTAGAAAGAGATTAAGAAAAGGGCTTAAGATGTAAGTGTCATAAACTTGATTATTAACCAATGCTTGAAAAAGACTCTCACAGTTGCATGATCATTTGCATATAGGCATTTAGGATTTGAATTGTGGTTTTAGTGATCAAATGAATTTGATTATGTCTTTGTCATATTAGGAATTGATTTAGATGGCATTTAGGCTATATGTTGTTTAATTAAGCTAAAATGTGTTGAATTGATTTAATGTATATTTATTGATATGTTTAAGTGCATTGTAGTGTTTAAGTGCATTGAAATATTATTTAAGTGTTGGTTATGTATGACTGAATTTATTTAAGTCTAATTGCATTGTGAATTTATGACTTATGAATTGATTAAAAAGGTTTTAAAAGTGGTTAAAATGAAAAGTTTTCATAATCGAGGCAATTCTTATGTTTTGAATGAATTGAATTGTTTTGATGATTTAAATAGCCTCTAATTATGTTTTAAAACTTGTTTAAATCTTAATTAATGTTAGGAATTTGTTTTGAAAAGTTTTGGAGTTGTTTTAGAGCTATTTTTCATGTTTTTTAGAGGTAAAACAACGAGCTTCTCATCCTTAAATGGTGGACTCCAAGGGTACCATTATACCCCTATTTCCAAAGCCTTCAACAACGGGTTATTCTTCAATAAACGATGTCATTGATGAACCCAGAGGGTGCGGTTATTTGCACAGTCTCTAACGAATAGTTTTGGGATTTCGGTCTTAACAGCTTTTTAACCTTCTAAACGGCTAGTTTTTGTTTCTAATGACTTCAAACCTCTCACAATACTATAAATATCATTCCTAAACATTTTTAACAAGTTTAGAACCTCTGAAAAATGAATTACAAAGATCAATCATTCAAATATTCAAATCTTTTTTTTATTTTCTTTATGGCTTTCTTTCAATCACAATTTTGTTATTTTAAATCAGTTTCTTGTGTAGTAAAATTTTTGCTTTCAATTAGTTTAGATATAAACAATCCTCAAAAAGCTTTTAGTTGATTTTTTGATTCATTATTTTGTTTGTTTCAAGCTTTCAAAGCTTTTAATTAACTTCTGTGTTCTTCAATTTTTAACTGTCAAAATCATTTTTATTGATTTAAAATTATCATACACATTTTGCTTAAGGTCTCAAGAGTGTATAGGATCAT
>JAOXYD010000003.1:16162256-16178159 GCA_028565735.1 Pinacopodium congolense | reverse complement strand
CCTTGAATGTTTTGAGGGTAATACCTGAAGTATTTCGTACAGGATTGAATTCCTCGACTAAGACAGGATTTTCATGCTTGATTGGGAGAGAGATGATGAATTTATCACATTTTCTGACCGTGCGTCTTGGCAATTTTTAATTAGTAAACTATGAGAACTTGTCAAAATAACTTGCTGTCCTTTCTTTTCAAAATTAGAAGTTTCTAGTTTTTTATACTTTGGTAAAGATAAAACATCACCTTTCTCGTTTAAAATTTTCCCCTCCCCTCTGTGTTCAAAGCTGTTAGAAACTATATGGTATAGAAGGACACGAACAAGACAGTGCCTGATCAAGCTGTACATCTCTGCTTCTGAATTAATGGGTTCTTTATACTATCACATGTTGAGATTTTTTTTTCGGTTTTTGTTGAAAGGTGTGGACGTTATGCTCGAGCAGCTAACAGTAGATGGAAAGCGATTGAAACTTACAATTTGGGATACTATGTATTTTGAGTTGATATGATGTTTTCATAGTAATGTAGAAGTTTTTTGGCAATTTATATGGATTTTCTACGGATATCTAATTGTTAAATATTAAGGAGACAATTGCAGGTTCAAACTGCACTGATCTATCAGATTCTGCTGGATATTCTGCATATTAACCTCTTAAACGCCTTTTTCTTTGCAACTTCAGATATCCAATATGGCCTTTTTAATTGGTTACATGTGCTTTTTCTTTTCTTTTTTTTGTTTGCCACCTTAGACTTTTGTCAACGAAAATTAACGGCAGTAATAGATTGACATCAAACGCAGAGTTATAGGATTTAAATAGAAAGTTTTAAATTTATAGGACTTAATTGGTAAATTGACTAAAGATCAAGGACTGAAAATATAGTTGTCCCTTCTTCTATTTGATTGTTATTTCCTGTCAGCTGTGTTTGATAAAATGTTTTAGTGCTTTTTCTATAACTATCACTCATGTCAGAGATTTGGAATAAGTGTTATTGTGACTTTGAAATTTTTGTCAGTAATTTATAATGCAATGCTAATTTTGTTAATATGATAAAATCCTTCTAGCTAGTTCTTATCTTACATGAATAAAACTTTTTATACAAGCAGGGGTTCCTTTAAGAACCTTACATATACAGAAATTATAATCAAAACTAGCAAATTACAACTTTTTGATTTTGGCCATGCATGCTTTTTTCCTTTTTGGATTCTTGGAAATTTCTCTTCTAATTAAATAAAATGTTGACTCAATCTTTTGAGATAATTTCTTATCTTTCAATGTCCGGTTCCAAGTATCTAGTGACTTAATGGGGATAGGTAGGAACAGAAAAAATTTTGTTCCTGATCTTTGTTGCAAAGGTCTATTTTTCAGGTTTTTTTTTTTAAAGTTGAAACTAATTAATGGTTGCTGGCTTGATCAAAGTTCTTGTGTATTTTTCAGATTCTAATGGAGAACAAGAGTGCTGAATTTGATGAGTTAGATAAAGTCTTGGAACATGCATTTGATATGGATAATGATGACGAAGAAGATAATGATGACAAAGAAGAAGAAGAAGAAGATGATGATGATGAAGAAAACGGCAATGAGGACGAAGAAGATGAGGGAGAAAATCCCTTAAAATCAGATGAAGTGGATGGTTTGGCTGGCAGACCTTATCAACAACTTGAGCACCTTGAGTATGAAGCTCTTGCAGATAAAAAGCGTAAAGCACTTTCTGATATTAACGGGTTAGTAACCTTACTTTTCTACAAACTTGTTCTTATTTGTGTCTTAACTCCATTTTATTGGGTTTGTGTTTTCATTATTTTCTCTCTATGGTGGAAAATACATATAGGAGAGATTGACTTCTTGC
The DNA here is from genome assembly GCA_028565735.1 of Pinacopodium congolense. Lineage (NCBI taxonomy): Eukaryota > Viridiplantae > Streptophyta > Magnoliopsida > Malpighiales > Erythroxylaceae > Pinacopodium > Pinacopodium congolense. The sequence continues at coordinate 16,176,318 of JAOXYD010000003.1, read as the reverse complement.
TTTAACTAATTTTTTGGGTTGAAATGCATATGAACTCAAAAAACTGTGGAGTTCAATGTGTGATGTTCTTGCTTGTGCTTTCTTTACATGGTGGAGTGATTTTAGTTCTTGCTCTTTAATGTTTCTTTTGGGATAGTGAAGGGTCAGGCAAGAGGGCTAGACAAGATGACATCTCTGGTGCTAGCTTTGATGAAATAATGGAGACAATGAATTATGGTATTAGGAGAAAATTGCGTCAGGTACGTTAATGGTATTATTGTCATGTTTTTGGGTGCGTCTTTGAAATTGTGAAAGGTCAATAGATGTTCCATTCGTTATCTGCTGCACTAGGGCCTCATATATGGATAGTCTTATTGGTTATTATTATGCAATGGATGATCCCATCATTTGTGCTATTAATTTTCCTCTCTATCATTTTATAATACAAGTTTGCTTTTCCATTAAGATTAGGAGACTAAGGGGCTATTTGTTATTACTTCTATTTTTGGTTTCTTGTTTCTGCTTTTTTAATACAAAAACCACTGCCAGAAATGTTTTTGCTTTACTTCTGGTTATAAACACAGTTTATAAATTTACAAAAACATAAACAAGAAACCATAAGTAAGAAAATCCAATCTCTTTATGTTTTATAAACAGATTTTATAAATAAATTTTTTTACATTGACTTAATATGTATTTTAAAGATATATGAGAGTGTTTTGGTTAAGAATTTAGATTTATTTCGTATTTGATTGTCATTGTGAAATTAATTTTTCATGACAAATCACAATCAAACAAGTTTTTTTGTTTTCAGTTTGCTTATTCCAAATATCAACTGATCATTTAAAAAAAAAAAATAGAAACCAAAAACAAGAAATAGAAACTAAAAATTACAATAAAAAAAGTGATACTAAACGGTCCTTAAGTTGGTGAGTTGCTCCTAATTACAGTTAAGTGATATGAGAAAATAATTGTGTTCCTTGATTATCTAATATGATTTCAATAAATAGATTTGATCAAAGTCGACAGCAATGGCTTGCAGTTTATGCATTTCTATATGGCTACATGCCATTTTATTACTTAATTGTTGACTACATACTTTTCTCTTTGCAGTCTAAGAGAAGAGGTAGGCGAAAGGGATCAAAAAACAAACATAGCCCTGAAATAACACGGATGCTAGGAGATGCAGTTGTCCATCACGTACATGGCCGTTATGAAGAGGTACCACCCCTTCCATTAATTTTGTATGATCTGCATTCTGGTTGTTAAGTTTTATTTGGGGATTAGTCTTTCATGAAAGAGACTTTGAATATTTATGGGAGTACCTACAAAGTTGAAGTCTTCTAAAAAAGGTTGTTGGAACATTTGATTGAAGACTTAAAATCATTATAAAATTAGGACATGGCCTTTTTTTTGTGGGTTTTTTTTGGGAACTTGGCAAATCTGTTAGTGGGGTAGAACAAGATGTCGAGGAGATCTTAATAGATACTTGAAAGAGGAAGAAATAATCATATATACTAAATGATGAGTGAAGAGTTGGTGCAGATATTCACAAGGGTATTCCAAAACCATTTCTGATGAGTAACTTGTGTTCTTTTTATGCTGTAACATGGAAATGCACACAAAATCACACCCAAGTTGTATACTCAACAAAGATCCATAATAAAAATGGAAGTGAAAATTCCTTGAAATTAACAAACTTCTCTTACAAATAGAATCCTTTTTGAGAAGTCCAAAATTGAAAATTTAATCAAATTAAACAAAATCAGTGTCTACATGTCTAAACTCATGTTTTAAAAATTAATATTTTCATGATGAGATTTCAGAGAAACAATGCTTACTGCTTCATATTTCTTGGACTGGATAAAGTATTAGCATGCATAATGATTTCAACTGGCTTTTGATGGAAAGAAGAACTTTATTGTTGTCATTGTAGTTCGATTTTTCCTTGTGAAAAGCTTCTTGAAACAAAGACTGTCTATAACGTTCCCATGGGATAGAGCAGTGAGGACCTTCGTGCAAACACAAGTTATTAACCTATGATACATTCAAAATCTCAATATATGGTTATTGGTTATTGTGCATATGTTAATAATATGTGCTTTCTTTAAAGATGCTTTATGTTGAGTGATTTCAGCATCATTTTGAGGCCTGTGAACTAAATTCAACTATCCAGGACTTTTTGGAGATTTAGCATAGCCTTCATGGTTTAAGATTTGTTAGGAACTCTGCATCCTTAACATCTTTGGCAGTACAATAAAAAATTCATCTTTTCCTTGTTGTTTTTCATTCAACAATGGTAATTATTTGGCTTGTTTGATGGACAACATACTTTACATGTGGAACTTTAATTTGTCAGGGGTATGCATTTTCTTCACCTCATTGTAAATTTTTAGCTTTACGATTTAATTTTTGGACTAGATTTAGAAGCTTCAGATTCAGTTAAAATTGCTTAGATCATTTTGGTGATGCATGTTGCAGTCCATATCAGTTTTAAAAGAAGTTGTCAGGCTAGCACCTCAAGTGCATGAAGCATACCACACCCTTGGACTTGTCCATAAGGCACTTGGTAATAATGAGAAAGCTATGGGATTCTATGCGATTGCGGCACGCCTTAAGCCAAAAGATTCTTCTTTATGGAGAGTGCTTTATACCTGGCACCTGTAAGTGTTTAATGTTTGATTAAAATTGGTTGAACACAGGATTTCAAGTTATAATGGAGCATTATTCCTCGTAGATTTCCTCCCTATTAAATGTATGGTTTATTCAGTGATGACCTTTTCAATTTGGTGCATCAATGCAATGAGTTTAGTTCAAAAAGTGTATGCTTTCTTGCTATTATTAGGAACTTGTATTCATTAAAGTACTTCACCGAATTTGCTTTTATAATCTTTACCATATGAACAATCATAATCTTTAAAGAACTTGGAACTGATTTTATGACAGCGGTCATACTTTCCACGTTTAATGTTGTATTTGGTTTTGATATGATTCAGTTTTTTTTTAATATCTATATATCAAGTAATAATCATTCAAAGTACATAAGAACAATACCAAAATTTAAGATAATAATGTAGGCGGATGAACAAGATAGAATAGAACTTCTTAATGATAAATTACATCTATTTTCTTTGGAAACTGCTTTTCCTTTCTCTCCTAATTTAAAGCACGACATACCTAAGATTAAAACTCTTCAACTTTATGACTATTGATTGAATCAATGAATTTTAAAATTAACCAATCATATGATAATGATCTTTTTTTAGTTTTAAAATAATCAGCCTTGGATCAATTTAAAATGAAATATGTATGTCCTTAAACAATGTGAAATGGCATAAAAACTACAAAATTTTCCAATGTTCTGTTTTCTGGATTTGACTGCTACATAATACATCAGAAAGGTATAGCAGGATATGTGTTTACCAGTCAACAACTTTCTCTCTCTTATTTCTCTGCATATTATATTTCACATGCTTGTACACATATTGCATGAAAAAGAAAAACTCATTTCTAGGCCTGGAAATCAAGTTGGTAGCCTTGTTTTGCATCTTGGTACTAATGAAGTGGTTGGAAAACTGCAGAGAACAAGGAGACCTAGCACGAGCCAGTATGTGCCTTTCTAAAGCAATTAGGGCAGATCCTAATGAAATCGAACTCAGATATTCACATGCATCTCTCTATATTGAACTTGGAGATTATCAAAAAGCTGCTGAATTGTTTGAGCAAATAGTAAAAATATGTCCTCAGGATGGTAAAGCATTGAAGGCTGCTGCAGAGGTTCATTTTACTCTTTTTCTTGTATGAAATGCTTTATTTGGTTCCTTATTTGTGATGTCCAATCAATTGAATTACTCCCGTTGTCCTCATTCTTTTGGGTTTCTCATGCTCCTAGCAATTGGTTGTCCTTTTTCCAAGTGTCACAATATGTGTAAACATGTTAGGTTTATCTTTCAAAGCCTGTTTATTTTAAAATGGGGTTTCTAACATAGAATAGTTGTTATGCCAGAAACAAATGCAAAGATGCATCTTTTGCTTAAAAGGTAATGCAATGTGGCATACCATGTTGAATATGGTACATAATTGAGTCATCTTATTGAAACTATAGATGGTATAAGCTTAGTGACTTACGTTCATCTAAGGCTCTCTCATGCCGATATATATGTATGCATGTAATACACGTACATCCCTGAACTAACATTATATACATCAACAGAATCCAGTGTCTGGCTATTAAGCTCAATTATATTTATTCTGATCAAAATTCACTAATATTTAATTGTTATCTGTCATCATTCCTGCACATCTTCATGTAGCTTACCTACTTATGAAGAGGTGAATGGGATTAAATGAATGCAACTTTCAGGTTAATATTGGTATATTGATGATCATTTTTATTTAAATTATTTATAATTAATTAATCACCTAAGTTTAAATTCAGCTTAAGTGGACTTTTTCTTTTAAATGGGGGAGATAAGGTAGACATAATGGTTCTCCAACAAGAAACTAGACATACTCAAAAATTTTCTTAAAATTGTAACAAATTGCACACGTAGTGCTTAGCTTAATGTTTGTTTTAATAGGTTAAAATATGGATTTATCCTATATATATTTTTTCTATTCATTTCATATCTTAATTCAAATGGAAGTTATCCGTATGCTTAGGAAACTGATAAAAATACCTATGTGGGGCCTTAGCTGCTGGCTGACAAATTAACTTGAAGCATTTGAACAACAATTGATGTATATATTGTGGTACAATAGAAGAAAAGCAAACATGTTGGTGGTTGAGGTAATTCTTTTCGTACATTGGGTAATTCCTTTTGTATAGACCAAGGGGTTTTCCATTTTGCATTTACTTCTCTCAGTTATTGGAAGTACAAAACAGAAGAATTTTCGAAGCAGAGTAGTGATATCCCTTGTTATACCTAGGTTGCCCAATATTCTTAATTTTGTCCTAGTAAGGAGATCTTCAATGTTCTCTCCTACTTTGGTGACATGAATAATTATTACATAGATGTCACTCGTTTTGATGCCCTTTAGATTGTCTTCCCTTTTTTCTTTTCTTATTAGTTCCCCTGCCTAAAACAAAAATTTAAGTCTCCTATTTTTCCATGTGTCGTGTTTATCATTCTCATCGGAGGCATTGTTTCTGTTAAAAGGAAGAAAGACGCTCAAGAAATGAAAATTGACTTGTTGGAAATGATTCATTGTGAAAATGGACAATAGGTACGTGATGGATATGGTCCTTTCTATATGTGTGTTGACTAATGGTGATGACCTGTGTCTGGGTGCTATCTGCGGTGATCCTTGATATTTACCCTTGGAGTCCAGACTGCTGTGTTGACTGCCAACAATTCGTTGATGGCTGACTAGTATGTAGTTTGATGGTATGGGGGTGTAATTTAGAGAAGGATTAAGTTTATTATGGAGATTGAGTTACTAATTTCAAAAGAACTATTGGTTCATTCATGACTTTTAGAAGTAACAAAATAAATGATGACTGGGGATTGCTTTAATTTACTTTATACGGTCCTGTTTTACAGTGACAGCCTAATCATGAGTCAAAACCTCTCCTCTCTTTCCCTCTTCTTTTCAAATTCTTGTTGCTTGTGTTAAAAAATTTATGTTGAAGTGTTCACAACTGATGTTTTTCTTTTTTTATAATTTTGTTGGTGATTACTTGGTTTGGATGGTGCCACCTATTTGTGAAGAATGCCTGTTAAATTCTGCTTACTTATTCTCACTGAGGAAAGCTTTTCCCTTGACTATCATATTGTTTTTTTCTTTTCAGCTTTACTTCCATACTGGCCAAATTGAAAGAGGTCTTAACATTTTGGAGGACTATATCAAAGACCATCCATCGGAAGTTGATCTTACTGTGCTTGATTTACAAGCTTCTTTATTCATGGAAATTAATGCCTATAACAATGCTCTTCAACATATTGAACATACTTGTTTGTCCTTCTCTTCTGGAGAGGAACTCCCTTTGCAATTAAAACTTAAAGCAGGAATCTGCCATGTTCACCTTGGGAATCTTGAGAAAGCCGAGGTTTGTTGCATCAGTTAGTGACTTTTATAATCTTCACATTTATTCAAAACCAGGAAAGAAAGGAATTTTGAAATTTCTATTATTTTCCAATTCTTTGGAAGGAATAGTTACAGTTGACACTCTTATGACTATTCATGATATTATAGGTTTTTTATATACTATTAATGAAGGTTAGCAGCTAATGATTGTACAAATAAATTTTAGGTTTGCAGACATCTAGGTTTATTATTCTCTTAACTGGCATTATTTATTTTTGATAATTTATTTCTGCCGTGCAGTTGAGAACACTGCCGATGTTTTTACATCAAAAAGCAAAAACTGTATATATAATTCTTATCTCATGAATAGCTATTTATTTTGAATCATTTCCTATTCTTTGGTAGGAGTAGCTACACTTTCTTATAATTGTTATGTTGTAGACTCTTATGCACCATCAGCAGAAGGCTTAGCAGTTATTCATTGTACAAACGTGTAAATTTCTGCACAATTGTTTTTACTCATTGAAATAATCTTATATACATTTCTGGGTATCTAGCTCTATTATTCTTTTAATCAGCTTTATTTATTTTTGATAATTTGTTTCTGCTGATCATTTGAGAACACGTTAGATTTCTTTTACATCATTGATCAAAACCTATCTACAATTCTCATCTCATGCGCTTCTCCTGTCAGTTTGAATCCTTATAGGAGCAGTGTTTTCTTTATAGGTGGTTAGACATTTGGACATTACACACTCAGAGAACTTTATATGGGTATTTGTTTTCTTTAATTGTGTGGCAAGGTTCAGTAGAACTTGTAACAATATAAGAAGTTTGGGATGCTTTTAATATTTGCATTCTGAATCTTCTTACATCATTTCTAGGTTCTATTGGGTGGGCTGCAGTTAGAGGCTGTCTCCAATCATTCCGATTTGATTACTGAGGTTGCTGACACATACATGAGTCAGAAATATTACCAGTCTGCCTTGAAATATTATCATATGTTGGAGCCACATGTTGGGGATAAGAAGGTAAGTGCTTGAATATTTCTTTGATAAGACTTTTGTTATCAAACAGTACTTTTGGAGATGACCTCTGTTTTGTTTATTTGTAGCAGAGTGATTTTACCATATAATTGTATGTAAACTACTTTTGGACTGCGTTTCTATTGGCGCTTATTGATGTTGAAATTTTTGTTAGGAGTTTAAACAACTGCAGAAGTTAATTCTTTCAAGTGTTATCTTTTATTATTGAAAAGAGAGGGAGAATAATGTGGTTGATGCACCTTTTGAGCCCAGGTTAAACATGTAGATGCATTGTAGCTTGCTTTCTCTTTATGTTGTTATGCTTACACTATTTCCACTGCAAAGTCTTGGGGTATAAGTTATGGTTACTAGGTGAAGCTGTTTTATTCCCCACTGGCTTCCACATGTAAGACATCAAATGTAGAACTATCAGTTGGTATAGATGAGTACAACTTAGAGATACTGCATCTTAAACTCTGCTTCAAAGAACTTGAAGTATGAGATAGGCTTAAAATAGGAGAACCAAATATTTCACATCTATACTGTTAACAGCCTTGCGATCTTATATATTCAGAATTCTTACCCATTTAAGGAAACCCTAAAAATACAAATTATGGTAACGCTAAAATAGGCAGACACAACTATAAATATAGGCAGTAATACACCCATAAGATAAACAATCATTCTGCTGTAAAACAAATTAAAGATTAAAAAAATATAGCTGTCAAAACTCCCCCTCAAGGTGGTGCATGGATATCTGCATGCCAGTCTTATAGACCTAGTCATGAGATAGTTTACTACCAAGCCCCTCGGTAAGAATATCAGCTAGCTGACCTGCTGAAACCACATGAGAAATGTTCAACAATCCAGAGGTTTATTCATTCTTGATAAAATATTGGTTGATCTATATGTGTTTTGTATGATAATCTTGTATTGGGTCATGAGCAATACTACTAACAACCTTGTTATCACAATAAACTTTTTCTCTTTTGACACTTTTAATTCTTGTGTTAGCTTCTGAAACTACAATCAATCACAAATTCCTTGAGTCATGGCTCTATATTCAGCCTTAGCACTTGATCTAGCTACTAGACTCTGTTTCTTGCTTCTCCATGTAACTAGAATTCCACAAATGTGCAGTATCCAGTTGTAGATCTCCTATCGTCGAGGGAACCAACCCAGTCTGTATCTGTAAAACCTTCTCTCTTAAGATGACCATGATTTGAGAATATAACCTTTTTTTTATATGCAAATTGTAAATACCTCAAAATACGAACGGCAACATCAGGATGTGATTCGCAAGGGTCATGCAGAAACTGGCTCATCATGCTTACTGCATAGCAATATTCAGTCTAGTATGAGAAAGATAACTCAATTTCTGAACTAATCAGGAATCTGCCAACATCAACTGTCTTATCTACCCCTTGTAATTTATGATTGGTATTAATAGGTGAAAGAAGCCATGTATAGCCAAACAATGAAACATTTTGAGTAGGACCTCACATGTCAGAGTGAATCCTCCGAAAAGGAGTAAAACTTTTATTATCAGTAGATGGATACGAAGCGCTGGCATGTGTCACAAATTCACAAGCATCACGAACTAGTGAATCTATGCAAGTTTTCTAGTGCGGAAAAGATATCTCCTATGCCATCGAATAAGATGGTGATTAATGCACCTGACATTGGTTGACTTGTAAATTTGACTATAGAGTTGCATCCACCTGCTATCACATACAAACCATCTTGCATTCTATCATAGCCAGTCATTTTCCCTGTTTTCAGTTTTTGAAAAGCACAATAAGAGGGAAAAAATTCAGCTTTACAATTGGGCTCTCTCATGAATGTAATTACGGAGAATACATTATTTGCTAAACTTGGAAAATGGAGAACATTTGATAAATTTATGGAAGAAGTACAAGTAAGAGGGGCTTTTCCATGGATAAGAGATGAAGTCTTGTTTTCCATATGGACTTTATCTTTACTTGAACAACGAGAGTGAGTTAAGAAACAACTGGAAGAGCCAGTCATAAGGTTTTATGCTCCAGAATCTATAGTCCGATGATGATTTCGTATGGAGGATATGTTAGACAAAGCTATAACTGAATTGATGAAATTAGCAGAAGAAGCTATGATTGTTGAACAATCAAGCCTATGGATAAGTCATCTTAGGGTCTTTATCTCCTCATTGGAAAGGCCTTTTGTACTTGTAGGTTCACTTGAAGTGGATATTTTTGCAATATCAGATATGTGAGCTTGTGCCCTTGATAAACCCATTCTCTTACCACCATGGCCTCTTGTTAGATGATAAGTTAATCTTCAACATCCATGGCCTCTTGTTAGATGACCAGTTAATCTCCAACATGTTTCTTTAGTGTCTAGGCTTCCCACAAAAATAGCACTTGAAGTGATATTTTTACTGACGTGCCTGGATTTCTAATGCTGGCTTGTTCATGAAGAGAGGTTGCTACATACGTTGTCTGTCTTTAGGCCTGTGTGAATCATCACACGCCTACCGTTATCTTTTTCCTATGCAGATTATGATTGTCTTAAGGAAGGAAATGGATATTTACCTAGAGCTTGAACCCTTACCTGGTCATAGTCCATATTTAGACCTGCGAGAAAATACTACATACGCTCCTTTTCTATCACTTTCTCAAATATTACTGCATCCTGAGGATAAATGGCTTGAAGATCTTCATAGTAGTTAAGTTCTTGTCATATAGTCATCTCTCCTTGTTTTGTATCATCCACCTTTTTTTGAAGTTTACAGACATGGAGCATCATTGCCAGCTTGAGAATGTCTTTGAGAAGTGGCTCTCCAAATCTTCCAAGCTGTATTGAGTAACAAATAGCCTTGTGCTATCTGTGGCTGCATCGAGTCCATAAGGCAAGATGTAGCAAGGGAATTTTCAGATTCCCATTGATATACTGTTGAATCATTAGTGATTGATTTTGGCTTGCATCCATAATACAACTCCGCAAGTCTTGAGCTAAGAGGAACAACAAACAAGACCTTGAACAATGAAGGTAGTTGGTCCCATCTAATTTTACTGGACTGCTCTATAGGGTGGGATTTTAACTCATTAATCTAGATTTGGTTATATTATCTTCATTTTTAGTGTTTGTGGATTTCTCTTCTTCCATACTTGATTATTCAAGATTGAGAAGCAGCAAATAGGAGACCCTCAAAAGATGATTGGCTGTAAACTATTGATAGGCAGTGGTTTGAGCCCTAAGAGATCAGATCAGGATTCTAATACCATGATATTTGAGATATGAAGAAAATAGGAGCAACAAATATTTCACCACACTATATTGTTAAAAGCCTTGCAAACCTACATTTACAAAATTCCTTATAAGGAAATCATAAAAATACAAAATATGGTAATTCTTTAGGCAGAGATACTGCAAAAATTCTGAAGAGTTGTATATTCTATTATTAGGTCAATACATAGGTACAAGAATAGATAAAAATACAGAGGGCTATTCTAGGAAACTAGTATCTGTACATAATATCCTAACTGATCTGACTTCCTAATTTTTGGGAGTCAATAATATCTAGGAGATATCCAGTTGGATATTTCCCAACACTCCCCCCTAAGCTGGCTTGTTTATGTCATCCATAGCCAGCTTGGTAACTAGAACATTAAACTGCCTCTTGTGTAATCCCTTTGTGAGAATATCAGCTACCTGTTGAGATGTTGGAATATAAGGAACACAAATTAATCCTTTTCCAATCTTCTCCTTGATGAAATGTTTGTCAACCTCAACATGTTTTGTTCTATCATGAAGAACAGGGTTGTGAGCAATTGAAATTGCAGCTTTGTTGTCACAGTACACTTTCACAGGGACTGAAATAGGAATTTGCAGTTCCTCCAGTACCCTTTTAATCCATAAAACTTCACAAATTCCATGTGCCATTAAACGAAACTCAGCTTCGGCACTACTCTTTGCAACAACACTTTGTTTCTTACTTCTCCAAGTTACCAAGTTACCACCAAAAAATGTACAATAACCTGAAATTGACCTTCTATCAGTTGCACTCCCTGCCCAATCAGCATCAGTATAGACTTTGACTTGAAGATTTTTTCACTTTCGAAACATTAAACCTTGCCTAGGAGTTTCTTTAAGATATCGTAGTATCCTGTATACAGCGTCCAAATGTTCTTGGCCTGAAGAATGCATAAATTGATTCACTAAGCTCACGGCAAAAGCTATATCAGGTCTAGTGTGTGACAAATATATTAATCTCCCAACCAGTTGTTGGTATCTCTCCTTATTAGTAATATTTTTCGGTTGAACTGGTCTAAGATTCACACCAGTTTCAACAGGAGTATTAGCTGCCTTGCATCCTAGTAGTCCGCTCTCATTCAATAGGTTCAGAATATATTTCCTTTGATTCACAAATATTCCATCCTTTGATCTAGCAAACTCCATTCCAAGGAAGTATTTGAGGGGTCCAAGGTCTTTAATTTCAAATTCTTTGGCTAATCTCTTCTTCAACTCTACTATTTCAGATACATCATCTCCTGTTATAACGATGACATCAACGTAAACAATAAGAATAGATGTCATACCTGTCTTAGACCGCTTGTAGAATAATGTATGATCAGCTTGACTTTGACGATAGTTTAGCTCTTCACAACTCTTCCAAATCTCTCAAACCATGCTCTGGGAGACTGTTTTAGGCCATATAATGACTTCTTTAGCTTGCACACCTTATTTCTCCCATAGGTGTCCTCAAATCCTAGAGGTAGGCTCATAAAGACTTCTTCTTCTAAGTCTCCATTAAGGAAAGCATTTTTCACATCTAGTTGATGTAAAGTCCACTCAAAATTGACAGCCAAGGATAACAATATTCGAATAGTATTTACCTTTGCAACAAGAGCAAACGTCTTTGGGTAGTCAATACTATAGGTCTGAGTGAACCCCTTAGCAACTAATCTTTCCTTCAGCCTTTCCACACTACCATCAGCCTTAAACTTCACAATGAATAGCCATTTGCAACCTACTAGTTTTTAATCTCCAGGGGAATTTACAAGTTCCCAAGTTCTATTCTTCTCAAGTTCCTTTACTTCTTCCATAACAGCTGATCTCCAATTTGAATCTTGAAGTGCTTCCTGAATGTTTCTTGGTACAAACGGATTAGTGATTTTATAGATAAAGGATTTATGTATGTGTGATAGTTTCCCATAAGATAGGTACTTTGGTATGGGATGGTTGGTGCAAGCTCATTTCCCCTTTCTAAATGCTATGGGTAAATAATTATCAACAGGGAGATCAGTAGAAATATCATTGAGAATTTGTGGGTCAGTAGGTATAAATTGATCATCATTGGGCACAATAAGGAGTAAAGTGGTAGATGGGTTACCTGAATTGTTGTCAGGTTCCTTCTCCGAGGGTTTTGAGAGGCTGTGCATTGTTGAGGTAGGCTATTCTCTACTTCTCAATTAAGTCTTCCTCTTAGTGTAAACACGAAGCTCAGTATTCCATTCCTTAGGAGCAGAAAATAGTATTTCTCCCCCTGTGATTAAACCTGTATTTCCTAGTATAGACAGATTAAGAGTAGTATCTTTGGCTTCATTATTAGGCATTATATTATGATCACTAATAACAATAGGTAAAGGTTGGGAAGTAATAGTAGCATCCCAAAAAATTTTTGCTTCATTAGAGTTCTCCCCCTCAATGAAAATTTTTTTACGTTCTAGAAATGTGACATCCATAGAGACAACAATTTTTTGTGTTAAAGGGTTGTAGCACTTATAACCTTGTTGACTAAGAGCATTCCCAATAAAGACAGATTTTTCAACTCTTGAATCTAGTTTTGAGTTTCCCTTAGTCGGGTTGTGAACACATACTGTACACCCAAAGACCTGAAGAGGAAGAGTAAAGTAAAGACGATTTTCAAGAAAGCATTGTTTAAAAACATCTAAGGGTGTAGCATAATGCAAGACACAGCTGGGCATTCGATTAATTAAGTATGATGCAGTCAAAATAGCCTCACCCCAAAGGTATTTTGGCACAGTCATTGTAAACATAATGGACCGAGAGACTTCCAGTAAATGTCTATTTTTCCTCTCGGCAATACCATTTTGTTAAGGAGTGTTAACACACGTAGATTGCTGAACAATGCCTTTAAACTTAAGAAATTTTCCAAAGACTTCATTAAAATACTTGGTACCATTGTCAGAGTGAAGTATGTCAATATGTGTGTGAAATTGAGTTTCAATCATGGTATAAAATTTTGAAAGAATTGAGCAACTTCGGATTTTTCACGCATCAAATATACCCAACATAATTGAGTATGATCATCGATAAAAGTTACAAACCATTTTTGTCCGGAAAGGGTTTTAACACGGGATGAACCCCAACCATCACTGTGAATTAAGTAAAATGGTTTGGAGGGTTGATATGGTTTTGTAAGGTAACTAGTCTTATGATTTTTGGATAAAACGCAATGCTCACACTGAAGTTTTGAATAATCTACAGATTTAAACAAATGAGGTAATAGTCTTTTGAGATAAGAGAAATTAAGATGTCCTAATCAATTATACCAAAGGAAAATCTGTTCTTCAGCAGGAGTAGAACAAATACTACTTAAGCCATGAGCTTCTTTATTCTTTAAGTTGTCATCAACAAAGTAGTAGAGACCATCTATCAACTTAGCACTACCAATCATCTTCCTCGAAGTTAGTTCCTGAAAGACACAATATGAGTCAAAAAATGTAATGGTACAATTAGAGTGACTAGCTAGTTTGCTCATAGATAGCAGATTACAAGCTAAGTTTGGAACATGAAGAACAAATTTAAGGCAGATATTAGATGATAGAGTTATTGAACCTTTACCAGTTACAATAGAAAATGATCCATCTACTATACGGATTTTTTCATAGCCAGAACAAAAGTTATAAATGTGAAATAAATTAGAAGAACTGGTCATATGATTAGATGCTCCTGAATCAATGATCCAAGGAGAAAATTTGTATGAAAGGAGCATGATAAGGCATTAAAATCACTACCAATTTGCGCAA
>JAOXYD010000003.1:16141351-16162156 GCA_028565735.1 Pinacopodium congolense | reverse complement strand
GGTGAGTAAGTTAGTGACCCTACTGGGCCTTATGTCCCTCCTATTGAACTCAAGGAGATTATAGGTGAAGCATCTTCAAAGGCTACCTCGGGTGTTTATCCTCTATCTTCAGCTTCCCTGCCTTTGTGCCTCTTCTTTTTGATCTACCTCCAACTAAAAATGTGACTATTTTGTTAAGAATGGAGATCCGTTTCGCTTCTAAACTCTTATAGCTTTGTTTAGAGATTTGTATTGGCATGGCTATCATCCATGACCATCTAGATTGCATGGAGCCATGATAAGAGTGACTAGAAGAGCATTAGAGAGCTTGGAATTGAGATCATAGTCCAAGTTTAAGGCTATTTTTAGGTTGTTCTTTCATTTTGTTATAGAATGTTTATGTTATTTTCTTTCAATGTGTTTCCCTTTTGTTGTTGTTAGTTTCTTTTCATTGTGTTTTGTATTGCAGTTGTATTTTGGCTTTGATATTTACTTTTAGTTTTATTTTAGCTCTTTAATTTACTATGATTATATTTATATAATAAAGCATGTTTTGCTATGACTCTGTTGCTTTTATCTTTTTTCTTTAAATTTTCAATTTGCTACAATTCACATCAATGAAGTGTATCACGATCATATCTTACAGGTATATTTATTTCCTTTTTATCACATTTTGTGCTTTATTATCAATATCTGAACATTGAGGACAATGTTTAATTTAAGTGTGGTAGAGGGATATATTATTTTTGCACACTTATCTTATAACATATAATCTTGTTATATTTTTCTTAATAGTATATAATTTGTGGAAATTTTTCAAAATTTTCTCTTTTCATTGAAAATTTTTCTTTTGATTTTAATTATTTTAATGATTTAAGATGTTATATTATTAATTAATCATGTTAATTAACAATTTAATTTGATTTCTTCATATTTTTTGATAATGAATACCTGGTGATCATTATGATTTTCTTTGTATAAAACGTATATTCCTAAGTAATATGTGACTTCTTTTAAGCATTTTCGTTATCTTATTTTAGTTAAAAACTAAAACAAAGAAAAAAATTTGTTAATAAGTAAGTATATAAATTCACTCCACTGACTTTTAATCAATAAAAAGGTGAAAATTATTGAGTGGTGCTAGTAGCCAGTTGATGTGACATGATTTAGTTGGGTAATTAAAAGTGTTTATGATAAGGTATTCACTTTCACGTAAAAAGATTAAACGATATCCGAACCAAGCATCTAAAACTCACTTCGATTTTTTATGTTGCTAATATATAAGAGATGTGAAATTATTTAAATAGTGTTGCATTTTACTTTGTTTATATTCTTTTTAATATTTATAAATGATTTTTGTGATTTAAATTGAAATTTGAAGAAGTATAAGTTATCTTAATTCACTTGTTAATTAACATGCTTGATTAATTTTTATAACATCTTGATAAATTTGATATTTGAATATTTCAATGATTATGTTTGAAGAATATGATTTGTTTTCCATGATTATATTCTATTTTGAATTGGATGATGGATTGGTTTGTTTAAGGACAAGTAAAAAGTTAAGTGTAGAACAATTGTTAGGGGTCAAATTGAACATATTTTTGGGATACTATTTGATGAAAATTTGCCTTTATTTGAGTGTTTACATTTTTAATTATTCATTATAATTAATTAATTTGTAGATTGATGTGAATATTTTTGAGGAATTATGCAAAATGGATGAAAAAAATGTCGCATTCAAGACCTGCAACGTGGATATAGAGTGACCCACTTTGAAAGACTAGAGACCCACCTCAAGGATGTTAGCTTATGCCATTGATGACAGTCCATCGCTTTTCAATGGTGGTTGAGCCCATCTTTGTTCTTCAATGCTCAACCACTGTTGACGGTTGTATACACATTTTCTAATAAATTTCTTCAACAATTATAGCTTATCTTGATCTTCAACTTGTAGTCTTTAACAATTGCAGCATGTCTTGATCTTCAACTTGTAGTAGCCTCTCCCTTATAAAGAGTAGGCCTCTCTAGATGTCTAAAGCATTAGTTTATGGTAGAAAACATATTTGGTTTCTTTATTTTTCATATCAAAGTTAGGTTATGTTGTTTTTAGTTTTCAATCTTTTGTAATTAGAGTTCTTAAGTTTGTTTATAGTGTCCATTAGTGCATAAACCATGTTCAAAATAAGAATACCATCTAGGGATGTGACTTAGTTCATTTTAAACTCTTAAGTTCATGCATTATTTTTATTAATTTGAATTAATCAAAGTTAGGTTGCTTAAGTTATATTTTCCTTGTTCTTTGATTAATTATATGTTTTGATTCCATTTTCAGTTAAGCTGATGTTGTGTAATGTCTTAATTGATGCCTTGTGAATGATTTGTTAGCTAATCTTTATTTACTAAATCATTAGATAATCCAGGATCTGAGAAATCTACCTGAGTTATTGGATAAATCAATAAGCAAAGTGGTTTAAATAAGTGTATGAATAAACTTGGTTAATTATGAGGGTACTAATTATTAAATAAGAAATTTTACAATTATACTTCTTGATCTTTAGGCCTATTACCTAAGTTTGATGCATGACTAAACATTAAGATAGAATCAATAGAGATAAGGCAGTAACTTAACCAAATGCTGTCTTGATTTAGTGAAGACACCCTAGATTAAGCATCACAAATCTTAAATTAATTAAATCATCAACCACCTGAGTCTTGACTAAATAAATGTAATTAGGAAATTCAATCTTGAACCTCTGCTGCAATTAATTGGAAGTTTTCTAGGTTTTCTAATTTAGGTTGTAATCTTTTAATGAATTAAATTGCAATTCGATATTCTCTAGATAATTGTAATCCTAGTGACCTAGGCATTACATTATTTTCCTCCTAGGATCTACATTCAGACTCTTAAATATAATTTACTACATTACTTGTTGATGGTAAACTTGCTGAAAATTTGGCTTGAATTAATTGTAAATTTATGTGTCCAAAGATTAACTTATTTGAGCTTAGTTTGTGTAAGATCAACTGACAATAAGTAATTTTCTCTTTTTCATTTTACAGTTATCATTCTTTCATTTGTTTTTAGCCTTTAAATTGAGGATAATGCGTCAAGGGGGGAGGAGATGAACATGCCATACTATTATTTACCATAAAAACTTGAATTTTTGGGATTTTAAGAGTGATTGCTTTGAATTCATCTTAAGAAAAATTTTTATTATTAATTTATTGTCATTATTATAATCTATTGATATTTTAGATTTAATGAAAACTAATAAATCCTGAAGTGATTTCTAGCACCAAAAATTTCCCTTTATCCTTTTATTTTGAGTGACTTAGATGTGTTAAGTGACCATTTTGTTCAATATGAGGTTTCTAAGGAAAATTTATATAGATTATTATATAAATTTAGAATATTGCTTAAAAATTAAAAACACGTGTTTGTTGAAATAAGTGAGTAAAAATCTTCACTTCATTGACTTTGTATTGATAAAAGGATTAAGTGTATGAGTGATGCTAGTAGCCAATTTGAGAGGTTGATCTAGTTGAGTAACCAAAACTATTTATGACAAGGTGTTAAACTTTGTATAAAAAGGCTAGATGACATCTCAAACAAACTAAAAAAAAAAAGTATCATAGTTAAGTAATTGGGGGTCATTCATGTCAAGGTATTTTCCCTCATGTCAAAAGACAAGGTGACTATAATGAAATGCTACAAGTTTAATGTAATTTTGTTTTATTAAATGAATTTTTATGATGACTTGTATGAAGTTACTTGGATACTTATATTAAGGGTTACTTCTTACTAACAGTGGAATTGCATGTGATCATAATGTTTTTGTCATAATAGATTTGTGATTTTTGCACTAGATCAAAAACATTGATTTGTATTTTTTTTTAGTACTCAAGTATCTTTTATCTCTTTATTGGAATTATTTTGAGTGAGGTTTTTGAGTCATTATTTAGGGACAAGCAACAATTTAACTATAGGGGTATTTGATAGTGCCCAATCTATACATCTTTTAAGCATGCATTCATGGTTATAATCTTAGGATTGAAGGGTACTTTTATATTAATTTAATTTACATTTAAATACATATAGAATAAGATGTTGCTTATAATGATTTTGATGATTTAACAGAGTTCCCCCCTGTAGTTGAACCTGTATTTCCTGACATGGACAGATTAGGAGTAGTATCTTTGGCTTCATTATCAGGAATTATATTATGATCAATAATAACAGTAGGTAAGGAGTGGAGAGTAATAGTAGCATCCCAAAAATTTTCTATTTCATTACATTTCTCCCCCTGAAGGAAAAATTATTGATGTTCTAGAAATGTGACGTCCATGGAGACAATAATTTTTTGTGTTAAAGGGTTGTAGCACTTATAACCTCGTTGACTAGGAGCATACCCAATAAAGACAGATTTTTCAGCTCTTGGATCTAGTTTTGAGTTTCCCCTAGTCGGGTTGTGAACATATACTGTACACCTAAAGACCCAAAGAGGAAGAGTAGAGTAAAGCTGATTTTTAGGAAAGCATTGTTTAAAAACATCTATGGGTGTAGCATAATGCAAGACACGACTGGGCATTCGATTAATTAAGTATGATGCAGTCAAAACAGCCTCACCCCAAAGGTATTTTGGCACATGCATTGTGTGTGAAATTGAGTTTCAATCATGGTATCAAAATTTTGAAAGATTTGAGCAACTTCAAATTTTTCACCCATCAAATATATCCTACATAATCGAGTATGGTCATCGATAAAAGTTGCAAACCATTTTTTTCTGGAAAGCATTTTAACACGAGATGGACCTCAAACATCACTGTGAATTAAGTAAAATGGTTTGGAGGGTTGATATGGTTTTGTAGGGTAACTAGTCTTATGACTTTTGGATAAAATGCATGCTCACACTGAAGTTTTGAATAATCTACAGATTTGAACAAATGAGGTAATAGTCTTTTGAGATAAGAGAAATTAGGATGTCCTAATTGATTATGCCAAAGGAAAATCTGTTCTTTAGCAGGGGTAGAATAAATACTACTTAAGCCATGAGCTTCTTTATTCTTCAAGTTGTCATTAACAAAGTAGTAGAGACTATCTATCAACTTAGCACTGCCAATCATCTTCCTCGAAGTTAGTTCTTGAAAGATACAATATGAGTCAAAAAATGTAATGGTACAATTAGAGTCACTGGCTAGTTTGCTCACAGATAGCATATTACAAGCTAAGTTTGGAATATGAAGAACAGATTTAAGGCAGATGTTAGAGGATAGAGTTATTGAACCTTTACCAGCTGCGGCAGAAAATGATCCATCTGCTATATGGATTTTTTTCATGGCCAGAACAAGGGTTATAAGTGTGAAATAAATTAGAAGAACTGGTCATATGATCAAATGCTCCTAAATCAATGATCCAAGGAGCAAAATTGTATGGAAAGGAACATGCTAAGGCATTAAAATCACTACCAGTTTGCACAACAGAAGCATTAGGTGCACTTGAGGATTCGGATTTGGATTTCAATAGCTTCAGGATGTAATTGGTCTGCTCCTGAGAGAACTATCCAGCATCTACCTCATGAGTGAAGGAGTTTTACTTGATTCATAGGGAGTTGGAGGAGGTTTATTCAATTTTCCTTCATGTGATCCCTTCCAATTTGCAGGCTTTCCATGGAGTTTCCAGCATGTTTCACAGGTATGAAGGGATTTATTGCAATAGTCACACCAAACCCGTGACTTTTCCTCAGTTTTCTTATTACGGTTAGCAACATTCCCAACAACTAAGGCTGTGGTTTCAATAGTAGGTGTAGGATTTCGTTTGCCAAGCTTCACAAACCGTCTACTCTCTTCACGTCGGACTTCTGCAAAGACTTCCCCAATGGATGGAAGTGGTTGTCTTCCAATAATCCTGCCTTTAACCTCATCAAACTCAACATTAAGTCCAATTAAGAACTTAAAAATTTAGTTATCCTCTACTGGTGTTCTAAAATAGTTATGGTCATCAGGGGATTTCCATTCTTAATCATTAAACAAATCTAAGTCTTGCCACAAACGTTTTAGAGAATTAAAGTACTTAGTAGCATTGTCCTCACTTTGGTGGATCTCACCCAATTTGATTGTTAGTTCATACACTTAGGACTGGTTTCCCAAGTCAGAATACATCTGATTCACGTTGTTCCCAAAGCTCCTTAACTGTGTGGTAACACATATAGTTGGAGCTAATATCCTCTTTCGTAGAATTGATCAGCCATGTCATAACCATAGAATTTTCAGTATCCCATATTCCGTGGGTAGGATAATCAACCGTAGGTTCCTTCTTGTCACCAGTCAAATATCTATTTTTGCCTCTACCACGGATGTATGTTCTAACTGATTGAGACTAGCGGAGAAAATTCTCTCCATTCAGTCGTATAATAGTGATCTGAATGGAATGAGAATTTGATGTAGGATTATGAGGCGGAGGTGTTTGAACAAATGGGTGAGAGGATTCAGCAATGTCGGACATGGTTGACTTAGATGGGCAGGGAGTAGAGGCAGTAGGCGGCTAGGGTTTAGGACTGAAGTAGAGACAGTAGGTGGCTAGGGTTTAGGGTTGTTCAACATGGCTCTGATACTATGTAGAAATTCTGAACAGTTGTATATTCTATTATTAGGTCAATACATAGGTACAAGCATATATAGAAATACAGAGGGCTATTATAGGAAACGAGTATCTATACATAATATCCTAACTGATGTGACTTCTTAATTTTTAGGAGTCAATAATATCTAGGAGATATCCAGCTAGATATTTCCCAACAGATATAGCCATGCATATAGGCAGTAATACAGCAGTAGAACACTTTAGAGATTCAGTCAATATAGCTGTCAATAGAACTATTCTACTTTGTTGTAGTGAGGTTTTGGTTATACAAAATTAGACAATTTGAATGAAGCAATGTGATATTTATGATTAGAACAAGAAATCAAGTTATAAAACTATTTGACATAAAATCAAAACCATAAATTTATTCCTCAAGTTTTAGTTTCCTCTAATTTTGTCCCTGGTTTTTTATATTCTTGCAGTAGCTTCTGTTTTGGTCATTCAGTTTGTTGGTTTTGAATCCAATCTAATCATTTTTTGTTAGACCTGCTAAAAATGTTAGTTAACTAGCCGTGATATGACTGGCACATTGGATAAGAGGAATTAGTTTGAGATGTTTATTCTTTTTCAAAGTAAAAAACATCATCTTTAAGATGGATAAAGAAAGAACAGGGAAAATGTGAAATGTGAAAGTGAAAGAGATAGAGAGAGTGGAGAGATAAGTAGCTGGCACTGGCGTTAGATTAAGACCTATTTTTGAAGGATAAGTTAGGCTTAAGATACATGCAAGGAAGAAATAGGGAAAGTATAAACTTTTGTTTGTATGTTTTTGGGGGAAAATCTGGGCAAGGAGTAGGTAAGGAGGCTTAGTATAGGAGATGATATTGCCATGAGACTTAGTATAGGGGATGATATTGCTGTTGGCAATACAGGCATATAAGTGGTTATCTTAGCTGGTGATTCAGGTTTCACTTCATATTAGTGGCGAGAGTGGACATTTTGCTAACTTCTGCTCTTAGCTTTGCCAAAACAATGAAAAATAAATCATTGAATAGTAAGTAGTCTGAATATGACACATCCTCTTAAGCCAATCATATAAAGGATGTAAAAGTTGCATATTGTGCATTTCAGGGCCCGTTTAGTTGGCCATGTTTAGTTCCACTTCAGTTTTTGGTTTTCGTTTCCTGTTTTTTTAAATACAAAAATCGATAAAGAAAACACACTAGTACAGCACAGAAATCGAAAAAAAAAACACAATACTCAATACAAAAATACAACCACCACAACAAAAAACCAAAACCCACAACCCAACTAAACATGCTCTCAGTTTTTCGTTTTCGTTTTTTGTTTATATTTTTATGTGATTTTTTGGATTTTTGTGCTGTTTTTTTAGGTTTCTGTACTGTATTAATTTATTGTTTTTTTAGTTTCTGTGCTGTTTTTTCTGATTTTTGTGTTTAAAAAAATAGAAATAGAAAACTAACATGAAAATCAGAAACAAACATGCCCACATTCAGTCAGTTCATTGTGTAAAAAGCTTTGTGTGGCATTATGGTTTTGAAGTTGAATGGAGACATGGCTTTTTACGTTCCTCTTACTCTTTTGATGTCTATTTTCTAATTCTTATATAATTCCTACATAATGGTAGTACCATAGTAAAACCTATCTGCATAATGCCTGGGTTGATTTTATGCTTGCTCACTTGTGCATAATAGTGATGTTCAGACTTTATTCTTTATTTTCATGTGCTCATGATCTCCTTTTAGGTGGGATATATTCAATCAAGAATTGCTCAGTGTTATGCTTCCTTGGAAGAAAGAGAAAAGGCGATTATGTTCTTCTCTAAAGGTGAAATGAGCTCTTCTATTGTAATTTCTAGATTCAAGTGGGATGAGATCTGACATTCCAAATATTCAACTTTTAAGGCCTTTGTTGTGCTGAAACATATCTTTAAGTAAGCAAAGAAATGTAATTTCATTGATATACATGGGGGCTTGCATTACGATGTACATTTTCCCTCGAACTTAAAAGCACTTGTGCATCTATTAATTTGAAATTCTATGATTCAACATTCTGGCTAAGGATAAAGCTACCGGGGACACTGCTTTCTTATTGCTAGCATCATATGTGAAAAAATCTGTATAAACTTGTTGATTCTAATTCCTTGGTTTTCGCTGGCCCAAACAAGGGTTGTCAACATAGATCGTTAGGTAGTTGAAGTACTCACCTCGCTGCTAAGGTGAGCTACTCTTTTTTTTTTTCTGGCAAAAGATTCACTTTGCTCCCTGACATTTCAAAAAAAGATTAACTCGTCATGCAGTACGAGAATGAGAGTCTATACAAGGCATGGGAACGATTTCGAGAGATGCTTACAAAGTGTGCAAGTCATGGATTCAATACATGGCCTCCTAACATTTTCTAAGATATCACTGTCCTCTAATGTTTGACAAATGATGCAATGTGTCCTCTAGGGTTTGCAAAATTGTACAATTTGCCCCCTAGTGTTTGCAAAATAGTGTGAAATGCACCTTGAACATTAATTCCATTGATATTCTGTTAGTCAATCATTAAGTTTATACCTTTAAATCTCTGTTGACATTCACCATGCCATGTATGCAAACTTAACAGTTGATTAACGGAATGCTAATGATGTTAAAGTTGAGGGGTTAATTTACAGTATTTTGCAAATATTAGGGGATAAATTGCACTATTTTGCAAACATTTTGTATAATGACTCCGACATGAATTTCAGTGGATCTTTAGATTGACTACAGGTTATGTGTATTTAGGAAAATATCTACGTTCTGTGCAATATCCATTTTATTTAGGCTTATTTTCTTATGTTAATGTAGTAGTTGAGTAGATTAGTTGCCGTTAATCTCTTTTGTTATCAATCTCTAGATTTAGAATTGGTTTAAATTATGTCTTGTATGTGGTAGATATATGATCTCCTGATGACTTTTTATACAGCAAAGACCCTCTTACCTTCTCCATTCTCCCCTACTCTGTCAGTTCAGCTATTCAATAATCCTGAGTTAGAATTGGTGGTTTAGTTGCCGTTTTTTTAGGTGATTTTTGCAGTGGTGTTTAGTGCTGAATTTTCCACAGTTTTTGGGTATAAACATCACAGTCTTCCTACTGTCTTAGTTCCTAACAAGCAAAATGTTTCATTCAGCAAGGGGTTTTTTTTATTTTTTCCTTTCCAAACTCTGCACCTTGATCTGATGAAGTTCAGGGTTCAAGCCAGAAGAAAATCATATACCTGATCCTTTGAGCAAAAGCTTTTACTTTTACAGAATAATAATCACTAAGCTGCAACTCAAAAGTCTTATAGAGATCTAATGTATATTTACTAATTTATCTCCTCGCCGTGCTGCTCGGGCTTTGTAAATGGATTTTGCTACATGTTATTTGATCACATGAATGTTACACAACTTAAATGTGTTGATGTATCTTTTGAAAGTATGGGAGGTATGCACAAACAAAGTTACTTGATTAAAGTTGCATCAAATTTTAATTTTAGGAATCTTGCTCTGAAAGTTGGCTTTATGATGGAGAGGAAGTACGTTCCACATAGTTTAGTGTGCTATTTTGAGGCTTAATTGTGGAACCTTTCATAATGACTTTGCTCGCATAAGCTGATGAAATGTTTATACGCAGTTCAACATAATGAAGCCAGAGCTTCCTTTCTATATTGAATTTACGCAGTTAGATTCTTGCAGTTAGAAAAACAATGTGTAACTTGTTTCTCTTGCCTTCAGCATTGGGTGCACTTGAAGATAGTGTTGATAACCGACTGGCATTGGCGTCAATGATGCTTGAAGATGCTAAAGAAGATGAAGCCATTGCTTTGCTGTCTCCTCCAGAAAATATGGGTAACACCTTATGATAAACTTTTGCCCCCAGAAATTGATTTGAGATACATGGAAAATGTGCTGAAGATATCTTCCTCTTGTGCCTGTACATATAGATCCTGTTGATTCCAGTTGTGAAAATCAGCAGCCATGGTGGCTGGACGCAAAAATTAAATTGAAGCTTTGTTATATATATCGAGCCAAAGGCATGCTTGAAGACTTTGTTAATACGATCTTCCCCTTAGTTCGTGAGTCTCTTTTTGTTAGAACCATACGACCAAAGGTAATGATAAAGGAAATCTAAGGTGTGGAGCTTCCATAACATTTACCCTCTTTTTTTAAAGTAAATAGAACATTCTCAGTTTCATGAACTCACTTCCAAAAGGAAAATTGAGATTTAATGGCATTGTAATGTAATTTAAAAATGAAATCTAATTGACATGCAGATTGCGATGTCAGTCTGTTTAGTTACCAATTTGATGAACATCTGCTATTTAAAAATCTTGATTTCATAATCCTTGTAGTTATTTTAGGGATATTTTGGTAGAGCTATTGAAAGCTATTAGTCAATCAAAATTTGCATTCTTCCACTGCCTAGAAATAGCGTTTGGTTTTCATTGAGATGATGGTTGGTAGCTGGTAGAAGTGAGTACAAAGTGAAAATATTTTGAATTTTAAGCCTGTGCAAATACAACTATTTTGTTATAACACCCCTTGGAAGTAGTGTCAAAACACATAAGAAATTTTTTTTCTTTTGTTTTATTTAACCTAGACATAAAATCTGAATTGATAGTATTTTTATTCGAAGTTATTCTGACGTTCATGTATGTTAACCAATTAGGCATAGTTAGTCATTTTTTAAATAAATTTATTCAATTTATTTTTAAAAAATATGTATGACATTTTCATTTTTCAGTTTATCTTCAATGAAACTGGAGCTTCAATGACATCTTTTCAGTTTATCTTCATTTTTCTAGTTTTACTGGAGCTTATGTTAAGAATCATTAGCTATTAGCTACCAGCTGTATGATGGCTTTAACAATGTAGATCAATTATAATAGTAGCACTACCTAGTTTTTACTAAACTTATGTCAAGAATCATTAGCTATCAGCTAACTGAGTCTGCTGGCTTTAAAAATACTGTTAAATTATAATAAGTGCGTCCATACAGTTTGGTTATATCTCCTCTGTTCTTCTCCTCCTCCTCCTCCTCCTCCTCCTCTTTGGTTTTAAAGTTGTAATATAATTTTCTTCTGAATTGTTTTGTTTACACAGCCTGGGCTGGAGGAAAATACTCTCCTCGGAGCTCAGAAACTCGAAACTTATATTTTGAATGAGTACCTTGCAGTTGGATAATCAGATGTTCTAATTGATTCATGATTCATACCAGGTAAAGAAAAGGCTCACGTTAAGCATTCTCCGAAAAAGAACCAAAATACTTGATATTGGAGAAGGTGTAGATGTTTTTGGGGGAGTGAGACCATTAGCTTCTCGATCTGATTTGTGAGTCGCCAATTTTCCTATATGATATATTCACAGTTCCTCAGTATATGGTGAAAGAAAAACTACTTAAGTCATGCAGATTTGAATTCTGTTATACTTTTTATTGATACTGACGCATTTTGGGAGAAAAGGGAGCTTGCCAATTAGACTTGATAAAGTATATTATGTCATATTTAAGGACTGAGTTTGTATCTTTTTTTTTTTTAAATCCAATTAGTATCAAGTAGAATTGATGCTTTAGTTAAGATCATTACATTGGTGGAAAGCTAATCCTATGTTAATGGTCTCTATAGATCAAAAGCTGCCAGAGCAAGAAAGTTGCTTCAAAAGAAGGAAGAACAAAAAGCTGCAGCAAAAGCAGCCGGCATTGACTTCCATAGCGATGAATCTGATGATGACTGCTGGGTAGAGTTTAAACAAGCATTTTAAATTTGTGAGTTTGAATACTGATAATGTCCTTTGCATTGGGCCTGACAAGCAGTTTGTCTATTTGGGATGTTTTCCAGCAAGAAGTGGTCAGACTGCCTCCCCTGCCAAATTTTTTGGAGAATGAAGAGCATCATGGTCTTATTATAGATGTTTGTACCCTTTCTTTCTTCTTTGTAATGTATATGTAAAGTAATTTGTATATGGAGATGCGTGTATGTACATCACACAAACAAAAATTTATATTTGTGTATTTGAATAATTTCTCGGGCCTCTTATAGCATTTTTAGCTTTCTAGTTGATTGCTTTCTTGACATAGTATTAGAGCTTTTAGGACTAAGAGGTCTCAAGTTTAAGTCAGGATACTATTGTTCACAGGTCGATTTTTGTGATCTATCTACACTTTTTGTAGAGGGTGTGTTAAATTAGTAATTGAACCATTTTTGGAGTCTGACCCAACAGCTTAAGATAAATGGTTGAATGGATTCTTGACAACTACAGTCTATGTTTTTCCTTTCTACAAAATCATTTAATGCTCATATTTGTGTTCTTTTCATTTTCATACAAAGAACTTTCTATTTGTATTGAATTATCTTGCATTAAGTCCCACTTTCTAATTGCTTTTTAATATGATTTGTAGTTATGCAAAGCATTGCAATCTTTGCGGCGATATTGGGAAGCCCTAGAGATTATTAGCCTCACTCAAAGGTTGGCATGTGACAAATTGCCTCCTGAAAAGCTGGACGAACTCCAGTCTCTTGTGGCCCGTAATCTTCAAACTTTTAAGATGATCATCATTCTTCAAGGCTGTTAATAGTCTGCACTTCCCAAAATCAACTTTGATTGCAAATTTCTGAAATTAAAATCAAATTTTCTGCATGGAAATTGTTTGTGGAATTCTAATTTTGCTGATGCACAGTATCTTGTGTATGTTTTACAGAGATATCGTACAACATCACTGATCCCAAGTATGGATTTGATTGTGTGAGATCTATTGTTCTTCAGCATCCATACAGTTTTTCTGCCTGGAACTGCTACTACAGGATAACATCAAGGTGCTCTATACTTTTTATGCTGCACAAGGTGCTTTATACTTTGTAGTTGTGGTTTATACTGTCTTTTTGCATGTGGATGAAAATTAGAACCATGTTTTCAGTTTTGGCAGCCTGTTATTTTGTAAGTTCATCGCGCTAAAGCACAGCTGTTACTTTTAAAACATTGGTGTTGTGAGTCAATCATTGAATGTATGTGAAGAAGGAAGTTTTAAAGAATATAGCATAACTGGTCAAAATTAATTCCTCCTAGGAGTCATATCATGGCAAGCTCTGATAGTCTGTTGTGATAGGTTGTGTTGAAGTTTGATATTTAGGATGACTGTTTTGGATTATGATATGGTTTGTTATGCTTATTTTTTAGTCCAAATAGCTATGGGATTTGCTCTGACTTTTTACTGTATTCTTCAGTTATTGAGGCTTTTGCTTCTGTTCAATACCTAATGCCTAGGGCTAATTTTAGTTGCTCAATCCAATCAGTTCATTGATGGCCAACATGTATGATAGTTCTGATGATGATTTTGGATTTTTTTGATGTGTATCTCACTGGTAGCTTTAAAAACCTTTGTGAGTTGGCTTGGATTGTTGTAACAAAATATAAAATATAAATGAATGACAAAGAAATAGGTAAAAGAAACACTAAATCATAAATAAATAAATAATCAAAAGACAGTTCTATAACAACTGGATTATCATAAATAAATAATCATGTATTATCATATTATGCATCTCCAAGAAATAACAACTGTCCCCTACTTTATAGTTGTATTAGAGAAATATTGATTGGATCACTTTTTCCATCAACTTTATTGTTGAAACGTGATTTTAGCTGTCAAGCTCTTCTTATTATCCCTTCAGTGTCGAAAAACTTGATCTTAACTGTCAAATCTTATCAGTTGGGCTTCAGTGCTTTATAAGAAACAGCGTCATTGTTGGTATCAACCTAACCTTGCTGTCAAATGTATGTGAGTTGCTTTTGTTTGTGCCAAACATCGACATTAGTTGTTTCCATCTTGTGTCTTGCTGTCATAGCCTTCTTCCACTACTAATTCATCCTTGTCATCAACACTTACTGTAGGTTCATCACTGCAGTTTGAATTCAAAACCCTAGTGATCTCCATACCAGCTACTCATTGTCAGCCCACACTAGGGCTTCATCATGAGCTCTGGTAGTGCTAATTGTCTTGAAATCCTAACTCCATCTTTATTGACATCCCTGCACAAAAGTTAGGTGACTTATGGCTTGTCATTAACGCTGGCATTCCACTTCATATTGGGACTGGGTGTCACCAGCAATACCTACAGGTCTTTCTTTGAGCATATCTGCTGTTCTGATCATTTTTCTCTTTAATCAGATTCGATTGGTTCTGCCCCATTTATACCAATAGCTCAGTAGACATCCATTTAATTCCTACTCAGCTACTTTTAATTGCTAGCAAATTATTCTCGATAGTTGAATTATGTCAAAACTTTTCAAGGGAAATCAATTTGGTAGGTTAATTGTACCAGGTCTGCGTACTGTTTTTCTCATACAGAATATTTTATTGTGGAGGAATTAAACAATTATAAGGTGTACTTAAAACTCTATTTAAATTTCTTGGTTCATATTCATTGTCCCAGAACAGAATTTCTGTGTCTTTTATTTTCTCTGACAAAGTCCAATCTAGTTCTTGCATTATTGATTGTATTGCAATGAATCATATCTTATATAGTCCTCAATAATTTAATTTGTAAACAAGATCCAACCATCATAAAATCGTCGTTGCCAACAGCTTAAATACTTTTTCTTGTCGATGGAGTGTTCAGCTCTCATCCTCTTTTTATTTTAGTGTCTTGCACCAAAAATTTCAGCTCTTTTTTCCAGCTTATTGAAGACCTTAATTGTATGATTAAGTTTCCGGGCCTGGATCTTGAGAAAGAAGATTGGAACTGTTGGGGTTCTTGATATGTAATCTCTCCTTATATTCACTAAACCATTAATAACAACAAACAAGCACCTAATGTTGTCTCAGGATGCCTCCTCAACCAACAGCTTTAAAGTCTGGCTCCAAAGCCAGTCTTTGGATCATTTTTCTTTAAGTAACCTGATTTATGTTCGCTCCTTGTTTCGTGGTATTCGTACATAATGATTTTCATTGCGAAACATTACTATCCCCTTTTCCCCATCTTCATTAAAAACATTAGTACCTTTTAATTTAGTTCACATAGATTCCTGGGGTCTATCGGAAATCTCAAGGCTAAATGGAGCAAACTGTTCTATAACATTTGTTGATAATTTCACTTGAGTACTTAGGCTTTTCTTGATTAAAGAAGAATGTGAAGTCGCCTATACTCTTCTAAAATTTTCTTGGCAGAATCCAAACTGTCATAAATTTATCTAGACAGAAAACCGAGCTGAATACTTGAATCACACTAAGTTTTTCAATTCAAAGGGACTATCCAAGTGTTCTGTGTTGTTCCTATTCAACAAAATGGAGTTGCTGAAAAGAGCTTGCTTCTACTTGATGTAACTTGAGCCCTCCCATTCCCAAGTAATGTTTCAAAACAGTAGTCACTGGTTGTAGCTTTAATTGCTACACCTCATAAATTGTATTCTTTTTTGCGTACATATCTGATTGACAAATTGAGTAGTTGATATATTTATATTATATATATATATATATATATATATTTTCTGCTTGGGTTCATTTGGTGTTTGTTTTAATTTTCAAATCTTTGGTTGCATTCCTTGTGTTCATATATGTAACTAGCATAGAGTGTCAAAGCTCCTTAGCCGGCCAAAATCAAGGACTTTAACAAGCTCTAGTTGAGAAAATGAAAGGAGATAAAGAATGAAATTGGGTCAAATGGAAATCCATGATTTCAACCTTATCTTAGGTAATGCAACATGAATCTTAATTGCTTTCATTCAGATATTGTGATTACTAATGATCTTGATATACCTATTGCATTGGAGATCGGAATAGTACAAACGTACTCAGTATTCTATATCCCCCTACATCTTCTTCCATTATCTCTTCACAATATGTAATCTTCCTTGGGAGTCTGGAACTTACAAATATTTCAAGAACTATCCATGAGCTTTTAGAAGATGAGAATTGGTCTCTCTCCATGTCACAGGAAATGGATGCATTAAAAAAATGGACTTTTGAATGTGATTGATAGATTATGAAGAAACGAAATTTGATGGGTTTATACCATTAAATCTAGTAGCCGGTTACTAGAGGTATACAATTAGAGTAGTTGCCAGAAATTTAACATATACTTAAATAGTTAACTGCGGGAGAACTTTGCACCAGTAGCAGTGATCAAAACTACAAGAATTACGTTAACCTTAGCAGCTCACTTCATTTGATGGCTATGGAACCTTAGAAGAAAAGGTGTTCGTGCAATTTAAATAGGATAGGATGTGTAACCTAAGAACGTCACCTCAAACATTGTTTGGTAGACTCACAAAATTCATGGTTAGGTTTTCAAAAAGACCAGTCTTCATAAAGCACCTGAAAGTAAGCCTACTGCTTTATTGATGTGTGGATTATATCATTGTAGTAATAGGTGATAAAATTTATAGGAGGAATTGAAGGCCAAATTAGTTAAGGAATTTGTAATAAAAGATCTAGGTAAGTTCAAACACTTCTTTAGGATTCAATTTACTTGATGGGGAGAAGGATTTTCATATCATAAAGAAAATATGTACTTGAATTTGTCAGGAAATTAGTATGTAGATTGATCAATGCTCCAGTTGAACAAAGCTACAAACTAGGGGGAAGGATGATGGAGATCCCATTAATAAAGGTTTCTATCAGAAATTAGTAAGATGATTGATCTATTTGGCTCATAATAAGACCAGGAGGAGAAATACTATTTAAAAGAATGAAGATCATAAATATTGAATCTGCCTCAATGCTTTTTACCCTAGATCTTTAATGAAATTAAGGTTTACCACTGGTATCATATACTACGGGGTAAATCTCATTTTCTTGAGAAATAGAAAATAGTTGGTGATAAAATCCAGACGAACTTACATGATTCACAAATTTATTAACTGTTATAGTTGAGGAACATACTTAGAGATCTAAGGATAAAATGGGTGGTGTTGAAGATATTGATATTGTAATATAATATATATATATATAGAATATTTTAATTTTGACATTGTAACTTCTTTAGATTTTGGCTAAAATGTATTGCACTACTACTGTAATTGTAGGGCTGAAATATGTATATCTCAACATTTATTCCCTATTTTCTACAGGTTGCCTCTCTAATAGTGTGGCAGTTCTGATGTTCCGTAGAACTGTAGCTCTTGGCTTGTGGCATGGATCTTTTTCTTTTGTTATTACAGTTTTGCTCTTGAAAAGCCTGAGTACACCAGGCTTATGTGAGATAATGCTTTGTTAAGATCACCTCAGATGAAAGGCAGTAAAATAATTTGGATGTCAGAGGCCAAGAGTACTATGCAATAGTTTTTAAGTCCTCAACTAATTTAGTCTTTTCTTTAATATGATTTGGTTTATTATGGACTTCCCTATCTAAGAGTCATGTAAGGCATATCTCCAGCCCCTCATTCTATTGCTGGTGTATTCTAGTACTACTGATGATTATTTGCTTATCTTCAGCATTCCTTTTACCTCAGGCTGTATGTCTATTAGTACATAAACACACTGGTCTATAGAGATTGGTTATAATAGTGTATCCGCTATTTAGCTTATTGTAACTTCACATCATAATTGAAGTTTTTGCTTTGATTTTCATTGCACGTCAACTACCCGGCATTGTACTTTTCCTTTGTAAGCTGATCGTGAACCAAAGAGAAAGTGCTCATTTGGTCAATATTCTTCTGTTTAATATATGTTAGGTTTTGGTAAAAATGTAGTAACTTTGAAATGTTAGTTTATTCAATTTTTTGTTCATTAATTTCACTCCTGCATTGATGTTCATGTTTATATTTTCTATTGATATCATAGGTTGGGAAAGAGTTATTCGAAACATGCAAAATTTCTACGTTATATGCGAGCAAAACACACTGAATGTGCCCCGCCTCTAGTAATTTCTGGGCATCAATTTACTATGGGCAGCCACCATCAAGATGCTGCAAGAGAATACCTGGAAGCTTATAAATTATTGCCGGATAGTCCCTTGATTAACCTTTGTGTCGGTAAGTTTTTCTTGTGGTTTTTTGTTTTTGTTTTTCTTTGTTTCACAGGTTTCATGTGTAAGGTTATTATATCAACATCAATAAGATACATTATATGATAATAAAGCAGTTTATATGAAATTCTCTCTTTCTTCTTTCTTTACCAGGAACTGCATTAATTAACTTGGCGCTTGGATTTAGACTTCAAAACAAGCATCAATGTGTTGCACAAGGCTTAGCATTCCTGTATAACAATCTACGCCTCACTGCCAATAGTCAGGTCTGCTGCCATTGTTATACCTGTTTAGTTTCAGTTGATTGGAGTACCCACTTTGAGAAATTAATCTGTGTGTTACAAAATTATTTATTATTAGATCTTTTGTAGTTACAAGAAATCGCATCGTTGTTAATGAATTTTCTTGGGTGGCTTTCAATCTAGATATCAGTGAAAACTCATGCATTCAATGATGAGGTGGCTTTTATATTTAAGAGAGTTCATAGTTAAAATTTTAACTACAGTTATTGAATTATCCATCAATTGTGCATATAGAAGAACGATGGACTGGCAATGTTTTCATGGAATGGTAATTTATATATATACTATCCCAAAATCTTTTGCAGGAGGCATTGTATAATATCGCCCGTGCATACCATCATATTGGACTCATATCTATGGCAGTCCTATACTATCAGAAGGTGCTTACCACTTGTGAGAAAGATTACCCCATTCCAAAATTTTTGGATGAGAATACAAACCTGACAGAGAGTCTTAAACCGGGGTATTGTGACCTGCGGAAAGAGGCGGCCCACAACTTGCACCTAATATACAAAAAGAGTGGAGCACTAGATCTTGCTAGGCAGGTCTTGAAAGATCACTGCTCATTCTGAAGAAATATCCTCAGTTCAGCACTAATCTGCCCGTTGTGAAAAATTTTGGTATCTATGAGACCTGCAGGGGCAATCTAACTTGGCTCTCAACAAATCAGTCGCCAAGTTTTAGGGTTCTGATTGTAAATTTGATGGTCAAGTTGCAATTGCCATTTTGTTGCTTAGCTTAATAGATTTATTGGTATTCTTGTAATTAATTATGTTTTTATAGTATTAGTTTTGTAAATTAAGTTCTATTTAATTATCAAACGTATCTTGGGACTCACCACCTTATTAAAGTTAAAATTCTATTTATAACTTTTTGTTTTTTCTTCTTTTTTGTCTTTATTCAAGGATATATTGGTTATTTTGTATTATTTTTAATGTATTTTTATGTTTTTACTCCTTATTTATTTATAAATTTATGATTTTACTTTTAACACATTTACTTTTTTACTAAAATTTAATTTATAAAATTACAAAAAAAAATCAGGAGGTTGGGAAGTCTTTATTTTCATTATGCTTTGAGCTCGCCTTCACTACCACGTTACTTAAATTTATTCCCCTTTGATGTTCCTTGATCCTACTTGATGTTCTTGAGCCTTTACGTATTATTTCTTTGTTTCGATATCTTGGCAGCTTGAATGACAGTACAACATACACAGATATGTTTTTGAGCTGGTCTTGTGCTTGTTCTTTTCTATATATTTTTTTGTGGGAAAAATACCAAAATTGCTTGTTCTGTTCTTGATGCCTTCCTTGAATTATTTCTTCATATTTGAATAATGAGTTTCATCATATTACCTGCACAAATAATGCAATCCTCTCTATTTTTACCTATTCGAGCGTATGATTTTTGAAAACTGTGTTATGGGGGTATTTTGATGAATTTATTTGAAATATTCAAAATACACAAAATAAATATAATGCAACTCGAATTTTATACCTAATGCAGAGTGTAAGAGTGTAGTGTTTTTCAAAAAAGAGTTGTGTAAGGATTACATCCTCACTTATTGAAGAAGATAATGAAATTTTTAATAAAGTGTTGGAGAGTTAATGTAAGAGTGGATTTTACACTAAGTTATCATAAAATTAGTTTATACTTTTTTCCTTTTTTATTTAAGTTTATTTTATTTCAAGCATTATTATTATATTATTTATAGTTCTGCGTTAAATTAAAAGTGTAATTTTTAATTAAGTATAAAAATTTAAAAATTGTACTATCATTTAATTCATTCTTTTCTTATGTGCTACAACTTCACAAATGTTTGTTTTTAACGAAATCATTGTGGTACACATTGTCACGGTGTGACGATTCAGTCGGCCAAGAGGCGAGGTTCAGACCGAAAGACCCGGGATCTTCTAGAAGACTACACCCACAATTAGCTCCTTGATTGGTGGAGC
>JAOXYD010000003.1:16124661-16141251 GCA_028565735.1 Pinacopodium congolense | reverse complement strand
TTGATCTATTCATAATAATATTTCCAACTCTTTAGAAACATTAAATCAAATTAAAAATATTTATTCCTAAATAAATTGAATTCTTATTCCAAATAGAAATTCAATTTGATTTGAAAACAATTTTTAAGTTCAAATGGAAACTATTTTCAATTTTCTTAACTCCTTTATTAAATTTAATTGAAAACAATTTTCAATAAAATTTTCTTCTTACTTATTTTATTTTAGAAAAACTTTTTTCACAAATTAAATAAGTAAAATATTCTAATTTCATTAGAAACATTATTTTCTATTCTAATTAGAAAAACCATTGTCTAATGTCATTAGAAAAATCCTTTTCTAATCTAATTAGAATATTTTTTCTTAATTAGAAAATCATTTTCTAAATTTAAAAGAAAACTACTTTCAATTTGTTATGAAAGAATTTATGATTTGGATACAAATTAACGTGTAATGCAATGTTATTCACTAGAAATATACTGTTACAAACCATAGTTGGCTAGAAAGACTGTTGGAAAATCGGGAAGTGATCTAATTGTGTAGTGGAAGTAAAAATACAATACAAAAACAAATTCTCATGTTCGTTCGATTTCCTATAAAGTCAAAATCTCGATACTCTATAATGTAATTAAATCACAAAATAATAAAGCATAAATTTAAACTCATACCTTATTTCTGAAGTTTGATCAATGTCTTCATCTTTTTATATCCAAATATCACAGCCGTTCACACGTCCGGTCTCTAACGGTATCCACAGGTTATTGGAAGAGAAATCAAAATTTTTTTTTTCAGAGGAAGTAGAGTCGTGCTAGCAACCCTAGAGTTGCCTCCTTATATAGTGAAAAAATCATATTTTTTCTAATATTAAAATTAAACATAAATCATAATTAAAGTCCAACTTTAATTATAATTTTGATTTAATTTTAATTAAATCAAATATCTTATATTTGAACCTAAAGTTTATTAAACTTTATAATTAAGTCCAACTTAATTAAATTTTGTTCTCTTCTAATAAACCTATATGTGTGACCCATTAGGTTCTTAATATGTTGGCAATGATCATAAATTATAATTCTAATTCATAATTAGAATTAGATAAATTAAAATTCCTTTTAATTTATCTTTAATTCTCCAATTAAAAAATTTATGATCATAGATTAAGATTAACGTTTAACAATATATTATGACCACCCAAATAATAAGAATGTCAAAGTGGTTTTAATTTAATCAATCCGTGCATGATTTTTTGTATAATTAAATCCTTTCATCATACAATGTTCCGATTAGACATGGAGTATGGAATTAATGTCTTCTCTATTTGAGTCTAATCATATTAGTTCTCCACTGTTAGTAATTAATTTTATTAATGAAATTTGAAAACTCTTTTCAAAGTGTTACTACACCTTAACTAAGGAATTCATAAATTAATACTAATAGAGAACAACGGAACACTCTCCCTAATTACTTTAGGGTGACGAATCCTATATTGATCACTCAACTGCCTACATATAGTTCATGCTACATCCAATGACTACTGAATTAACTATCTACGGTTAGAATAGGTCGTAAGTAGCATCAAAATATAACAATTCCTATACAAGATAACCTTAATGATCTCAAGTCTAAGGATCATTTATACAATCATCACAATGAGTATTTCCATAGACACACAAGTAATGTTCGATATGGAATTCTCAGATCGGGTCAGTTCAGTGAACTTATTCTCTAACAAGCACTCACATATTTATTCAAGTATCATCATACTTTAATTTATGAGATCGACTACTTCCTTTATAAGAAAAAATATAACGTATGCTAGTCTTTTCGCTATATTAATATCCAGTCTTAATAGAGCAATAACTATAAATAATTTAGGGACAATATTTAATTACGACATGAATCTCATAATTATGATCTCCATCATAATTTCATTTGTAATACATATTTATCCTATGGACTTTATCTTATACATTAGTCAATTAAACAAACATGTATAAGATAAATAATGTTTTTATAAATTATGTTATAAATCTACAACTAACCGATTGGCTACAGGGAATAAACCAACAAAAAACACTTGACATAATTATTTATTATATAAATAATGGGACTTACAACAATATGAAATTGAAATTTGATTAAATTACATTCATTAAATTATAATTTTTTAAAAAGAAAAGTAGAATTAATCAGTAAAAAGTTACAAAGAGTATCCTTAGCAACAAAAGCGTAATGCATATGAATACAAGAAGAAAAGGAAGCAAGATAGACATTAAGCTTATGAGCAAAGCAATGATCAAATATAACATTGCACAGGTTAACACTGTTTAAAGAATAACAAGACCAAAATTCATAGAAGTGTTAGTCAGATCATCCGAATTCCAGTAACACTACACTGGATTCATGAGCCATCATGATTAAAATATGAATTTGGGTATTAAAATTCCTTAATTTATCAATAGCTATGTTATTTTCTAGTATATTGGATGAAGTGAGTAACTATATAAGAAGGATATTGGTGTCTCTAAAATTTAAACTTTGGTAAATGAGGGCTTCGTATACATTCCCTCCCAACACGCCACAAGGCTACTAGTTTAATTTTTTCTTGTTATGTCAATTAATACAATTTTCATTATTTTATGATAAATAGAATGTAGAGTAAGTCTATATAAATATAGATTACATGATAATTTGAGAACGTGGAGGTTCTTAAAAAGAGTTTGTAATAAAAAGAGTTATGTTTCTGTTATAAAAATTGGTGAAATTTATAAATGTGATAATATTATTTTACTTTACCTATTAAAAATAAAAATTAATAAATTTGAGTTTATAAGTGATGTTCTTAAAAAAGAAAAATTGGATAAAATTGTTGAATCTTTGTAAATTTTGTATGATTTTCATTTTTTAAAAGTTTTCTTAACGTTGCCAATCTCACATATCCTTCATAAATCTCAAAAGAAACTACAAAAATACTTAGAATTTACCTTTTACAGTTTTGATTACGTAATTAAGAATGATTTTCTTTAAAGTTTTACTGATATAAATCAATACTCATTGCAATAGTAATGATTAGTGACAAAGCTAATAAGATAGCTATTCTTATTAATTGGACTTATGACAAATTTACTATTGCTACTCTCTTCTTTTGCAAGCTCTCACTGTCAATTCCTCCTCTTTCATTTTGTACATCCATTACCTAAAGCAGCCTCCATAACTTTGCGCCACCCGCTAGTGTCCATTCAGACATGCAATGATTTTCCTGACAAGAGCAGGCGATAGTCAACACTGGTCTCCACGCCAGTTGTTTTGCCCAACCCATCTAAGCCATTCGCCTTTCACCATCTACAGCACATTCCTTGATACTATTACTGTCACAGGTAAACTACTGTCCACCGCCTCCAATTCCACTGTCAACCTCAATTGCTAACAATGTATTATTGCCTAATCCCAAACACTTACCTATTTCCTTCGAAATTACCAACTTTTGATTTCGCAACCAATAGTGGTCACCTCTATTGTCTAGAATTTTCCTTGAAATAATTGGAGCGGTACCAGGTTCCTTATGATAACAAGGAGATATTCGGTGAGATATATTATAATAATCTATTTGATATTGAGATTGTATTATGATGATAACATTATTAAGCAAGTTCTAAAATGTAGAACCTAAAGTGTGGAAAAGAAGAAGACATATCATAAATTGTTAAATTCTATAGTGTGAATTTTGAATCTAGAAATATACCTTTATCTATATATATATTTATTTAGTTATATTATGTGTGCGGTGAAGTGGATACGTTCTAATTAGTTTATTTCTTCATTTTTTAGGAGGTAAATTATAATAGTTGCACACTATTCCCAATGCTCATGCTCTTGCCTCTTTGATCGTGTTAGTGGGTCAACATTTCATAGGCATTTGAGGTTTGGTATTTGCACATCTAGGATAATATTTAGTTTTTCTTCTTTTTAGAATATCTTATTAGATTAAATAATAATTTGTTATAATTAGATGAGACTGAACTTTGTGAAATAATTTAATAAATAAAATTAAGATTCTGTTTATTATCAAACAGGGATCTAGGGTTAATTATATTATTAATAAACAAGAATTTCGTAGTATGGGTTACAATAATCAAGTTTAGGAAGCATTTAAAAAATAAAACAAAAAACAAAAACAAAAAATGATAAACTCAACTTAATTCATTTACTCTCCTACCTTCTTTCTAAGACGTAGATCGAAATTTCAATTAATATGAGGTAAGTATTAGTGAACAAATGAATTGGGGCAAGATAAAACATTGTACATGTCGATAATTAATTTTTCAAAAAAATTTTAGGGGTAGTATCTTCCTTTAAAGTTCAATTTAAAAACTCTCATGATCAATTGTATATGCAGCAACGCTGCTGTAGTAGGGCACATAATCATTGATACCTGCTGTTGTTCAGGAGTACAACAGCGGGTATCAATGGCATTGTTGTGCCTTGATTGTGAACCGTTATTGATGCCTACAAGAATGTATGGCAGTTGGATTGGAGAAATTCGGCACCATTGAAGACACTGTAGACAATTGTTGATGGATGCCAAAAAAAAAAAAAAAGTGATTAAATTACACCAAAAGTTTTAAGGGCTTTTACAGAACCTTATGTATCTTTTTTTTTTTTTCGTTGATGAAAAAATCTAAAGCCGCTTTACTCTCCAAATGTAGAAAATACAAAGTTTTCAAATTTTTTTAAATATGTGTGGTCTTACTTTTCCTTATTTTTCTTTAATCTCTCTAGCACTTTATTTCCCAATAGGTAAAGTAGTATATAAAGACCTTAGGATTTTTTTTTTTTTTTGATTAGGTCTTTAAACATGATGAAAGTGAGGAAGAATAAAGATTAAAGTTAAATGACATCGTTTTAGAGTTAATAATAGCTGAAAATCCCACAATAATGTGAGAATTAAATCTATTTATAAAATAAGGTAAACTTTATATTATTGAATATACTTTTGAGAGTAAGTTAGGCTCATTTAATAATAATCAACTCTAGCATGAATCATCACCTATTCTCATTAGCTGTTCTTTCTTTACTTGTTTTCTTTTAATCGCCTAAACTTTTTTTTTATCCTTTTCTATTTTCCTTGAGAAAATCAGTCTATTCGATCATCATTGCCATTTCTCCAATTTTTCCTTTCTTTTTCATCGTTTCTTTGATAATACACTCTACATTCCAAGCCGACTCCTTTATGAGTCTCTCTTTGTTGAATTCTTGATCCTCCATAAACCATTGTCCACTTCCAATGTTACCACCTCATGCATTTTCAGCACCTTTCTTACTCATTGATTTAGAGTCACCAAAGTAAGCTCGTCGGGATCCACACTTGTTCTTGATTTCATTAGTCTCCTCTATGATTTCTCTTCCTCGTTTTTCAAATACACGATTCTCAATATTTTCAATATTAAATGTTTTTTATTTTATTTTTTATTATTTGTGCAAAGCCAATGGATTTTAGATATTGGTTTAGCCAAACCTAATAGGATAATAAAAAAAAAAAGCAAGGTAGAAATTTTTTCCACTTTTGAATTTCTAATAATTGCCAACACTTCATGTTTACTTCTTCTCCTTACTATTTCTCTATGAATCTAGTTATATTGGTCCCCATTGTTCACTCTTATGCTGCATAATGGCCTTGCTCATCATAGTCACATTTTCTTCATTATCTCTTTTTTATTGGTGGATATCTCGTTGGTTCACTCCTAAATTAGTACTGCATATCTTAACTTTCGTTCTTTACTTTCGATGACATTATCTACATTTTAAGCCAAAATTTTTTTAGTTTGTTGGAGAATTTTCTGATTTTATCATCGATCATTACTATCACCACAACTGTCTGTATCACTACCAATGATATTCTTCTAGTCATTAGTAATTAAATTCTTTTGCAGGCTAGATACTCTCTCTCTCATTCTTACTATTTTTCATGCCTCATATTATTTCT
The DNA here is from genome assembly GCA_028565735.1 of Pinacopodium congolense. Lineage (NCBI taxonomy): Eukaryota > Viridiplantae > Streptophyta > Magnoliopsida > Malpighiales > Erythroxylaceae > Pinacopodium > Pinacopodium congolense. The sequence continues at coordinate 16,135,271 of JAOXYD010000003.1, read as the reverse complement.
TTCCCAGTTAGATGTTTGATCGGGGTTAGTTGGAGCATCATAAGCTAAGGAAGTTATAGATTGGAGATTCTTGGCCTCAATGGTGTTGAGTTAGGAATGTGGGGGCAATTCCCCTGCAGTATGGTATAATTTGAAGATAGAAGCTACGCAACAAGGTACGACAGCATCATTGTTGTCCCTGTACATCGCTATTATTGTACCAAAAGAAGATAGAAGATCAATGGCGGTCCGTAATGGCATCATTTAGGTCTATGTTCACGCGTCGTCATATCATGTAGGGTCAGAGTTTTATAATAAATACCAATTATATTTTATATAAGTTGTCTCAAAAGTAATAAGGAATACTCTCTCCCTCCTCATGAATGTAGGTCTCATCTCTGGAAGTTGAACCACATAAATTTTTGTGTTCTTTCTTCTTTCTTGGTTTCTTTACTATTCTATTTCCCATTCTGCACAACAATTAGGCTTCAAAGCACTTTGGTGAAATATACCTATCATAGTAGTAGGGGAGAATAAGGTGAGGAATGTAGTGAAAGTGAGGAAGAAGATCGAGAGAAAGGAGGAAGAAGTGAAAAGGAAAAAAAAAGGTAAAATGTCAAAAAAAATGAAAAATGAAAAATGTTAATAAAAATATATTAACAAATTGTAGTTCATGGAGTAGTTCTCTGAGTTCTATCGCTCTCTAAATTTAGGTTCAATTTTGGTAATCGAATTCTTTTAAAACGATTATTAAAAAATGGAGTTTAATTAGTTTAAAATATATTTACTATATTTAATCTAAATCGTATTTAAAAAAAGTTTATTGTGTTTAGATCGTGGTGACGAGGAAGCAATTTAGACCCGATATTTGACTTTATTCATTGAGAATATCAACTAAATGGTAGTTAGCATATACTTAAATCTGTGTTTTAGGATTATATATATATATTATAAATATTAGGTGTTACCTGAATGTCTTGATAGTTGCTTATGAGTAAGTGGTAAATGTTGTCTACTTTTAATGTGTGCTTACGTGATATCTACATATTATAAATATTGGGTGCTATATAAATACAAGTAATCGTTGTTATGAGATTATGTATTACATTGCTTTATTCATTAAATGCATGAAAACTTGATATTGTAAGTACGTATCGATATTGATGAATATGGTAAGGTATGATAGAAATGTGTGGAGACATATGTTTAAAATGAATTATGATGGTTACTTGTTGGGATGAATCTTTAGAATGAATTACAACATAAATTAAAGAGTTATAGAATTAATGGCTGGCCTAAAATAAAAAGTATATTCAATGGTCATGAATCTGATATACACGAGCTTATAATTGATTGGTAAGTACTTGTCCACAAGATAAGTGTCAACATATTCCAAGAGTAGAAAATATCCTGTGATATTTGTTAATCACTGAAGATGTGCCAATATATTCTAGAAGTAGGGAATATCTTCTGTGTTATTTGTTATGTATCAGTCTATGTTACTGTTTATTTTACCTCAATCCCCGTGGATCCATTTTAATTACCTTTTATTGAGTACATAACTCATTTTTTCATTTTCTAGGAGATAGATTATAATAGTTAAATTATTCCCAATACTCATGATCTTACCTCTTTAATCGTATTACTGTGTCAACATTTCAGAAGACATTTCAACTTTTTTTTTTTGCACATTTTAGGATAATATTGAGTTTTCTTATCCTTAAAGTATCTTGTTAGACTAGATAACATTTCTTAATTTATTTATTGTAATTAGTTAAGACTGAAGTTTGTGCAACGACTTAATGAATAAACTTAAGATTTTGTTTACAATTAAATAGGGATCAAGGGTTAATTATATTACTAATAAATGAGAATTTCGTAGTAGGTGTTACAATAATGAAGTTTGACAAGCATTTTGATAGGCTATTAATTTACATATCAATTTGAGATATTTTTAGAGTATATTAGATGAACACGGTCTTCATTATGATGTTTTTATATTGTTTTTAGAAGGTAAAAAATATGGAACCGTTTTAGAGAAAGAAACTAAAATTAGTTAAATTGAAGAAAAATTGGACAAGGAATTTAAGAAGCCATGATGGCATAGCAACAGTCCAAACTATAGTAGCTACAATCGTTTCAAGAAAGGAAGGTTTCCAGGCTATTAAACGGCATCACATCACTTGGAGAATAAGACAAAAGGTAGAAGTCTTCCTAGGCAAGGACGGCTACATTTGATTCAAAGAAGCAGGAGCCAAAAACATTTAAAAGGCTTTTCAAAGAGTTTGGAGGTGGTGGCTTTTAATTGGCTTGAGAAGAGGACAAAATCAAGAGCTTAAAACAATCTTTCCTAGAGAAGCAAAACGTTATAAAGGAGAGCTTTCCTTGATTGGTGACATGTGGCAACATTTGAGAAAGAATAAAGAAAGCTTTAAACCTTAAGGATTGAAACGTATCTAAGTGGAGAGCTCTTTTCCATGCAAAATGCTGGTGAGAGCTGTCAGACACAGCGTTTTGAGTGGTGGACAAAACCTTCAAGAACCTTTCCAAAAATCAACAACAAAGCACGAATAAACAAAACACAGAGATAAGCTTTCAAGGTGGGATATACAGGAGTTAAAAATGGCAAGCATAGTGGTGTTTTGAAAAAGAAAAATATAAGACATTCCTAGGTCTTTCACGCAACCCTAAAGGTGGACACCAAAAACTATTTTTCAAACCTCCCCTTTTGAATATAGTTGATGGCTGCAAAAAAAATAATAAAAAATCCTAAGAGCTACCTCTGAGGTTTTTTTTAATGGGAGAGTAATTATTTGATATGTTTGTGATTACCGTAAAAAGTAAGGAAGATTGATTATTATAAATCTCTTTTTAATAATTAAAACCAATTTATTCATGAATATATTGAATTATTTTTACATATATCATTGCATTGCATGAATCAAGATGGAAATAAATCCCTTTAATTAAAAATCTATTTTATTGAATATTGAATCAATTTAATTTTGTTCTTTTTAATATTGCATTTTTACAAAATGTCCAACCTTTTTTTTACTTAATTATTTAAAAGAGATAAACTATTATTCTCGGAGGAGACGACCTTACTCTATTGTGCTATATTAATATTATAAGTAGGCTAATTATTTTTTATTGAATTGACACTCACCACATTTTAGAAAAAAAGAAAAACAAAAAAATTAACCCAATTTAATTCATTTTCTCTTTTATCTTCTTTATGAGAAGGTGGAACAGAATTTCAATTAATATGAGGAAAGTATTAGTCAACTGATTGGGGTAAGATAAAACACAAGGATTTCAAAATTGAACCTGACTAGCCAGTTCAACTTCGTTCAACCGAAACGGACCAGTTATTATGTTTGGTTTTGTTTTAAAATTGGTAGATATAAAAATTGTTCTATTTTTTTAACCGATTAGTTTAAATGGTTGAAAAATAGCTAATCCAACCAGTAAATATCGGTTTAGGAACTTTTTTTCATCGTCTCCTTGTCCTTTATTCAACTCTACCCGCTTTGCATCCCCTCTGTTAAATCGTCGTCTCCTTCTTTGTTAAATTGTCGTACCCACTCAAACTATCTACTTTTTTGTTAAATCATCAATCTGCTTTTGCTCAACCGCTTGCTCTTACTTTGTTGTCATAGATAAACTTTGTCGGAAGTGCATCGTTGTAAGTATATCGTGTCTTGTCTTAAAAGAGCATTCTAGTTTTTTGCAATCTCTACATCCGTAGATTTGCTTGTATCGGTGATAATGACCGCATTATTTTTTGTGATCCCTACTTCTAGATTAAGAAAATTTTGTATGATTTGCGCCAACAGCTTGTAAGCGATTGATACGAAGATTATCAAAAGGATTTCATCATCAATTACCTGTTTCTGTTAGGAAAGAGCTACCAGTACCATTGTGGATATGTGTGGTTTTTCATTTCTCCTCTACTAATACAAAGAGCTATTAGGTTTTCATCTCTGCTCTGAGTGGATCTGCTCTCCTTCGCCTGCACAAGCCCTTGATCTTTGTGAATTGCTTATAGTGAATTGTAGTTGATATTTGTTTATTTACCTTTATCTGTTGATCTACGCTCCTTCACCTGTAATGAATCTTGCTTGATCTTTGTTTCTACTTTGTGGGTTTTCTTTATTTGAAATTAAATTCAACTTTAATAACCTAAACAATTAAGGTAAGTGACAGATTAGTTAATGTATTTAAAAAGTTAACTAATGTTTAAGTTTAATTTAGTTTTCAGATTTAAATAATGTATCTAAAAATTAATTAATATTTAAATTTAACTAAATTAGTGTAATAAAGTATGATTTTTTATTTTAAAATGTCACAACCCCATCCTCAGTGACTAATGCTAATGCTAAAGGAAGAGTAAACTCAAGGCTTATTCGACCCTTAATAAACCTAAAATGACATCAACTACTTGAATTAAATCTATGTCTACTAGACTTTTAGTAAGCCTAAAATGCTATTAAATACTTGAATCAATTCTATACTCTACTTAAAACTTCGATTTCACGCTTTATTAAAAATCTATCAAAAATCTGATAGAATTTTCCTTATAAAATAGACATTTCCCTTTTGAAAGAAAAGTCATTTCTATAATGAAAATACACTTTCATATCCATTAGTAGTTACAGCTTGAATTGGGCCTTAAAATTACATGTTTATGCCTAATTGAGTACATATTTTTAACATAAAAACCATAATAAATAGAATCTATAATTCAAGTATATCGAATTCCAATCCTAAAATCATCATTTATACTTGATACGACCACACAATCTTACTTTTAGTCAACACCAACCTAAATTTAATCAATTTCATGCATTTCCATAAGCACATAAACATTTCAAAATTTTATCTAAAAAACGATCAAGAATTTTAAGCAAATAAACATTTCAAAACTTTATCTAAAAAACGATCAAGAATTTTAATATTATGCTTTTATAGAAATCGATCTACATATTACTTAGGAGTTCTTAAAATTATTTTCAATCATTTCTAAGCTAGTCAAAAAATCACCATCCTCACCAAAATATAGGGCCCATAAATCACTGTTAGAGTGGCAATGACCTTCATCACCCACTTAGAAATTAGTTGCTCACCTTTAGGAATCCAATGACATTAATCTTGTGTCAAAACTCCTCCTTATTTGAGAGAATTGAAGGTTTAAAGATCAAAGGAAACTTATTTCCATTCAACAAGAACATGGGTCAACTGAGATCAAGTTCCTCTCATTTCCTACATTTTAAGGACTACTAGACATAATGATGTTGTAGATTTTGCTAAAAATGACTAAAAATAGGAGAACGATAACTTACCTATAAGGATCGAAACTTTCAATTGTAATTTCTCCAAATTTAGGCCCTTTTTTGGTGAAATAAGTTTAAGAGTTTAATAGAACATTCCGAGAACTTTTCATAAAGTCCTAGATTATCAAAAAGGTGGTCAAATGGTGAAAAAGAAAGTGTCAGAAGTTAGGGTAAATAGTAACATATGAGGAGAAGGTTTAAGAAAGAAATAAAACTTAAGCTTTTTTAAGCTTAACTTATACTCTTATAAGGCTTTTATTTTTTAATAATTCAATAAGATTAATTTAACAAAAAATTGGATATTACATTCTCCCCCGATTAATAATTCGTCCTTGAATTTTAAATCTTACCTTAATATTGAAATAGATGTAAGTATTGACTCCACATATCTAATTTTGTCTCCTATATACAATCATCCATCAAATAATTACTCCATAACACTTTCACCATTAGTATCTCTCTTGATCTAAGATATCGAATATGATAATCTACTATGGCAACTGGCTACTCCTTATATGTCAAATCATCACCGATCTTCACATTACATGACTAAAGAATATGGGAAGGATTCAGAATATATTTCCTCATCTTTAACACATGAAATACCGGACAGACTCTAGACAAGTTAGGTGGCAATACCAACCTATATGCCACTTCACTCACTTTAGATCTAATCTCAAATGGATTGATATACCTTAGAGGTAGTTTACCTTTCTTACCAAACCTCATCACTCTTTTTTTAGTGACACTTTCAAAAATATCATATCAACCACTAAGAATCTCACATTTTTCCTTTTTGGATCCGCGTAACTCTTTTGTCTGCTAAAAGTTATTCTCAATCTTTACTGAATAATAGGAATCCTTTTATAAGTGATTTGTACTAACTTAGGTCATGTAAATTACCTTTCGCCAATTTCCCAACATAAAGGTTATCTACATTTTCTTCCATATAAAGCCTTATAAGGAGTTATTTCAATAATAGCATGGTAAATATTGCTATAAGAAAACTTAATCAGTAGCAAACGTAAATCCCATTGACCACCAAACTCAAAAGCACACATCCTAAGCATATGCTCTAGAGTATGAATAGTTCTCTCAAACTGGCCATCTATATGAGGATTAAAAATAGTGTTGAAGTCCAATTTTATACCTATGACTTTATGTAACTCTTTCCAGAAAATTGATGTAAAATTTAGATCTCTATTAGAAACTATAAATTATGACACCCTATGAAAACACACAATCTTATTACCATATAGCTTGACTAACTTGTCAGTCGAATAAGTCTTCTTGATAGGTAAGAAATGCATATACTTTGTTAATCAATCCACAATCATTCATATAGCATTATATCTAGTATTAATGCGAGGCAATTTAGTCATAAAATCTATAGTAATAATATCTTATTTCCACCTAGACATAAATTCTAAAATATCCTTTTTTGTTTCACTCTACCAATACGTGCCTTTAAAAACCTCATTCATCTTAATAGAGCCTGGATAAACACTATAAGCCACAGAATGCACCTCCCCCATAGTTTCCTTCCTTAAGTCATCAACATCTGACACACATACTCTAGTACCCATCCTTAGAATACCATCACCATCTACAGTAAAATCCTTAGCTTAATCCTCCTTAATCTCTTTAACTATCTTACATAACTAAGTCTCTGGACTAAGTAGTTTTGATCGTCTCCAAAAACATTGATCTAACCTTGAATTTTGCTAACAAACATCTTAATCTTGATATTTTTTCATTGTAATCTTTGGTTAACCAACTTGTACAACTCTTTAATTAAGATTCTCCTTACAGAACTGATGTGAATAAGACTACGAGATGATTTCGTACTTAAAGCATTGGCTACTATATTAACTTTGCCTAGGTGATACAAAATAGAACAATCATAATCCTTCATAAGCTCTATCCAGCTTCACTACTTCAAGTTTAAATCCCTTTGCTGAAAAATGTATTTCAAACTTTTATGATCAGTATAGATCTCAGAAGTCACATCATACAAACAATGTCTGCAAATCTTTTTTGGTTATGCTTCTTTAGTTGTTAGAAAGCATAAACCACTACTTATTTATTCTGCATAAACACACAACCCAAACCAACCATTAAAGCATCACAGTACACTACAAATCCATCTAGGCCTAGGGGTAAGGTCAATACTAGAGTTAATGTTAACCTGTCCCTAAGGTGTTGAGATCTATCCTCATGCACCTCTAACTACAAAAACTTTGTATTCTTTAACTTAGTTACACATATAGCTATTTGAGAGAAATCATGGACAAATATTCTATAATAACCCGTTAAACGCAATAAACTCCGAACCTTAGTAGTAGTAATAGGCCTTGGCCACTCTATGATGGATTCAATCTTTTTAAGATACACTTAAATGCCATCTTTATATACCACATGTCCCAAGAAGACTACATGATCCAACCAAAATTTTTACTTAGAAAATTTAGCGTACAACTGATGCTTTTTTAAAGTATGCAGAACCATTCTCATATATACTACACGTTCTTCTTCGCTCTTATAATACATCAAGATATCATCAATGAATATAATGACAAATTGATCCATAAAATGTCTAAACATCATGTTCATCAAATCCATAGAGGTTAAAGGAGCATTAGTTAACCCAAAGGAAATTAAATAAAATTCATAATGACCATACCTAGTACAAAAAACAGTTTTATGAACATCTCCTTCTTTGATCCTCAACTGTTGATAATTCGATCTCAAATAAATTTTAAAGAAATATTTGGCCCCTTGAAGTTGTCAAATAGATCAATAAATTTTAGAGGGGGATACTTATTCTTAATCATTTTATTCAATTCTCCATAATTAATATAGAGTCAGAGGCTACCATCCTTCCTCTTTACAAATAACACTAGTGCACCCTATAGAGAATTACTAGGTTTGGTAAATCCTGCATCTGTCAATTCTTGTAAAGTGCTCTTTAAGCTCTTTTAAATCTATGAGAGCCATCTTATAAAGTGAAATTGATATAGGAACTGTACTTCACATTAAATCAATACATAACTCAATCTCCCTCTCTAGCGACAAACTCGGTAACCCTTAAGGAAACACATTAGGAAACTCACTACATCAATGCTGGATATAAGGCTTTGGGGCATTTCCCTTTTATCCCCTCTAAACTAGAATTCAAGATTATCTGGGATCTTGAAAATCACTACCTTCTCCCAACAATACAAAGTATTAAAATATTGTGACAGCTAATCTATACCCAAAATTACATCAAAATCCATCACATCAAACAATATCAAATTAATCACTAACTCTTTATTTTCATTCAATACAAAAAAAATAAGGAAACATAATATCAATAGTCAAGGATTTACTCAAATGGGTGGCTACTAATAAAGGAGTTACTAATTAGGTTGCTTACCAACCAACCTTTAATGCAAACATAGGAGATATAAACGAACGGGTAGCAGTTGGATCAAATAAAACTCTAGGAACAAGATGAAAAACTAATATAGTACTTGCTACAACTACATTAGAGGTATGAGAAATCAATGCCTACCCAAAGCTTTTAGCATTGGATCTACCCCTAGGCTGGAATCTACCCCTAAACCTATCTCCTGAACCATGACCCTGTTGGCCTACAATTTGATATTTATTTTGATATTACAGATGATTTTGGGGTTAAACCTAACTTAATGGCTGTACCAAGTTAGCAACAGGACATTGAGGAAAATATACCTGAAACCTAAAATTAGTCCACTCTTTGGCAAAATGCCTAATCTGATCACATAGAAAGCAAGCCTCTAGAGGAATATAACAAAATCCTTGATAGAATCTGCTACAACTTTGACAAGCAGTGCTTTAGAATGAGAACTACTATATATAAAACTCTTCTAATTGCGACTACTACCCACTCTAGGTCCAAACCTAATTGATCTTTTTGAATGATTATGACCATGCCTATTATTCTTACGCTCTCGTGGATCACGACTTTCTCGAGACTATTCTTACTGCTTTCCACTTTCACCTATTTGAAACAAAAGTGAGTGTAAACTATAATCTCCAACCCCAATACCACTAGTCTGGTAAGGATTAGGAATGGTGACCTATATGATGTGTCGCCTCTCCATTTCTTCAGCCTCATTTATAGCATCCTATAGAGTTTGACCCTTTGAACGAAGTCCTACATATGTAGGACCAAAATTGTGAATGTAACATATGATAATGATAGTAATTTTAATGATTAATATGAGAATGAATGCCTATTGCATTCTTATAACCATGAATATTATTAACTCATAGGTAGAATGCACTCCTCCTTGCTGAGTCTAGTGCCTCGAAGTAAAGGGTCCTGATCATAGAGCCACAGTCTCGTCATGAACTAATTTGTTATCGGCCATCCCTTTGGCCTCAAGAGTTCGCACTAAAGCTCTACTCCTTAAGTTGATAAGGAATAAGAAAAGGCTTAGACACAATCAAAATCCTAACAGGACTACGAAATGATGGAAGTAAAGACAACAATTTAATATAAATATGATCCTAATATTGTAGTTGTTCAAAGAGAAATTTAACTTGAATCCAATAGACCTAACAACTTAAATTTAAACCTAAAGTTCTAATACCAAATTGTCACGACCTCATACTTGAACCGTAACTGGCACTAAAAGAATAGTAAACTCAAGGCTTATTAGACCCTTAGCAAACCTAAAATGCCATCAAATACCTAAATCAATAATATAGATAAAATTTCAAAAATATTTAAACTCATACTTATAGCAATCAAATAGCCCCAACAGTATCTAATCCATATACATGGTATGACATTGAGATTGCTAAGGTAAGGGAAATCTAACAAATATAAGACTACTGTGGCTCTAGGGTCAATGGAAGCCAAAATGTCAAACATTCATCAAATCATCAGAGCAAAACATCGACAGAACATGCTGTCACTAGAAGTCTGAACAAAAGATCCTAAAAAATAGTTTAATGGAGTCAGACCTTATTGAGTGAATTCATGGTTATAGTATGCACCTCAAGATTTCTTGATTCGTAAAGCTATAAATTAATTAAATCTAAGATCGTATCAAGGTTATTGATTAAGTGCCTGTTTGGATGGGATTATATCAGTAGAGCTTTTGTTAGTAGAACTTTTTTCTGTAGAACTTTTCTGATAAGAGCTTTTCTAAGAAGACAGTTGATTGTTTGGTTGTCATTTAAAAAAGTACTTTTTTAAAAGAGCTTCATAGAGTAGATTGTTTGGTAACATAAAAATAAAAAGCACTTTTGATTTTAACTATATTT
>JAOXYD010000003.1:16095738-16113814 GCA_028565735.1 Pinacopodium congolense | reverse complement strand
CTTTAAGCCTATTACCTAAGTCTGAGGCATAACCAAACCTCAGGATATGACCAATAGAGATAAGTCAGTGTCTTAACCATAGCGCTGGCTCGAATTAGAGAAAACCTTAGATTAAGTATCACCGATCCATCAATTAAATCATTAGCTACTAAAGCTTAACTGAATAAATTAGGAAAAGTAATTTATATCTCTTTTACAATAGATTTTAGATATTTATTTTTTAAAATCATAAAGGTGAGTGTTCTTTAAATAATTGTAATCCGATTGACTTAGTACTTACATTTTATAAACTTCCTCATATGATCGATATTCAGAGTTTTAAATATACTCCATTTTATTATTTGATTCGACTGGTACGCTTGCCGAATGTTGGTTTCAAATTAAAATTTTAAATTATGCGTTGAGAGATAGATTAATTTGAACTAATTTTATATGTGACCAACCATAATCAGACCACCAATTCATGCATTTAACTAATAATTTCAGGGTCACATTCTCTTTTATCGTAATGACACACTTGAAAGTTTACTCTTATAATTTTTTCTTAAGAAATCATACCAGTTTTATCATAATTAAAAAAAAAGGATCTGATTACACAATCTCTCTTAATTGGCTCTTTTCATAGCCCCATACAACATATTTATACAATTCATATAATTCTATAGACATAATCCATACAATATTATAATACAATTTATATCTATAATTTTTAAATATATCGTTGTATGAACTGTGTTATAACATTGTACGGATCATATCTATAAAAGTTATACAAATTATATAGATAAGTTAAAGAGGATTATGAGAAAGAGCTAATAAGGTTACCGTATAATTTTTTTTTTGGGTTAAAAAATGGACAATTTCAAATTATACCAATTTGAATTCAATACAGCATACATCGAGCCGTACTGATTGATACGGGTCGGTAATCATAACATTGCTCCTAATATGTTTTTGTTCAGTTCACTTCGGAAAGAGAGGAGATTCAAGGTTATTGGTTGAATTGTGATAGAGACCTAGATTATCCCAGGGGAAATTGTGATGCTTCATATGAGAAGTGAGTGTCAAATCTCATTTTCAGAGAAGTGAGCTTCTATAAATATATGAAAAGACTGTTAGTCAATTTTCCGTTAAACATTTTTGAACATATAATTCTCATAAACTCAAAATAGAATTACTTTTAGATGAATCCAAATTATAGTATTACAAATAAATAAAAGTAAAGAGGTGGAGTTGTCAATTAATTTTGAAGAACAAGAAGTTCTTGTATAATCACCTTGAATGTGCACTTGCAGAAGAAAACACATACAAAGTGTAGCGGTGCCCTTCCCATAGAAAAAGAAGAAAAAAAGATATTAATTTGTTACATACGCATATGTTTTGACACAACAAAACATTGAACATAGACGAGTTCGAAAGAAAAACAAGTAGAAGATGATGATTCATATGTTATCGTATATTTGTGGTGATGTATGGCATTGCATACATAACCCTCTAAATTACCAAAAGTTTTGACAAACGAAAATAAAAAGAAACACCAAATTAACTACACTCCTCTGTTGCTGACCATGTCCTCGGTGATAGATAGAAGAAATTTAAGAAGCGACCCTCCTGTATCGCAAATTTAAGCAACCCCGAAGGAAGTAATTATTTAACAATACGTTTGTTTTCTGTCATTTTGATACTATTTTCTGTCCTTCTATGGCATATCTCTCTCTCTCTCTCTCTCTCTCTCGCTCGCTCTCTCTTTCGTCCACACAACATGGATGGTCAATAAGACTGCATAACCGAACAAGCCACTGCTTGAGCCCAATGCCTCAACTTGGTTTTCACCTGCTCAGGATTATCCCCTGCAATTTCCCAGTAAACAACATAAATTCCATTTAATCCATATCATAATTACTATAACTCTTCAATGACTACTTAGAAATCCGAATTTTATATTATTATTATTATTATTATTACCTGGGCTGCATATTTTCCAATCTGATTCACTCTTAGGGCTACCAAATGATGAGGACCGTCCACCCAACGACGAGGTTGATCTCCGGCTAGGAGGCGTCGACACGGGGCTTGGTGAAAGCTGGCGATTCACCGCAAAATACAAGTCCAGAGCAGGTAACGTGTTGCAAAGTTGCTGACCTTCTTCTTCATTGAACCCAAACCCGAGTTCTATGCACCCTTTGAGCTCATGCAAGTCATCGTCCGTCAAGTCATCGGAGTCCACAACTCCATCCTTCTTCCTCACTTGCCGGAGAAACTGACGACGCCTTCTTTCCCATGCAATGTCTCGCGGTGTCTCCATCATTGACAATTGCTTTGACAGCCTCCGTTTCTTGCTCATCCACTTTGGTGGCGCCAGTGGCATCCTCTCCAACTCCTCCGACTCTGAGTCGGGCATGGATGGTGATGATGATGATGATGAGGAGGACAATGATGATGACGACGGCAATGACGATGGCACATCTCTTGTCTTAGGATCCTTGTCTGTCATCATACTATATGTATATATATATAACGAGACTGACAGACAAAAAGCTCAAAAGGGTTAAAATGAAGGTGGCGGCGAACAGCGATTGGAAGCTGTTGGCCGCCAGCAACTTAAAAGGAGCGTTGGACGGCTAGTGGAGGCGCGGGTGCAACAGGGATGGTAACGTAGATGTTACCCTTAGAAATGTGAATGTATATGTTTATATATGTTCCGGTGGAGAAAATGGGAAGTAACGTCACCGGAACAACCAGCTAAAGGAGGATGTGAAAGGAAGGGTGCTTTAATGGTGGGGCAGGTGGGAGTGCGGCTGTCACGGCTGGCCGTTGGGGGGATTGGTGTGTAGTGCCATCCATTTGTAACTTCCTATGTTAATTTTGGAGCTAAGTTTGGCCAATTTTGGTTAGGACTTGAGGGTGTGCTTTTGATTGCTTAATTTTGTCTAATTCGACAGTTTTTTGTTTGTTTCCTTTTATTAACGAATACATGCGCTTATTCTTTCAGATCTTCCTATAGCTTTGTATGTAATCAGTTTTTTGTGCTGTTACGTTAAATGATTTCCTACTTCAAACTGTTATTTTTGTCTTTTTTTTTAATTGAAATATGAATTTTGTGTCATGTGTCCAAAGCCTTAGCCTCAAATGTTGGTTGATAAAGGGCATACATACATAATCCTATGATTCTTTTGTGATAATTTCTTCGTTAATACAATCTCATTTGATAATACAATCTATGGAAAGTTTGTGGAAGTCATTGTGGAGTCTAATAATTGTCTAAAAATAGCACATGAGTTTCTCCTGATCTCTATTCCACTTAGTTTAACAGACTGTAACAACTGCCTTGATGCGATGCAACAATCCAGAGGACTTACAGGAAACCTGTGCTAAATTTAGCCCAATATTTAGTGGCTTTCGATGGAAATTCAAAACCATTTTTAAGAACCAACCAAAGAGAAATAATACCACGATTATTACGCTCCTTCATCAATTTTCAACTACCTGCCAATTTCATCAGTGGATGTTCATCAAAAGAAAATAGAACGGAAAAAAGGAAAAGGAAAAGAAGATAATAGTAAGCATAAAAGAAAATACATAGATTTACCATCTCTTCTTGCCTGGTCCCTTTTCCATCTAATCCAGGCATGAGTGTCCGTGCTTAACCAAAGAATGGCTTGAGTCTCAAGTAGGCTACAAAACTACCATAGATATATACAAGAAGGAGAAACCCGTATCATTATTTTTTTGTAGATTACGGCGTACAGGAAAGCTTTTGTATAATCTTTCTTTCCTTTTTTCCTGTACGCCGAGGTGAATAAGCTCCTTGTCCATTCACCTTTAGCCATGTATGCGAAAACAGACATTCTGTTATGTCTTGCATGTTTCTCTGTTCTTCTAAATGCCCTCTACGTATCAGGTTCAGACCTGAAAGTTTTGTCTTTGAATTGCGGGTCTGAAGATGGTGGCACGGACAGTGATGGCCGAAACTGGGAACCAGATGCCAAGTATATCTCTGGAAATTATCCGCAAGCAAGAGCACGGTACCAAGACCCTTCAATTCTCTCTGAAGTTCCATACATGGATGCAAGAATTTTCACTGCTGAAGCAACCTATAAGCTCCCAATTCAGCCCAAGAAGCGTCATTTGCTAAGGCTCTCCTTTTACCCAGCTGATTATTTAAACCTCAACATTTCGAACTCCTATTTCTCGGTTATGGCAGCTGGGATTACCCTCCTGAACAATTTCAGTGCTTCCATTACCGCTCAGGCACTTACGCAGGCCTACCTCGTCAAAGAGTATTCTTTGGCTCCTTTGGAAGCGCAGGTCCTAGAACTGGCTTTTAAGCCAGAAAATAAGCCTGATGCATTTGCCTTTGTAAATGCAATTGAGTTGATTCCAATACCTGACGTCTTCGGCTCGGGGACTATGGTGGGGTTTTCTGATCAAACTTTTGATGCATCAAACTTGAATTTGCAGACCATGTACAGAATCAATGTTGCAGGGCAGTATATTCCTCCAACCAAAGACTCTGGTGGGCTTACAAGGACTTGGTACAATGACATGCCGTATTTATATGGTGCTGCAACTGGAGTTAACTTGCAGAATGAAAATGTTTCAATACAGTATGGAGAATTGCCAGATTATACAGCACCATCTGATGTTTATGCAACTGCCAGAGGCATGGGGCCTGACAAAGACATGAACCTGCAATACAACCTGACATGGCTGTTTCAAGTTGATGCCAATTTCACATATTTTGTCAGGTTACATTTCTGCGAGTTCCAACTGACCAGAGTTAACCAGAAAGTTTTTAACATCTACATCAACAATATGACCGCCCAAGCTGATCCTACTCCAGCTGATATAATTGGATGGACAGGAAAGATAGGAGTACCCACTTACAAGGACTATGCTGTTTTTGTGAATGATAGGCCAGGAGATGAAGAGATTCGTATCGACTTGCATCCATCAACCGCATCGAAACCAGAATTCTTCGATGCATCAGTCAATGGAATAGAGATATTTAAGATGAGTGATGGGAAGAAGAGCCTGGCAGGACCCAATCCTGAACTCTCAGCATTGCTTGCCAAGGTTGTCGCGGAGGCTAGCCAAAAGGAATTCAAATCAAATCACAAAATTGTAATTGGGGGAGCCGCTGGAGGGGCTGCTGGCATTTGTGTGGTGGCTGCAATCTGTGTTGCTGTTTACCAAAAGAAGAAGAGACTCCCTGGTCCTGATTCACATACATCAAGCTGGCTACCAATTTACGGGAACTCCCACACTTCAACAAGTAAATCAACAATATCTGGAAAGAGTAATAGCAGCCACCTTTCCTCACTGGCTCAGGGTCTTTGTCGCCACTTCACACTTCCAGAGATTAGAAAAGCAACTAAGAATTTTGATGAGTCCAATGTGATTGGTATTGGAGGATTTGGTAAGGTGTACAAAGGCGTTATTGATAATACGACCAAGGTTGCCATAAAAAGGTCCAATCCACAATCAGAACAGGGAGTTAATGAGTTCCAGACTGAAATTGAGATGCTTTCTAAGTTGAGACACAAGCATCTGGTTTCGTTGATTGGATTCTGCGAGGAAGACGAGGAGATGTGCTTGGTTTATGACTACATGGCACTTGGGACAATGAGGGAACATCTTTATAATAGTAAGAAACCTAAGCTGTCATGGAAACAAAGGCTGGAGATTTGCATTGGAGCTGCCAGAGGACTTCACTACCTGCACACTGGGGCCAAGTACACAATCATTCACAGAGATGTTAAGACCACAAACATTCTCTTGGATGAGAATTGGGTTGCCAAGGTTTCAGATTTCGGCCTTTCGAAGACCGGTCCCAACATGGAAAAGGGCCATGTTAGCACGGTGGTCAAGGGTAGTTTTGGCTACTTGGATCCTGAATACTTCAGGAGGCAACAACTGACTGAGAAGTCTGATGTCTATTCATTTGGGGTTGTCCTTTTCGAGGCTTTGTGTGCAAGGCCAGCTCTCAATCCTAGTCTTCCAAAGGAACAGGTTAGTCTTGCAGATTGGGCCCTTCAGTGTAAACGAAAGGGTGCTCTGGGGGACATAGTTGATCCTCATATTAAGGGACAAATCGCGCCTGAATGCCTGAAAAAGTTCGCAGACTGCGCTGAGAAATGCTTGGCTGAAGCAGGATATGAACGTCCCTCCATGGGAGACGTGTTATGGAATCTAGAATTTGCTCTCCAAATTCAGGATAACCCTGATGGATCAAAACACAGTTCAATAGGAGGGGGAAGTGACACTTCTGATGAGAGTCTAAGAAACCATAATATGGCATCTGTCCGCCCTGGCAATGATCATGAGATGAATACGACATCTGATGACTCGAACGATATCTTTTCTCAGATTGTCAACCCGAAAGGGCGATAAAAGAGCATTGTTCTTGGTAAATGATGCCAAAATGGAGGAGAACATTCGAAGAAAGAGCATTGTTCATAGTGATTTGTACTCTGAAATACAGGAGTAAAGCTGATAACAACTTGATAACACTATATCTGCAATACAATTTTATCAGATTATATATGTTTCTTTCATAGAAATTAGTATCATATCTTCCTATGTAAGAAATCAAATGTCTCCTTTATGTGATTTATAACATTGGAGATTTCCTGCAAAAAACATCCGCCGCCAAATAATTCCAGTCATAAGCCATCTCTTTCATGCTCAAATTGCAGACAAGATCCTTTTCATGATGTCAATTGTCAGAAAGCATAAAAGCTCCATTAGATTTGAAAACTATTGTTGACTTGGAAGGAACCATGACCGTGAACAAGCGAAACCTACTCTTCCTTTAAATTTTAAAATATTTGGAGACAATTGAATTTGCAGACCAAGATACAAGAACTGCCGGCATCATCCAAAGACATATATATATATATATATATATATAGAAGAAAACATGTGACCATCTAACCATTGGCCTAAGACATATATATATATATATATATATGAATGAATTTAACAAAAGGACTTGATGCCAGACAAAGGAGACTAAAAGGTACTTGTCTTTATTTTCCATTAACTAAAACCGGACATAAGACCTCAATCAAGAGGGCCATATAAGCAATATTGTTGGTGTAAAACCTAGAACTTATTAAAGAAAACCCAAACAGCGAACTCAATCCAATAAATCAACCCGACCTAAATCCAAGGCCCGATTCAATCAAAATAAGCTTTAAAAAATTTTGGTTTCCCTCTTTTATTTACTTCTTCTGCTTCTTCTTCTTCTCAACTCTACCATTTGACTACTCTAACACAACCATTTGTTCAAGAAAAACCATCAAATTGTGTGGGCAGTGGTTGGCATTATTCCTAAGGACAGTTTAGTTTTAATTTTGGGTATTAAAGAGATAAAAAGAGTGTCGAATGGGGGAATAAAAATCTAGACAATTGTGAAAAGAAGAAGAAGATGGTTGGCAATGAGGGAAGCGAGAAGAGGAAGAGAAGAAGAAAAGGAAGAGAGAGAGAGAGAGAGGGGCAGAATAGAGAGAAGAGGAAGATAGGAGAGAGAGGGAAGAGTAACAGGAGGAGTGTTTGGTCTTTTACACAACCCTGAATAGGTGAACAAGACCCGAAATTTTGGTTGGTTAAATAAGAAATTTGTTAATTTCAAGGTATTTTGGCAATCTTAGGAAAAATTTAAAGATATAATTCTTATTTGGTCTAACTGAAATTTTAATTTTCTAGGTATGAGAGATAAGTAAGAAGCTCATAATTAATTAGGAAATTCAGAGTTTTTCTGAATTTCAAGTAAAGATTAATTAGAATATACCATATTTTGTATTTTATGTAAAAATGTAATAGTATGATTTTTATATGAATTTTGAAATTTTAAAATACTTTATTTGTGATTTTTGTGTAAATAAATAATGAATAATGTGAATTTGTGTCAATTATGAAAATGGAATGTCTTTTTATATAAATTTTGTGAAATTTGTGAATAATGTGATTTTATACAAATCGTGTGGCTTAGAAGTATTGTGTTATGTTAATTTTATGCAATTTATGAATAGTTGGTTTGTGAGTTATGGATTGAAAATGTGAATTTTGCTTAAAATATGGAACTAATATAAAATTTAAAGATATATTAGCTAGAAACTTCTGTATCTACTAGGTTACTAGTCCTAAAGTCCCTGGATTAAAAGATTTTAAGATCGTTTTTAGTGGACGAGGTTAAGGTGTAATAACAACCTATACTCTTGTGGTAAATAATAAAATATAAAAATATGTTATTTGTGTCTAATATGAGAATGTTGTGAACTCTGTATTGAGGTGGGTAATGTATATGTAACTGTATGATAAATATTGTAATGAGTTATAGGAGGATGTAATTTTGAAAAAATGGGAAAATTGTTAAGAATTGTGTTTTGAGTATGATTTTATATGGATAAAAATAATGATTGTATTATAATCACATTAAAGTGCAGATATGTGATGATGAAATACAATGACTTAACGTAATAATGCTAAGATTGTAAAATATTAAGTGAAACCAAAAGAGAACATAGCTAGTGGCTTGCCTAGGTGGGGTATACTTGATGTTCATAATATACATATGAAATGAGATTTACATTGATCTTTAGAAAGATGATAGGATATTTTGGGTGAGGATGTCTTTGTGATTTATACTAGTAATCTGAGGTGGGAATACCTAATATGCTTCTGAGGTAGGAAGTATCTTATATGATTATTGTGATAACACCCCATATCCTAAGGTAAGGATATCCAAAATAGTTCTGAGATGGGAAGTATTTTGTATAGTCTATTTATCGGCAGACCATTAGATATAACTCTACTAGGTTAAGTAAAGTCTTTAAATAAAGAAATAATTGGAATTGTGAACATAGAAGTAGGAGAACTGACTAAGAATAATTTATAAAAAATAACTCTTAATATAAATTGTAATATAAGATTTAAATGCAATAAGAAAATATATTGTAACATAGTGATTTTGAATATTATTTGTTTTGCCTATGTAAATTATATCATGTATGATGGGTACAATTTATTTAGTCCTTATTGAGTTGGCAGTTTATTTTTTACTAAGTACATTTTTCAAAAAATACTCAATAAATCTCAAATATTTTGGATTTCGATTGTTGATGGTGAAGAAGATCAGGTTGGTTACCTTATTACAAGATGTTATAGGAGCTACTTTTACATAATTTATCATTATATTTTAACATTTTGATATCTTTATTATACAGTTGAGATTATTAGTATGATTGGATAGATTATTGAATTTATTAAAATTAGGAATTTTCATTTTCATTATTAAGCATTTAATTTTTTATTTAGGATAATTGTTTTAATTATGAAGTTTTATATATTGGACTATTTGGAGTTTTTGGTAATTTATGAATTTAGGGTTTTAAATTGAACTGGGAATTAAATTAAGGAAATTAGGGTTACTTGAATTAGAAATCTAGACAAACAACACAAAAATTTATAAAAATACACAAAACTCAATACAAAAATACAACAACCACAACCAAAAGTTCAATCAAATGACCCCTAAGGAATCACTATAGAGGAGTCTATTAATTTTGTTCAAGCCTTGATCATTTCTAAATGATCTAGTTTGAAGGCAAACTTAGTGAGAGTAGAAGGAGATCAAAGTTCTGCAATAATGGGGGTAGGACCCACTGTCTTAGTTAGTGGGATCCTTACAATAAAGATATCGTCCCAATATATGCAATATAATGCTACAGGCCCAAGCATAATAGCCACCACCACCTATTCTAAAAGTACTTGAGTTATATCATAACTTCGAACACCTCAAGAAGTTAGGTGTTAAAGAGTTTATAGGTATTACTGACTCGTAGGAGGCAGAAATTTGTTGGAATAAAAAAAAGTAGTTTTAAATAGACTAGATTATGCACAAGAGAACCACCTATAATATCTCACATCACTACTTTAGGACAATGCACTAATTTGGTCGCAATCGATAAAGATGACCTATACGCCACAATTGATATCATGGGAGAAATTCTAGAAGAAATTCGTTAATAATTACAAGTCTCAAATTTATAGAGATAGAAAGAAGAGAGAGTTCATGGTCATGGTACAAACTAAGGAAATATTAATGGCAGAGTATAAGCTGTGTTTTGTTGCATTATCAAAGTATGCCCTTGAAATTGTGGCAAACATAAAGGATCGATAATATCATTTTAAATATGGAATTCAAATCAAGATTAGCAAGGAACTTAGTGAAAAAATTACTGACTTTAAGAAGTTACTGAATGTTTCACTCAGGATGGAGGAGATACTAAACTAAGAAAAGATGAGACAAAAGGTGAAGAGGAAGCAGTCTGATAATTTAGGCGACTTTAACTGACCTACCAAGAGAATATCTGGGTATACAATGTCAATTGAGAGGAGTAATTACCAAAGAGGTGATACAATATTCAGAGGAAATAACTACACCAATTTCAACAAATCTGGGGGTTTTAGTAAAGGGACTATAGCTATAGTACTTTTACCTCAGCTTTAGTTGGGTTTAGTAGGGGATTGAATTAGAGGTCAAAAGGATCTTTTGGTAAAGGATTTAGTTCAGGCCATGTGTATTAGACTTATGGGAGATCACTCAAACCCATATTAGGGACCCAACAGAGATGCTGGAATTTGCTATATATGTGGAGATAAAGAGCATTTCAGGAGAGACTGTTCGACTTTAAGGGTTCAGGTACAATGACTAGGGATTCTATACAAAGATAGAGTAATATACGAGATAATGGTAAAAGACCTGGTAAGGGTAGAAGTCGAGACACTGGTAATAGAGGACGAGAGAGTAGTTCAAGTACAAGGAGAGTACATGTTACCCAAAGTCCGAATCAGGTAAGAGTCTACCATATGGTGAAAAAAAGAGGCATGAACAATCAATGATGTGATATCTAGTATGGTTTTCTTACTTAATGTTGGGGCTCATGTTTTGATTAATCTAGATTCTACTTATTTATTTATTACATCAAACTTTGCATCTAGAGTTTCAGGAGAAATTAAACCTTTAGAGTATGATTTACCGGTACATTTATCTGGAGAAGAGAGTGTGACAGTACATTATATGAGGAAAGTTATTTTAGTAAGGATTGGAGCAGTAGAATTATGACCTAATTTGATTATGATGGATTGAAAAAAGTTTGATGTGATTTTGGAGATCGATTGGCTATCATGAAATTGAGTAGTGGTAGAAAACCGAAAGTAGTTTTTATGAAGGAGTTGAGAGTGTTACTAGTTTATATGATTTTAGTAGTGACAGCTAGATAGTTATAAAGAAACTGATGTTATGTATGCTTAGCTTATATAGTATACATGAGAGAGACAAGTCTTGAGTTAGAGGAAATACTTGCAATTAAAGAGTTTTTAAAAGTATTTCTTAATGACTTATCAGGTTTGCTACCTCTGCAAGGTTGATTTTATGATTAAGTTATTACCTGAGATTACTCCTATATCCATTATACCTTATAAGATGGCATTTATAGAGTTATAGAAGTTAAAATCAATTGAAGGAGTTATTAAAAAAAAAAGGGTTCATTAAACCTAGTACTTCACCTTGTAAAGCTCAAATTTTGTTTGCGAAGAAGAAGGATGATATAATGAGGTTGTGTATTAATTATCGATAATTAAACATGTGATAGTGAAGAATAAGCACCCTTTACCTCGGATTAATGATTTATTAGATCAGCTGAGAGGATCTACAGTCTTCTTAAAAATTGACTTGAGGTCTGGATATTGGTAGTTGTGAATAACAAAATAAGATATACTTAAAACTACTTTTTAAACGCAGTATGATGGTCATTATGAGTTTTTAATGATGCCATTTAGACTTATAAATGCTTCGGTTACTTTTATGGCATTAATAAATAGAAATTTTCAAGAGTATCTAGATCGATTTGTGATTGTAGTCATAAATGATATATTTGTGTGTTCTAAGAGTAGAGAGAAGCATTAAAAAATATCTACAAAATGGTATTACAAATTCTAGAGGAGAAGTAATTGTATGTCAAATTAAGTAAGTGTGAGTTTTGGATTAAGGTAGTGCTCTTAAAACATGTTGCATTCAAAGGAAGTGTGAAGCCAGATCCTATGAAAGTGAAAGTAATTATAGAGTGGGAGCCATCAAAAAGTTTGATAAAAGTCAAAAGCTTCTGTGGACTGGTTGGATGTTACAAAAGATTTGTAGAGAGTTTTTCCATAATAAGTAGCCCATTGATAAAGTTACAAAGGAAGGGAGTTCCTTATTAGTGGATTGATCAATATTAGGATAACTTTGAGGAGTTAAAGAGTAAATTGACATCAAATCCTATCTTAGTGTTATTGACAAGCGATGGAGATTTCTAGTTATATACAAATGCCTCAAAATTAGGATTAGGGTATGTACTGATGCAAAATGAAAATATAATAACTTATGTATTCTATCAATTAAGAACTTATGAGGTAAATTACCCTACATATGAGTTAGAGTTAGCAGTAATTATATATGTGTTGAAGATATGAAGATATTATTTGTATGGAGAGATTTTTGAAAGAGTTGAATTTGAATTTGAGGTAAAATAGATAAATAAAGTTACTAAAAGATTATGATTGCATTATCGACTATCATTCAAAAAAGGCAAATGTAGTAGCAAAAGTTTTAAATAGAAAGAACTCAGGTGCGTTAGCCAATTTGGATAGAGGTAATGTGACACTACTAGTAGAGATAAGGGCTTTGAATGTTATGTTGGTGGTTGATGATATAGTTTGATTAATGGCCACTTTATAGATTCAGACTAATTTAAGTGACTAGATTGATAAGGTACAGTCTTGAGATCCATACTTAAAAAGGATGATGCAGAAGATATAATAGGAAAAAAAACTTAATTTTTCTGTGAGGACAAATGGAGTAATGGTAGTAGAGACTAGGATATGTGTGCCAAATGTGAACAATTTATGGGAAGAGTTATTAAAAGAGGCTCATAATGTATCATATGTAATGCATCTTAGTACAATCAAGATGTATCATAATTTGAAACCTTATTATTGGTAGCTAACCATGAAAAAGAATATGTCAGATTTTGTGACTAAATATTTAACTTGTTAGTAAGTTATAGCTAAGCACTAGGCTTCGACTAGTAAATTGAAACATTTATCGATACCATCATATAAATAAGAGAGAATTGTTATGGATTTTGTAGTAATTTTACCTAGACCTCGATAAAAAATGATTCAATTTGGGTTATTATAGATAAATTGACTAATTCTACTTATTTCTTATTAATCTAGAAATAGATTCATTGGATAAACTAGTTAGATTATATATGGATGAGATAGCAAGTCTGCATGGAGTTCTAATGTCCATAGTTTTATATTAAGACCTACGACTTACATATTGATTCTAAACTAGTTTGCAAATAACGTTGGGTACTAGATTAAATTTAAGTATAGCTTTTTAGCCTTAGAAAAATGGTCAATCTAAGGGTACGATTCAAATCTTGGAGGATATGGCGAGGACATGTGTAGTAAATCTTAAAGGAAATTGGGATTTTTATTTACTTTTGATAGTGTTTGCTTATAATAATAGTTATCACTCTAGTATTAGGATGGCACTTTTAAAGGAGTTATATGGAAGACGATGTAGAAATCTAATGTGTTGTGATATTAAAGGTGCTAGGATATTAGAGTGATTAGAATTAATTCAAGAGAATGTAAAGAAGATTGAAGTGGTAAATAAGTGTTTGCTAACTGCTCAAAATAGGCAGAAAAAGTTATGCAGATTGATATTATGTGAGATGGAGTATGAGGTAGGTGATAAAGTATTTTTTAAGGTATCATCTTGAAGAGTTATAGTATGGTTTGGAAGAAAAGAAAAGTTAAAGTGAGGTATATTGGTCCTTATAAGATTATTCAGCATATTGACCTATTAGCTTACAGGTTGGTTTTACCTTTAGAGTTATTTTAAATACATGATATTTTTCATATATCTATATTGAGAGATTATTAGTCATATTCAAGTCATGTCATACCAAAACCGGAGATTAAAATGACTACAAATTTAATCTATAAAGAGGAGCCAATTGAGATTTTAGATAAGTAAGTTAGACATTTGAGGAGGAGACAAATATTTATGGTGCGAGTCATTATAGGTCTTTAAGAGAAATCATATTAGAAGTGGAAGAGAATGTACAATGATAATACCCTCATCTTTTTAAAGATTCAAGTATATGATTGAATTTTGAGGATGGAATTTCTTTTATAAGGGAAAAATTCTAAAGTCCAAAAGTTATTAACCAAAATCTAAATAGAGAACCTAATCTAATAAACCAACCCAATCCAAACACAATATTTGAACCAATTAAAATAAACCTAAAAAATTTTGTTTCCCTCTTTTGTTTACTTTTTCTTCTTCTTCTTCTTCCTCTTTTTCTTCTCAGCCCTACCGTCAACTACCCTAAGACTACCATCATTCCTCTTCATTTTTGTTCAAGAAAAACCATTAAGTTGTATGGTCATTGATTGGCGTTATTCCTCAGGTAAGTTTAGTTTTGGTTTTAGGTATTAAAGAAATGAAAAGAGTATCCATTACGGGAAGAAAAATCTGGACAACCCTGAGAAGATGAAGGAGAAGATGATCGTCGGTGGGAGAAAGGAACAAAGGAAGAGAAGAAGAAAAGGAAGGAAAGATAGATAGATAGATAGATAGAAAGAAAGAAAGAGAGAGAGAGAAGAAGAGAGAAAGAAGAGGCAAAACTGAGAGAAGAGAAAGGATGAAGTAGAAGGAGAGAGGGAAGAGTGACAAGAGAGAAGAAGGAATAGGAGAGGAGAGAGAAGGAGAGGAAAATAATTAGAGTGATAATTCTGTATATCTAGAGAAGTTTTAGGTAAAATTATGATTTTGAATAGTTTATGAATGGTTTTGTGATTTTAGAACATTTTGGTAGGTTAAATAAGAAATGTGTTAATTTTAAAGTATTTTGGCAATTTTAAGAAAAATTTAGAATTATAATTGTTTTATTTAATCTAATTGAAATTTTAATTTTCTAGGTACAAGAGATAAGTCAGATGGAGCTCAGAATTGATTAAGAAATTTTAAGTTTTTAGAGTTTTAGGTAAGGTTTAATTAGAATATATCTTATTTTGAATTTTATGTAAAAATGTGATATTATGATTTTTATATGAATTTTGAAATTTTAAAATACCTTATTTGTGAGTTTTGTGTAAATAGTAAATAATGCAAATTTGTATGAATTATGAAAATGAAATGTCTATTTAAATGCATTTTTTGAAATTTGCAAATAATGTGACTTAACACTAACCATGTGGCCTAAAAGTGTTGTGTTATGTGAATTTTATACAATTTGTTAATAATTGGGAATTTTATAAGTAATGAATTGAAAATGTAAATTTTGCATAAAATATTGAATTAATATAAATTTTAAAGGTATATGAACTGGAAACCTCTATACATACCGGGCTACTAGTTTTAAGGTCATTGAATTGGCAGATCTTAAGATCATTTTCAGTGAATGAACCATCAGTTCGAACCGTATTGGCTCTAAATTAGTAAAATTTGGGTTAATTTGTACCAAATCGGAATACCGGTCTATACTAAAAATACTAACCTGAACCAATCAAATTTGGGCTGATACTTGCCTGGTATTATAAATTTTAAAAAGTTCAAGGACTGGTTTGTAATTTCCAAAATTTTAAAACATCGATGCTATACCAGTCGACCGATGTATATGTTAAAAACGCACCCACCCTTAACAGACTCATTTTCCCCATCTTTTTCTCTTCTTCTCCTTCATTTTCTTCTTCTCTTAACCTAAATCTAAATTATTGTTTTGTACAAAACTCATATATGTGAGTTTAATTCTTTACTTCTTACCTCCATCTAATTTTAACAACTTAAAAATACCTTTCAAAACACCAAACAATTACAAAACAACAATTTTTACAGATTTGACTTCCATCTCTTTTTCAACCTATTTTTCAAATTTCAAACCAAATTCAGGCAGGTGATTAGAAGCTATAGCTTATCTCTAATGTCTACAACCATTTCCATAAACCAATTTGAAGAATTTGAGTTGAAATTAATAAATTTCTTAACTCTAAAATTCGAGTTTTTTTCAATTTCGTTAAATTTTCATTTAATTAGTTATTAATGCATCAATTTTAAGTATTGTAAAAGTTAAATTCAATATAAATGCATATAGATTAAATCAAATTCGAAATTTGTTAGAATTAGGGTTTCGAAACTAGGAATTTTGAATTTTAGGTGAAATTATGTTATATTTTATCAAATTGAATGTATATTCATGTAATTAAATGTATGAATGAGCTAACAAAATCATCAATTGTATTTGATTTGATAGAATTTGAATTTTTCCCTATTTTAAGAATATAGAAATAGGAGACTTTTGAATTTGAGGTAAAATTGTATTATGTGTTATAAAATTATATATATATATATATAATTAGGTGTATGAACGAATTAATAGAATAATCAATTGCATTTGATTTGGTAGAATTTAAATTTTTATAATTTTAAGAATATAGAAATTGGGATGTATAGATGAGCTAATAGAATCATCAATTGCATTTGATTTGGTATAATTTGAATTTTTCTCAATTTTAAGATTATGGAAATTGGAAATTTTTTAATCTATGTGAAATTGTATTATATTTTATCAAATTTAATGTATATTTATATTACTAGATGTATGAATAAGTTAACAGAATAATCGATTACATTTGATTTAGTTGAATTTGAAATTTTATCAATTTTAGGAATACATAAAAGGGAATTTTGAATTTTAGAAGAAATTGTGTTATATTTCATCAAATTAAATGTATAGTTATGTGATTAGATATATGAATGAGCTAATAGAGTCATCAATTACATTTTCTTTGGTAGATTTTGAATTTTCCTCAATTTTAGTTAAAATTGTAAAATTGTATAATTTTCAAGAATCATGAATTACATTTGATTTAGTTGAATTTGAAAATTTCTCAATTTTAGGAATACATAAATTAGGGAACTTTAAATTTTAGAAGAAATTGTGTTATGTTTTATCAAATTAAATGTATATTTATGTGATTAGATGTATGAATGAGCTAACATAATCATCAATTACATTTGCTTTGGTATATTTTGAATTTTCCTCAATTTTAGTTAAAATTGGATAATTTTCAATTTAGGTCAAAATTTTCTTATGTTTTAGGAAATTAAATGTATATTCATGTTATTATATGTATGAATGAGCTAATAGAATCATTAATTATATTTGTTCTGATAGAACTTTAATTTTGTTTTCAATTTTAGGTGAAATTAGAGAATTTTCAATTTTAGTTATATTTCATGAAATTAAATGTATATTCATGTGGTTATATATATGAATGAGTTAATAGAATCATCAATTATGTTTGATTTTGTAGAATTTTAATTTTTCCTAATTTTAGGTGAAATTATGAAACTAGAGAATTTTAAATTTTAGATAAAATTATGTTACATTTTATCAAATTGAATGTACAATCATATAATTAGATATATGAATGAGTTAATAGAATCATCAATTGCACTTGATTTGGTAGAATTTGAAAATTTCCCAATTTTAGGAATAGAAAAATTGGGGAATCTTTAAATTTAGATAAAATTGGGTTATGTTTTATGAAATTGAATGTATATTCATATGATTAGATATACAAATGAGCTAATATAATCATCAATCATATGCATGTAATGACTTATGTATGTTTCATCAAATATAATTAGTTTGTTTTACTTAATGCCTTAATTAATTGCATCATATGCAATTATTGTAGCAAGACTTTGAAAAGTAGAGGAATCATAAGATTAAAGAGGCATTTAACTAGAATAAAGAGCGATGTGGAGACTTATAAGAGGGTTTCTTATGAAATGACAGATATAGGAGTATCAAATAGGGAACGATAAAATAGTCAGATTGAGTTTCAATATTGGCAATATGAGTTCATTTTTTAGAGGTAATGCAACTAATGTTGGGAGAGATGATGCTAATGGATATGCTATTAGAGAACCTTATATCCCTTCTACCCA
>JAOXYD010000003.1:16071079-16091604 GCA_028565735.1 Pinacopodium congolense | reverse complement strand
ACACCCTGTTTTAAAGGTTTAAAATCGAGTTTTTCTAAGGGACGAAATAATGAGTCTAAACTGAGTTCCTTCTTGATCGTCGTGGTAATAGTGTATTAAATATCGTATTAATATTAAATATTATATCGGTATCAGTATTAAATTGATCTTGAAAATAGTATTATATCAATATCGGTTAATATCAATACTGTTTCAGATAATTATTTTAAATTATAAATTAATTTTTAAATTTTATAAAATTTACCAAATAGTTTATAAATATATTATATTATATAATTTTTAACTTAACTTTAAACTTAAAAAAATTAAAATAAAAAATTTTTCTTTAAAATTTTTTTAAAATTTTTTTAAGTACTGACCGGTATTATTCGTTACTGACTAATACTGATCAATATTTAAATTCGATACTAATTTTTAACTTTTCGTACCCATTTCAAACCAGTACCGATCGGTACAATACGAAAATTAATATGTTATGTGGGAGTCATCCAAAAACATAGTATTCTTTTCAGGTCTTGTTTAGTCATTTTTTTGTTTTTATTTATATATTTTTTGTGTATTTTTAAAATTTTATATTATATATTTTTAATGTATTTGTATATAATTTATTTAAATTTCTGTATTTTTAAATTTTTGTATTTAAAAATAAATATAAAAATAGAAACAAACATGCCCTTATATTTAGGATTTCTTACTCTTCAAAATAAATACTTATAGTTTAGTTTATTTTATTTTATAATTATATTTTAATTTATATTAGTTTTAAAATATTTTTTGATTATTAAAATTAAGATATAACCATTACTAACTTTCACTCTAAATTTTTTATCAAAACTATAATTCTATTGTTGATAGAATAGCGACCAAAAAAAAACCATATATTACTAATTACTGAAATTGCAAGAGTATAAATAAGTTTTATTATTGGAGGAATTAAGAAAAACTAGAGAAAAGCAAAGACAAAAATTCCCCCAGAGTCAACCGTCTCCTGACACTGTTGGGTCCCACCATAAGCCCTGCTATTTATTAACATATAGCTACAAAAAGACAACAGGCCACTCTATGAACCTTCTAGGGACAAGTGTCCTCTGCTATTACACGTGTCCACATCTAGTCCGTTAGTTTACCGTTGTTGTCTTGGGATGTCAACTGTCCAGAGTGGAGTTGTGGGCCCCCTTTTTGGGCAATATTGTTGACGTCAACTTTATTGGTTAGAATTTTTTGAAAAAAATCTTATTGGTTGGAACTTGGAAGAAATTAGATATTTGCTAACATACTTGAATAAATAAATCAATTAGTTGAAAAGTGCAAGTGCAAAGAAGCGAAACAAGGTGTGCATAAGTTTAATGCCACAACACACTCCTATTTAAAAAAATATTAGCTCTTGATGTATAAAATAAAAAATAAAAGGCATTTAGATATGGAAATTTCAAAATGAGGAATACATAAAGTGCTAATATATGAAATATGTTAGATATTTTAAATTATATTACAATAAATGAGGTAATATTGTCAATTTTAATATATTTATTATTATTAATATGATTTAGTACACTTAAATTCCATATAAATAATATTAAAATATTATCTTGAAGAAAAAAAAAGAGTTTGGAATTTAAGAACATGAGACGCATTTAGTCTTGTCATTACAGTATTTTTATTTTTCATTTAAAAATTTTCATTGAAAATTTTTTATTGATTAAATTTCTGAATTTTGTTTTTAATTTTTAATTTTAGAAAATAATTTTATTTTTTATTTTGGATAGAATAATTATGATAATATAATCTAATTATTTATTTAAATTATAATTAAATTAGATCTAAATTTAAAAATAAATATTATTTTAAAGAAATTTCATATTCTATAATTATCCAATAAATATGTTTAAGTTTAAAATATATTTAAATAAATAATTTAAAATTTTAAAAAATATTTATTTAAAAAATAAATTTTAAATATCAATATTTAATTTTAAATAATGGCATTGGTTTTAACCATCAAAGAATAAATTTTAAAATTTTTATCTAATTAGTAATTTATTTTTTAATGGAATAAAATAAAATAATCAATAATATCTATTAACAATATTATATAACAGGTAAAAATAAAATTAATTATTTATTTATTTTATTTTTATTTAATAAAAAATTTAATAATTAATATATTTTGTTTTTACTTAGAAAAAATTAAAAAAAAACTAAACGGATCCTTAAGAAAAATAAGTAGATCATTAAACAAAGTTGTGGAGGAAAAGAAAGAAGTCAAGGGAATAAGTTGATCATAGGTGTTTTGGTGGGACCAGCATTAGGATCTTTGACAGAGATGTCAGTCTCTCTGTTTCTCTCCGCTTGCTGCAACAGCTCACTAACTCTCTCTCTCTCTCTTTCTTTCTCTCTTTGTTCTCTGCCACTCTGCTGGATTCTTTGCGCCTTTTCCTTTTTATGATTTCGAAGATGTTTTGGTTTGTTTTCATGTAGTTTTCAGGTTAAAGATAGACTTTGTTTTCTTTTGTGTTATTTAACAACTCCGAGAAAGAAAGCTCTTTTTTAGAGTCTTCTCTTTCACACTACGGGGATAATCTAATGTGGATTGTCACTGATCATATCCACCCAAGCTCTGTTCTTCTTGTAATTGTTTATCCTTCTTGCTTTTTCGTTTTCTTCGGCGTTGCTCCCCGGAATTCGCCATAAAAATATGGCTAGTTTTCGTCTGTTCAGTGCTTGCTTTTTGCTTTCGACCGTTATGCCTTACTTGGTCTTTGTTGTTAACAACTTCTTATTGATGCTGAAATTTTGAATTTTGAGCAATACCCTTTTGACTTTGAAGCCTTTTGGGGAAGTGGTCTTTAACCATTCTTTTTTTTCTTCTTCTGGTGATGGTTTTTGTAATCTCGGTGATGTTCTTGTTGGTTGGGGTTTAGGGGTTTTAACAGATTAAAGTTTTGTGTTTTGGGATTAGTCGACTATGGAGGAGGTTGAAGAGGCCCATAAAGCTGCCATTCAGAGCTGCCACAGAGTTCTCGGCCTCTTGAGTAAAGCCAAGGATCAAACGCAGCATAGGAACTTGATGATGGAGACTGGAGAGGCTGTATTCAGGTTCAAGAGAGTTGTGTCTCTTTTAGACGCTAGTTTAGGTCATGGAAGAGTGAGAAGGTTGAAGAAGTTTAGATCATCTTTGCCTCAGAACTTATTCCTCGATAGTCCTAACTGCCAAACAATTTTAGCACCAAAGCCCCTCCAAGTTGTGCCTGCTAATTTTCTGGAAACTACAACCCTTGGCACAGATTCCAGGTCCAAACAAGCTTCTATGCAAACTTCCCAGAAAATGTTTATGGAAAACCCAGTACTTGAAATGAACTCAAACATCAGGCCTCCTCTCCATATTGCCCCAGCAAGACCACCACATCACTATCAGCTCCTTCAGCAGCAGCAACAGATAAAGAGGATGCAATACCAACAGCAGCAACAAATGAAGTATCAAGCTGAGGCCTTTTACTCTAGGAGTAATAGTGGGGTAAATATAAAGTTTGATGGCTCTAGCTGCACACCAATCATGTCATCCACAAGATCATTCATGTCATCCTTGAGCATGGATGGCACTGTTACAAACTTGGATGGCGATTCATTCCATTTGATTGGCGTCACTCAATCATCTGATCAGATTTCACAACAGGCAAGGAGGAGATGTTCTGGTAGAGGAGAAGATGGGAGTATGAAATGTGGTAGTACTGGTAAATGTCATTGTTCAAAGAGGAGGTAAGATCAGGTCCCTGTACTATGCTGCAATTTATGTTGTATTTGGATCAATCCAAATTTTAGTTATTAACTTACTTCCTTATAGGAAACTGAGACTGAAAAGGTCTATCAAAGTGCCTGCTATTAGTAACAAGGTGGCCGATATCCCCCCTGACGAGTATTCCTGGAGGAAGTACGGACAAAAGCCAATTAAGGGCTCTCCACATCCTAGGTACTTCTAATTCAAGTCTCTCCATAACTTACTTATAATATTTAGTTTATGTTTTGTTTACCGACTGTACTCTGTATTTCGTATACTTCGTATTCTCTCTTCCTCTTGCTGTATAAAAAATGTGGTCCAGTTCGTCTTTCTGAAGCTTTACTGAATCATCAAGTAGATATCAATGACTTTCTTCATTGATATTTACAGGCACTAGCTGTAATTTTGAGTTAAACGTTATTTGACCGCAGCTGATATAACCATTTCTTTGCTTTTGTGGTTCCCTAAAACTCCATCACACAGAGGATACTATAAATGCAGTAGTGTGAGAGGTTGCCCAGCAAGGAAACATGTTGAGAGATGCCTGGAAGACCCTTCTATGCTTATTGTCACTTATGAAGGGGAACACAACCACTCCAGGTTACTCGCATCACAGTCTGCCAATACATGAGAGTTGAAGTCTTGGAAATGTTCTATTTCATCTCAGTTTGTAAACAACTTAAATGGAATCCAATGAGAACTGATTGATCTTTATTTGTAAATTACAACTGTATATAGAGAACGTGGTTTAAATCTGGGACTAGAGATGGTGAAGCGGATTTGTTTCTTCAGGTATCGATCATCTGAGATATACTCCGCGGAACTGCGTCAATACAGACAGAGGTCAAAAACTGTAACTGGTGCTTACTTAGAAATGAAAATTATTTCTTCTTGTTGCCGGTAAGTTACAGTTTGAACTCATGTCATTGATGGGACAGGACACCTTCAGCTGGAAATTGATCTTGTGTTGCTTCTGTAATCCTACTTTGTCCCATGGTGTTTTGTATAATGATCCGTGTCACAAAGTCCACGATAGTCTTTATCAATGTCCGAGTGCATCTACGCGTGATCCTTTACAAGCATGCTTCTGGTCATCTTGATGGAACTTCTCGTACTACTGTTACCACTGTACAATAGATGGAGATGAAGTCACCTCAGCATTAGTGTTCAGTGACTTCAGTCCCCTAGAATCCAAAATATCTGATTTGTTTCCATGTTCCCGAAATTGAAATTTTCTTTGAAGTTTTTATCCCGAGTCTTGTGTATGGTTACAGAAGCCAAGCCCCACTGCTGGAAGGTGCAGTACACTCTTCCCATTTAACTTGCTGCCCACCAATGTTCTCAATAAGCTTGTACATAACATGCCATGTTTTCTTTGATCTGACATTATGAAATCATTCCGCTAAAAGCCCAGTGCAAAAACATTTTATGAGTGATAGTGAAGAGTCTTTGAAGTGCGGAATGACAGGTTTGCCGTTTGATCCTGCTTATTCTTTTCACCTGAATCTATGACATGGTTGAGACATGGATATTCAATTCATTCCATCTTTATAGAAGAAAAGAAAATAAAAATTAGCAGAAGACATCGAATTAACTCTAATATTTTTATTTATATTTAAGTTAGATTTTAAAGTTTTAAAATATTTTAAAAGAATCGTAATATTTATAAATGTTTAAAAATAATTTAAATATTTTTAAAATATTAAAAAATAATTTTAAATTTAATATTAAATTAAAAAAGTTTTAAATGTTTTTAAAATATTATAATTCTTTGTAATATTTTTAAAACGTTAGTATTAAATCTAAAAATATTAGGATTTAATTTGAAATTTGGTAAAAATGTTAATAATACTTTTTTCTAATAAAAATTATACACTAATAGAGGAATAGTGTTAAGACTCCAACTAAAGGAAAACTTGGATGTTTAGTTTCAAGAGAATATCGATCAAACCTGAACAACATTAAATGGGAATGAAACGCTATCATAGTCTAGATCCATATTAAGAGGAAGAATCACATTAAGGGCCTGGAATGAAACACTCTCAGAAAAAAAAAAATCTACTGCATCTTTATCATCTAATGCTTACTGTTTGCCAGGGAACCAAATCGGAGGTAAGTACTGACCGGTATTTAAGTTCTTGATAATCTACTGGGCACTTGAGTGAAATATACAAAACTTCACCCCCTCCTGCGACACTTACCCTCTTTTTTTGAGTTTTGGGTTTCTCTCTCATGTCACCGACTCATCACCCCTCTCTCCTGTCCACTTTCTTTCCCTTACGTTAACCCCTCTCTAGTCTCCCTTATCATCAACCCTCTCCCCTGTGCAACGTTAATCTCCGATCGCCACTGTGCAATGCCAGCCACCCATCACCCCTCTCCCTTGCACTTGAGCTGCTTGCTTTCTTTCCCTCTCCTCTAACTCTTTGCCCCTCCAAATTCAGAATTTTCCAAGTTCTTTTATTCCGTTTTTAATTGTAATTTTTTTTGTTATAATTATATTTTTTATTAAAATTTATGTATTTTTTAATAGATTTTTGTATTATTTTTATATTTTTTATTGTATTAATATGTCTTTTTATTTCTGTAATATTTTTTTTTTCATTTTTTTGTGTTAAAAAAAATTAAAAACTAAATATAATTACAAAAATTGTAACGAATAGGTCCTTAACTTTTAGGTAAAATAGGGTTTTTAATTTGTGTTAAATATTAATGTAATTAATTATTAATTAGTGTTTAGTTTATCATTTTGAAGCATTATGATGGTTAGAAATGCATCGATAGTGAACTATTATAAAATTAGGGTTCAGAATTAGGATTTTTTTTAATTTGTGATGAAATTATGCTAAATTCTTTCAAAATTGGATGAATTTTCTTGAAATTAGAAATGAAGTTGAGCTAATTGAAGTATGAATTGTATATGATTTTATCCAATTCTAACTTTTTCAAATTTAAACTCTTAGAATTTGTGACTTTTTTTTACAATTTTAATAATTTAAGAACTATTTTATAAAATTAAAATTTTATAAATGTAATTGGGAACTAATCTTACCTTTTCCAACTTTGAAATTGATAGATTACTTTTTTTTTTATCATGAACTCATGTTTACAACTTAGGCATACTAGCTTTCAATTTGATTTTTTTTGCATATAGGGACATAAAATCAATTGACGATTAAGAATTTGAGATAGTTGATTAGTTTATTATGTTTAATCAACTACATTTATTTTTACAAGTAAATAAAGAGAAGTTCAAGTACTATTAATAATTCAATTTATTCAGAGAGATTTAATGATCCAGCCTGGGCTAATGTAAGAATAGTTCCTAGTATAAAGAATCATATTAGACATTTGTATTGAAATAAACATTTGAAAGGTAAGGGAATCACAAAATTAAAGAGACATATAGTTGCAATTAAAGGTGATGTAAAATATTGTAAAAACATTATTTATGATATAAATGGTAGATGAAGATAAAGCATGCAGAGTATCAGTCTGAGAAAGAAAAAAAAGGCAAAGTTTGAATTATGAGATTACTAGAAGTGGAAGTTTATTTTATAGTGGTTAGGATGATATTGATAATACTGAAGCTAGTATTACTATTGAACAAGAAGGGATTGTTGGAAGTCCATTTGATATGAGAAAGAGAAAAAGGTAAGAGTCTAATTTTTTTGCTCCAAGAACAACTCCTAAAGCTTAATCTTCAATCCTTAGTGCATTAAAATCTAGAGAAGCAATTCATAATTTGAATATGATAATGACTAGATGGTATGATGTAAGTATATCATTTAATGCAACCTAGTCTTATTATTATCAGTCAATGTTGGATTGAGGTCATCTTCAAAGCAGTGTAGTTATTGAGATTAAAAGTTATTTGAGTGAAAAAAATAATGACTTGGATAACTTATAGTATTCAATCATGTTAGTCTTTATTGTACCTAAAAGTGATAGTGAATTAGTGATTTAAAAAATTCTTCGAAGTTATTAGTTTTATGTTCACCAAATTTTCTAATTCGTAAAAACTTAACTTAATTTTTAATTTACTAAATACTCAAATCAAACTACGAAAGTTAAATAAACAAAGGTAATTTCAATATAAACATTCAAATAATTATATGAGTAATTGTAAAAGACAATATAAATAACTTATAAAGTAAAAAGGAAGGGAAGAGAGAAACACAAACTAATTTATCCTAATTCGAAGATAACCACTTTCTTCTACATATAATCCCTAAAAACATATTAAGATTTTTACTATAATAACAAATTACAAATCTTTTTTAAGACTCAAGGATAACCTTTATACTCTCTTTTTAAGGCTTAGAAATAATCTTTACTCTCTTTTTTCACTAGGTTCAAGAATAACTTCCCATCAATACTTATCTTTTTCAAGGCTAAAGAATAACCTCACAATAATACTCAAGACTCTTTATTAATTTCACTCTTCACACAACACCTTCTAAAATGTCACTCTTGACTCACTAAGTTGTTTCAGAGCTCACACTATACTTGGAATGAATGTAACACATAAACTTCATAATACTTATACAAAACTAAAATAAAACTTAACAAAAACTCATAAACAATGCTCAAATTACTTTGGATGATTGTTTCTTACACACTTGATGTATAAAACTTATATAAAACACCTATTTATAAGGTTAGAACCTTAAACTAGTTATTTGTTACTATTATTTAATGTTCTAATGCATTAAACACAAGTTTCCAATTAGTTCATCCACTAGGTGGCTAGTTACACTGATCAACCAGTTCCTTGATTGGTCGAGTAGTCCACTTCTCAAACTAGTTTCCATGCTATTTTCACACCAAATTCATTCTAAATCAATTCCTAACTTATTCATACACATTATAATACATTATAAACATCATCAAACACATCTTAACTCCGTTTTACACACTTCAATTCAATTACACAAGTTATCACAATCATACTCATCCAATTTACCAACTTCCTTTAACAACTTATCTTAATAATTTCAGCTTCATCTTTTTCCTCAATCATACAAATTGCCAAATTGGCTTACCACTTCATTTATCACATTCATTAATCAATCTACGAAGGCACAAATCTTATTAACGTTTAATTCAAATATTCATTAACCATTTAACCTAATCATTCAATTATTCATACATACTCACATCAAATCAATTCCAAAATTAATTTCATTCATTAAGAGGATATTTACACAAAAACATTACATAGAAATAATCTTAATTATGCAATCTATATATACATAACTAAACATAAATGTAATATGCATGATGTGAACCATTTTAACACTTGGTAAGATAAAGAAGAGACTTATAATAAAACTTATATAAATAACCTATCAATTTCACTGCTCTTACATCTTCCATCTATCTTTTTGATCCAATATTCTTGTTTCCACCACTTTGGTCTTCATTTATCTTTCTTTAACTTGTATAAAATCTTTAAATTGTGTTCTTTAACTCCAAAGCTCAACCATGCACTTCAAGACATATTTTCATTAAATTTGTCTCAATAAGCACAATAAACTCCACAAACGCATTAATAAATACATTTGGTTATCATCATGATATAGGTGGAATCACTTATTGGTTCAATAATCTCCTCTTTTTTATGATGACTAATTCATGTGATAATAGAGACACACATAGAAACACATAACAAACAAAATACACAATCCAAATAAAAAAAAAAACATCCATTTTACTACCCCTTTCTAATATCACACATCTTCTTCTCTCCTTTTTTGTAATCATTAAAAGGTTTAAACAAACAAAAAGGTATAATACTCAATAGCAATACACAAAATTCACATATAAAAGAATCATATATTTTTCTCCTTTTTTTAAAAACAAACTTTCTCAAAGTAACTTAAACAATTTCAAACACCATTGGAAAAATTATTCAACTACTCTCCCCTTTAATAAAACGCATTATAACAAACTTAAGGACCATGTCAAGAAAAACTAAAAAAGGTACATCATCAACCAAGATCTCATTTCAAAAGGTTTTTAAAATCCACATCGTTATTAAAAATGACACTAGTTTGTTATAAAAAAAGTAATTAATACTGAAAAATTACATACCCTTAATGCCAAACTTGTTGAAATGAGATTTCTTTATAACAGTTGTTAAAAGAGGAATTGATACCAATTGTAGGTACAATCCAAATTTTTAAAACAACACAAATAACACTTAACAACCTATAACAATTGTTAATACTGGTCAAATTGATCACGTACCAAAAAATAGCATACCCAACAATGCATTAAAAAATTACAAAAAAGAACACTCACCCTTTTTATAAAAACAGAAGTAATAAAACAACCAAGTTTCAAAATCAATTTTCCAAAGGCATTTAAAAAATACTTAACCACATCATCATACAAACTATGCAATCAATATCATGATACCAGAAATAATGCATCTATTTAAAAAAAACTCAACTCCAAAGGTTGTTCCAAGATACCAATTGTTAAGCTTTTTAATTTTGACTATCTCTCTCTAAATTAATCAAAAAAATTTTAAAAAAATTCACACTTTCAAAAATTTTAACTCAAAATTTTCACATAATTTATGCTCTCTTTAAGTATATACATAATTTTCCAATACAAAAATTTTCAATCATTTATGGCAAATGCAATAAGAACATTAAACATCACTTATGACTTTAAAATCTATTTCAAAACTCAAATGCCATCAAAATCTTCATACTTTGAAAATCATGCACTTTTAACAAAGTTTATGCGTTTTTAGAAAACTTCAACTTTTTCTAAGTAAAACAAATTTCAAAATATTCAAAAGTTCTGATAACATGAGTAAGAAATTCACATGAATAAATTAAAATCTAAATGTTATGTCATGAGCTTTTTAAAAGCATGCCATAGGGAATTTTAAAAAATTATGATGTCTAAAAAGGTTTTAATGTATTATGAAATTTTCAAACATCAATTCATTTGAGGAATTATTGAAAAAATTAAACTTATTTTCAAAAATTGTAAACTCTTCTAATTTTATAAAATCATCAATGCTCCTCCTTAATAAATGCAATAATTTTTCATTTAAAGAGATATATTTCAAGGCATGCAATAATTATGAGAGGGATTAAAAAGTCAAGGTTAACAACCAAACATGCAAAGATGCTTCTATATCATCCCTTGTATAATTTCTAATACAACATGAAGTCATATCATCCATAAAGCATCTAAATAATAAAAAAGAACTTAATATGATAAAAAACATGAACCATCAAACTTGGAGTATGATTTCTACATTATTCAAGCATTATACCATAATACCTCTACATGGATATCCTAATCTAGCCATCTAAAGAGTAATAAAGTATTCCTAAACATGTATAGTCTACCACTATTCATACACCAAAAATTTACTTTAAAACTCGAAACAAGTATCAATCAAAATAACTTGAATCATTCATTATATAGAAATGTTAAGGTACCTCCCTTTTTTACTTTATCACCAATTGATTTCATTTGGTTCAACAATGTATTGATGATTTTCCATTTCTTTCACTCTTGGAGATATCCTTTAATTTTATAAACCTAAAAGACCAAATCATTGAATTTTAATACCTATATCATCTTGGGTACATTTGGGTTAGTAGCATACCTTTCACAACCATTTGATAAAACATTTGCACCCCTTAATTGGTCATAACAAAACTGATGAACCTGTTTATAATGACCATAATATTGATAAAACCAGAGTGCTTATGATCTATATTCATGTCCATGATCATACTTAGGTTAGTGTGATACACTTTTCTAGAAGCATACATATGAGAGATATGTGAATGAGTCAACATAAAATTTTCAACATATGGCTTATATGCATCATGTAATTTTTGTGCATTTACAATGAAATTATGTCTATTTTTAATACTATGCACATTCTTCCTAGATGATGTTCTAGGTGAATTCATAAAAGCATGATGATTTTTTGTAGAATAAGATCTAGAAGATGATGGCTTAGATGATGATATGACATTGCCTATGGATGGTCTAGGTTCTTTTGCCTCTTCTAAATTCTTTCTTTTAATGAAAACATTCTCACTAGTTGAAGTTTCATTAACATTAGTGTAACCTAATCCATGCCTATCACTTTTAAAGTTTAAAGCTCTTAACGTTAGTTCAAACTTGTCATTCCCTTTTGTGGAACTAGACAATGAGCTTTTAAAGGATTCCACTTCCTTTCTTAGTGATGCATTTTCCTCTCTCATTTTAAGCTCACGACTATTCACATTCATCAATTAAAGACCTATTTTCTTCTATCAATTTTTGTATATCACACTCATTGCCACTCATTGATTCTACTTCTTTTCTAAGCTCCTCAGTTTCTAATCTACATGCATCAAGTAATTTCAATGTTTCTTTATGTCGAGGTTTCTACATATTCTCACAATTCTTCATAACTATATTCTACATCACATTCATCATCACTACTATACAATTTAGAACAAGAAAATACTTCATTACAAGTATTTGTGGAAGAATGTAACTCATCATTTAAGAAGCATATATAGGTTGCTTCTTCATTCTCACTTTCATTTTCTTCTTCCACATCTTGAAACTTTATTAAACGCTTCCATACTCAATGCACTCAATATAATACGTATAACTTTATTGTTAAAAGAGACTAATTTTTCATCCATGTCACATTCAAAATAAACCTTTGGAATTAAAAACTCTACATTCAAATTAAACCTTATAAACCTTTATAAGGATGTATGGTCCATTTTCTATAATTTCTTAAACCTTTGTTACTAAGTTTAAGAGATGGTCCTTCCTCCTATTTTTCTAATCTTTAAAATTATTTCCATTAAATAAAGTCGGGCTTTTCTAAACTATGTACCATACTCTTTATTTACTAATTCATTAGAATTAATCTTATGTGAGATTTATTCTCTAATACCACTTATTAGTCCCTATGGCACCTAAGAGGGGAAGGGGTGAATTAGGAATTTAAAAAATGATTCTAAGTTATTAGTCCTTTGTTCACTAGATTTTTTACTTTGTGAAAGATTAAATAATTTTTAGCTCAATTTCTAATTTACCAAACACCCAGAACAAATTGTAGAAGCCAAATAAACAAAGATAAAAGCAATATAAACAATTGAAAAATTGTATAAGTAATAAACTAATATAAACAACTTATAAAGTAAAAGAATTAGGGAAGAGAGACAGACAAACTGATTTATCCTAGTTCGAAGATAACCACTTTCTCCTACATTGAGTTAGGGAAGAGAGACAGGCAAACCGATTTATCCTAGTTCGAAGATAACCACTTTCTCCTACATTTAATCCTCAATAACTTGTTAATATTTTCACTATAACAATAAATTATAAATCATTTTTAAGGATCAAGGATAACCTTTACACTCCCCATTTAAGACTCAAGGATAATATTCGCTCTCTTTTTTCACTAAGTTCAAGTATAACCTCTTAACATTACTTTTCTTTTTAAAGAGTAAAGAATAACTTCATGGAAATATATAAGGCTCTTTATCAATTTCACTCTTCATAAGACACCTTTTAAAATGTTACTCTCAACTTACTAAGGTGTTTAAGAGCTTACACTATACTTAAAATGGATAAAATACAGAAACTTCACAAAGTCCTTGCAAAACTCAAATAAAACTTAATTAAACTTATAAACAATGCTCAAATCACTTTATATGATTTTTTCTAATAAATTTGATTAATAAAACTTATGTAAAAACACCTATTTATAGACCTAGAACCACAAACTAATCATTAATTATTGTTACCTAATGTTCTAATGCATTAAACACAAGTTTTCATTGGTTTCTAGTTGTTAAAGAGTGAATATTGCTTCAACTAGTTGATCAGTGACTAGTAGACTAGTTTATACTGGTCAACTAATCTTTCAATGATCAACCAATCTACTCCTTAGACTATTTTTCATGCCACTTTCAAACCAAATTCATTCCAAATCAATTCTTAACTCATTCATATATATTATAATACATTCTAAATATCATCAAACACATCTTCACTCCATTTTATACTCTTCATTTCAATTACAAAAGTCAATACAATCATATTCACTCAATTTACCAACTTCTTTTAATAACTTATC
This sequence comes from Pinacopodium congolense, assembly GCA_028565735.1. NCBI lineage: Eukaryota > Viridiplantae > Streptophyta > Magnoliopsida > Malpighiales > Erythroxylaceae > Pinacopodium > Pinacopodium congolense. The sequence continues at coordinate 16,077,700 of JAOXYD010000003.1, read as the reverse complement.
TTACTAATTTCAACTTCATCTTTTCACTCAATCATACGCATTATCACCCTAACTTACCACTTCATTGTTCACATTTATTAATCAATTCACATAAGGCACAAGTATTATTAATCTTCAATTCACATATTCACTAGCCATTTAACCTAATCATCCATTTATTCACTCATACATAAAATCAACATGAAAACCAATTTCATTCATCAAGAGGATATTCACACATAATAATCACATAAAAATCCTCTTGATTGTACATCTTATATGTAAATCACTAAATATAAATGTATTATGCATGACGTGAGACCTTTTAAAATTTTGTAAGACCAAGAAAATACTTATAATAAAAGTTACATAAACAACATATTACTTTCACTACTCTTAGATCTTCTATCTATCTTCTTGATCCAATACTCTTTTCCCACCACTTTGGTCTTAATTCATCTTTCTTCAACTTGCATAAATACTTTAAGCTCTTTTCTTCAAATCCAAGGATCAATTATGCACTCCAAGACATGTTTTTATCAAATCTACCTCATTAGACATAACAAACTCCATAAATACATTAGTAAATACATTTTTTCATCTTAAAAAAAGTTAAAACCAACTCTTAATTCAACAAATTTTGTATGATAGTTGAGCCAATATATGATAGGAACCTATTATAAACTTTTGATTTATTCTACTAACGGGATGATATTTTTAAAATTAGTTGATACATATGACCTTGTAAGAAATGTTGATACTCTGTTTAGGATTTTTTTTATGAAATTCTGAATGGAGTTAAGCTTGAGAACAATGTATAGCTTATCACTAATAATGATATTGCTTATAAAGTAGTTAGGAAGAGGATGTAAAACAATTATAATTCTTTTTATTGAAATCCTTGTGTTGTACAATTTATTGATTTGGTACTGAAAAATAATGAATTTATTAGATACTTTCCTTTCATTGACAAGACTATGCAGAAAGCAAGAAAAATAACTAAGTTCTTTTGTAATTATACACAGGTTCTAAATTTGATGAGAAAGAGTTTACAAATGATAGGAATTTGTGTCACCCTACCATAGTAATATTTACAATTAATTTTTTATGACTTCAGTATTTTGTTTAAACGTAGGAGTTAAGAAAAATGTTTATAAGTGATAATAAGTTGTGTCTTAGTATATTAGGTCTAATGTAAGATTGTCGGTTTCTAAAATTATAATTTAAGATTGTGAATTTTGGTTTCAATGACAATTTTTCATCTGAGTTTATGAGTTTTTAATGAGGATACTTTGTCTAACAGATAATGATGAGAAGGTAACAATGGCATTTTTTTATGATGCTATGGAGACAACAAAGGACATAATTAAGGTTAATATGAAAAATAAGCTTTTTTTTATACACTCCTTTCTTTATAGTCATCAATGAGAGAAGGAAAAGACAACTTTATTCCTCGTTAATTGCTACTGGGACATTTCTAAATCCAAATGTTTATTTTAGACCAAAATTTTCAAAGAAAAATGAAGTTAATAAGGGAATTCTATTAACTATCACCACCATTGTTGTAAATGAGATGATGCAAGACCTTTTTCATATGATGTAAGACTTTTTTGGCTCACAAATGAAGGCATAAAAAGATATTTATGGTGATTTCGGAATGTGTATTGCATTACGAAAAAAAGATAAACTTAATCCAGATATATATTTCTTCACTTTTATTACTTAGTTAAAATTGACCATGACTTTATTTTGTTTATAAAGTTATTTTCCCCTTACACTTGCTTGATGAGATTAATTTGGAAGAAGAGTTTTAGAATCGCAAAGGTTTGCCAGTCAAATTCTTAATTAATGTGTGAGTGGGTGTAGAAGGAATAGAATACATTTGAATTGATTCATTTTAAGATAAGGAATATATTAGAACATCAAAGACTAAATGATTTAATCTTTGTTCACTACGACTTAAAGCTTCGAGAAAGATATGCTTTTGTCATTAGTATGTTGAATATAATTTCTCAATATTTCTTTATGATTTAATTTTATTTGTTTATTAGGACTCTTAAAATAACAAGTAATTCTATAGATTCTATTTAATTTGACCATATTAATGTCTTAGTAGATTGTGTTTATAAGGAATTAAGTTTTATAGAAGAAAGTGACTTGAAAGGTAACCTTAGTTGGGAGACTATTGATATATTATTTAGTATATTAAGCATGAATGATGATAATGATGAAACTTCTCATAATGATGAAAATTTTTTATCAATTGAAAATTGGGACTAGTACATTTTAAGTGGATAGACCATAGAAAAAGGTTTCAAGTTTTTCATGTGCTTCTCTTTTTTTAGCTTCACTTATATTTGATGAATATGTTGAATTATATATATATATATCTAATATATAAATACAAAACTTTTAACTATAACTATTTCTATTTTAAGTTTCACTTTCTACTATGTTCCCTGGCAAAAAGAGTTATCATCATACTTATAATTTTATATTTTATTCTTATTATATGATATTTAGATATAATTAACAAAATAAATGTATGTGAATATTTATAGTTTTATGATTTAATGTTTTGGTTTAATTAAATTAACTTCATATGTAAGTTGAATTATCTTTTCCTTATATTAATTTTAGTTATTGTCTATATGAGAAGTATGTGAAAAATAATATTAATAGGAATAAATATATAGATATTATTATATCAAATTTGTATTATTATTAATATTTTAAGACAAAGTTGAAGTTAAGTTAAACATACTATATTGTAAATTTTATAAAATTTAAAGACTAATTTATAATTAAAAAAAAATACTCCTAACGATATTTGATATTGACCAAAACCAATATTGTACCGTACTAGAATGCCGTATTAAAAACATTGATCTCCATGAAGTTCATCTATTTTTATTGGTTGATGAATCTTAATTATCGTAAAAGAAAAATATACGGTAGCACTTATTTGACTCTTAGTCTTGCCATTCAGTTGAGAAGTGCAGCGCACTTTTACAAATGAAAGTTACCAGCTTGTCTTTCCTATTTTAATACGATTAATGCATCAAATACTTCTCCAATTTATAGAGATTAAAAAAAAAAGTTTCTGAGATAATTCAACAAGCTTGACCCTCAATCCCTTACGCATCAAAGACTAACAATTCAAGGACTTGCAACTCTTAGAAAAGTTGACAAGATAGCAGCTTATGGTCTTATTTCTGGTGGAAACTCTTGTCCCTGCGATGGGTTGTCGCGGCATTGAGCTTTTGCCAACTTGACACTTGCTAAATCCGCCTGATAATACTTCCATCAACCACCTTATCGCTTTCTAAAAAATATTATTATTAGTCATTGTTTATTTAAAACTAATCAGATCAAGTTCTAAGTGTGGTACCAATTCAATATATTCTAGTGTACACGTGCAAACAAAGTAAATTTACCAAGTTTAATTCACGGGTAATTACACAGAGTTCTCCCTACCCTTGTAACGTTAAATTGCTAAAAAAGAACTTTGTACTTTTACAAAGTTTAGAAAAAAAGACTTTTTGTTAAGTATTTTACAAGTTTCTGTAACATAAATAATCATGTAATTGACTGTTATATGTCTAAAAATGCTATTAAGTACACAACAATTAATCATGTAATACTCTATGATCAATGAACTTGATATGAACTTAATATAAGGTGTTTTATGTAATTTTTTATACTATGAGATTTTTTTAATAATTCAAAATAATAAAATAACTTTTGAAAAAAGTAAAAGGCCAAAAGGTGTTTAGATCTTATATTATATTAAAGTTAAATCCTAATATTTTAAAATATTAAAAAAATCATATTTATAAAACGTTTTGAAAAAATCTTACCACTTACAAAAAGTTCGAACTAAACCCTAAACAGACGAGATGTAACATTGTTGACTCTTTGTCAATTAAATGCCACGTTAACATATTCAATTATTTGAAATTTTGTGGAGCCCTAACGTCGACGTGAAGACCAGATGGTACTATGGCCCTACAAAAAATAATACAACATAAATTTCAACGATGTTGATTTGTTACCCATAATTCAACTGTTATCATCGATATTCTTGCCTGTCGCTTCCTTCGCCAACCAGATCTTCATCTATTGCTCCTCCGCCTGCAACAACAATCGCAAGCAGGTCTAGTCTTCATAAGAAATTACTGCTGGGAAGTGCAGCATACGCCTCCCATTTAGCTTGCCTTCCCAACAAGGTTGTCAACAAAGCTTGTTACAGAACATGCCATATTTTCATTTTTCTGCCAATATGAAATCATTCTGCTACAAGCTATGTGCTAAAACATTTTATGAGTGATAGTGAAGAGTCCTTGAAGTTATATGCCAATTCTACTGCGGAATGACAGGTTTGCCGTTTGATCTTTGCTTATTCGTTTCATTTGACTCTATGACATGGTTGAAACGTGGATTACTTAATAATATCCGTAAAAGACCTTATAATAAGTTTATGTCAATTTTATTGAACATAGAATGTTACATAATTAATTGGTGTGTACTTAATAATATTTATAGACATATAAAAGTCAATTACATGATTTTTTATGTTACAAAAACTTGCAAAACAAAAGGTCATGTTTTAAAATTTGTTAAAGTAAAAAAAATTCTTTTTTAGTAATTTAAAATTACCAAGGTAGGGAAAAATATGTGTCTTTACCGATAAATTAAGATTGGTAAATTTACTTTCTTTGTACCTGTATACTAGAACATATTGTATTGGTATCACAGTTAAAAACTTGTAACTTGATCTATTTAGCTTTAAATAAACAATGACTAAGAATAATTTTTTAAAAAAACTTAGAAAGTGTTATAGTCGATGGAGATAAGTGCAAATATGTACAAGAGAAAGCTAACTATGTAGGCTTTATAAAGATTTTAGTACTTAATCTTTATCTCAACTCGAAGCTATCAAGTGGTTGGTGGAGGAATTATCTGGTGGATATAGCAAGTGTCAAGTTGGCAAGAACTCAATGCCACGACAACACATTTAAGGGATAGGATGGTGAAGAGAGATAGCTTCTACCATAGCTAAGACCATAAGATGCTATCTTGTAAAAATTTCTAAGACCAGCAAGTCCTTGAATTGTTAGTCTTTGATGCATAAGGGAGTGAAGTCTAGCTTGTTGATTTAGCTCAGAGAACTTGCTTTTTTTTTCTCTCTATAAACTTGAGAGGTACTTGATACATTAAACTTTTTATAAATAGGAACTTTCATTTGTAAAAGTGCGCTGCAATTCTCAAATGAATGGCAAGACTAAGATTCAGACATGTTTAATGCCATGTATAATTTTCTTTAATGATAATTAAGTTTCATCACCCAATAAACATAGATGAACTTCATGGAGATGATAAAGATGCAGTAGATTTTTTTTCTTCTTTTTGTTTCATTTTGGCCCCTAATGTGATCCTTCCTCTTAATATAGATTTGGGCTGTGATAGTGTCTCATTCCCATTTAATTTTGTTAAATTGTAATGTTTTAGAAATTCATCCAAGGTCAAATACAAAAAAATTAAATCACAAATCTCAAGAAGTCCATTACAAAAGTCTAGAACTCAAATCTAGTCCACAAAGAAGAAAGTAATACTTAAACTATTCAAATAATAAATAAATCAATCTCATACATCAATATCCAAAAATTGAATTGTAAAAACAAAAAACAAAAAACAAAACTAAGCTCATTGCCGACGCATCTATAACTCAGCAAAGATAAAATAAAGTGATCTGGGGTTTCCGATAACCACAATTAGATTATTAAAAAGATAATAAGATAAGGGATGAACTACCTATTCAATAATAATTTAATAATTGTATCATTGTAATATCCATCTCACATTTATATATCAAAATATCACAACACATTTCAATAGATACAAAATATAAATCCATGAGATGTAATTTCATGAGATATGCAATGTTACTTGATAACTCGTTGCAAACTGCCAAATAATAATACCTAACTAGATCTTACTGTGTAGTAAATGATAAGATAAGGTTGAACCTCAAGGAATTAAGGGGTGCTGCTATTTCAAACGTTTCAGAAAAAAAAGAAAACAAAAACCCTTGAAGCGATGAAAACTAAACTAAGTTAAGATGTAAATAATGCAATCAAGAGATAAATACAAAGCAAAACACGAAAAAAACTACTAACAATAACAAAGAAATGGACCGAAGGTATCATCGAAATTCTAGGATAACTATTAATCCTCGAATTTAGATAAGAGATGCTTTATCCAAGGTGCTAGCCTATAGGTTTAAACAAGTTCTTAAATCATTAGTTTCTCCAACTTAGGCAAATCTAACAAACTCTAGAAATATTCATATCTTCACTATAACTTAAAAAAAAGCTCTTTAAGTTTAATAATAAAGATGCATTAGGTGATAAAGAACGACTAATTAGGAAACTAACATACAAGCTCAGAAAGTGTAACCTAAATGTATGAGACTCTATACTAGTTAGTTAAGTATGCTAACAAATCCAACTAGCCTATTACTACTTTTGAAAATCGCTAAGGGTTATTACGTATCACATGCTCAATCCTAACATTTATATTAGGAAATTACATAAAGAGTGATCAAGTCTAAAGATAATACCTAATTTGTGACATTTAACC
>JAOXYD010000003.1:16052792-16070979 GCA_028565735.1 Pinacopodium congolense | reverse complement strand
TTTCGAAATTTAAATTTATTTCGTATTTGACAATCATCACTAAATTAGTTTTTTTATTATAAATCTCATTCAAATAGGTTTTTAAAGGTTTTTTTTTGTGTAAATGTCAATAAAAACACGTTTCTGTTTTCTTTTTGTATAAGAAGAACAAAAACTCAAAACTAAAAAATAAAAATAAAAAATACAACAAAAAAATAAAAGTATTACAAAAACAACTCTTAGGGGATGTTTAGTGTGGCTTACATTTTTTGTTTTGGTTTCTTATTTTTTTAAACACAGAAAACAAGAAAAATAGCACAGAAAGTGAAAAAGATAACACACTAATATAACACAAAAATTGAAGACAATAACACAAAAACTGAAGACAACACATAAAAACCAATATAAATATACAAAAATTACAACTAAAAATCACAATTAACAGTAATATCAAACGACCCCTTAATAAACCTATTTTTGTGGAAATTCTAAGCGAAATTAGGGCCTTGTTTCTTTCTTACAATTTCTATGGTGGAAGTTAAGCCAGCTATTTTGGTGTATCAAGCTGTATTAACTACAACACCGCATTTTCTTTACGAGAAAGTGTAAGTGGTAACTTGCAAAACCCACTCTATTTCAGATTTGAAAGTTGCCCAACAAAACACTGAGGATCCTTTCTTATTTCAGATTGCCTAACACAACACTAAAGGTCCGTTCTTACTTCAGATTGCCTGACACAACACTAACGATCCTTCCTTACTTAAGATTGCCTAGCATTTTGCATTTACCGACTCTAGCTCTATAGCAATATCATCATATGTGCAGGGATCAATTTTCTTATGAATTTGACAGGTAATAAGACCCAACAATATGGAGGCAGAATGAATATTTTTTCGAGATGAATGTGAAATTAAGATTGATCAGTATGTAAGCTAGGCCCTGCAGTCCCCTCTATTGCTGCTATACATTATATTGCTTGCTAAACTGGATTTATGGTAGTATATCTAGGTAATGGAGTTCTGACTCTTTAAGCATAGATGGTTGATTGGCCATGTAAGTGCAGCAATCTGTCTAGCTTTCTTACATTACTAGGTACCATATTCTTGCTTTGTGAATCCTGATTTTAGTTAGTTATATGTTCCTTTGTAACTGTAAATGCCTATCTGATTAACTTCAGCATTTGTTAAATCTACAAAACTCAGTTTTTGAATGAAAATTCCCAAAGCAAGTTTGTGTTGTATTACCAAAATCATTTAGACTTCATAAATGTGTTCAACTTAGCCACCTTTAAATCAACACTTGAAGACCCAATCCTTATCCAAATTTCTTGATTTTTGACGTGTTTGAATCCTATACAAATCTAGATTCATGTATAATCGAGCAAAAACTAAACTCAATTCAAGAATTTCTGCAAAAAGACATGACATCTTAACATGGTCCTAATTTGGAGCAATCCGACTTCAAATCCAAAATTCTCTTAATTCCCTCAACCATGTAATTCAATTAGACACTCGTTGGAAAGCTTAAGTGTTAAACTACAATCCCTTTAAATCTTACGAACATTTATCATCTACAACGCAAATTATACTCATTCAAAGTTGAATTAGAAAGCACATGCAAAACTTCCCTTTTGCGAATTCCCAATCCACCACGTCGAGCAATCGCCGCTTTAAAACCATAGATTGCATCATTAATCCAACGGCTCTCATTTAAAACTTCCTATCGCTCTCGATCCGTGCAACATCCCTCTCAGCCAATCACAACTTACCATTTACATTTATTTAAAGCCCATCTCTCTCGTTCCGTTAAACCAACATTTTCCCACATCCTCCAGAAGAATCGCTCTTGTAAATCCTACGACTAATTGAGTCAGCTCAATGGCGGAGACAGTAATAGCCACAGCCACCGAAACAACGGCAACTTCCGCGGCGAAGGCCCCTGGGAAGAAGAAAGTCGCGAAGTCCGCCACCAAGAGTAAGAGGGCGACGGTCTCCGGCGCGAAAAAGCCAAAGGATGCTCGCTCTTATCCATCTTTCTATGAGGTAATTAATTTAATCTCAACGAACTAATGATAATTTCGTTTCTAGGTCTGATAGATACTTTATTGATTTTAATTTCCAGATGATAAGCGTTGCGATCGTGACGTTGAAGGAGAAAACAGGATCGAGCCAGCATGCGATCACCAAGTTCATTGAAGAGAAACACAAGCAGTTGCCTTCCAATTTCAGAAAACTTCTGTTGGTTCAGTTGAAGCGTCTGGTTGCTTCTGGTAAACTCGTGAAAGTCAAGAACTCGTTCAAACTAGCGAAGAAAGAACCAGCGGATTCAAAGCCCAAGCGCAAGACTACTGCTACAACTACCACCACCACCACTACCAAAAAAGCTGTCGCAAAACAGAAACCAAAATCGAAAGCGAAGATAGCTACAGCAGTGAAGCCGAAGAAGGTTGCGAAAGCGAAGCCGGCGACCAAGCCAAAGCCAAAGGCGAAGGGAACGAAGAGGCCGAAGCCCAAGACGGTGGCTAAGCCGGCTAAGGTGGCGAAAACGGCTGCCAAGAGTTCGCCGGGAAAGAAGTTGTTGAAGGCTGCGAAGAGCGTGAAGAAGGCGAAGACCGCAAAGTCGGCCACGGCCAAGAAGGTGACTGCAAAGAAATCGACGACGAAGAAGTGAACGTGTATGTTAGGAATAGCTGAGAGGTGGTAGCATTGTAAATTAGTTGCTTTTAAGTAAGGGTAATGTTGGAAAAGATTTGTTAATGTAAAAGGCTAAAAGGCTGCCAGTTGATATTCGGTTACTTTGGTTTTTTAACCTTTTTCTAGGAATGTTAAAAAAGTAATGTTGTTAAAATCTTAAATTTAACTGCCTTCTCTTAATCTCTTATCACCTCATGCGGCCAAATCGTAGAAATAAAGTGAGAATTAGCATAAACATAGTCCAATAGCATCATGGGCTTGAAGAGGTTGGAAGTGAGCGTCTAAGCCCACGGCATAATCAGAATCCTCACCGCCGCATTGTAGGTAATCGGCTATCTGCAAGTAGGGATTAATTAATAATGAAAATTAATTAATTTAGAGATGAAAAGGAAAACAAGCAATTGTTGGTTGGGTGGGCAAAAGGCAAATACGTGATTAGCAAGAGCCATCCCGCTCAAAGCAGCAGATTCCATGTTAGAACCCAACAGCCAGTCACCGCAAATACCAGCTCTTCCTTGAGGATCGAATATGCATGGTATTCCAGGCGTATTGGTTGGAAGAGCTGCACCCCTATCATCCATCCACTCCATTCAGAAGATTTTAATTAATAAATAATAATAATAATAATAATAATTACCATAGCTGCGCTCTAGTATAAAATGGCTTCTCAAGTGAGCCTTTGCTTAGCCCAAGTGCAGCTTCCACCCCCTCCAGCATACTCATTGTCACTTTTTCTGCTGTTGCACTCGGAATATTTTCCTGATCAACACAAATATCTATGAACTTTTTTTTTTATTTTTTGTTATCCTTCAAATGAATTATTAATTAATTTGAAAGTATATATAATATAATCATTTACTTGTGGAACTTTGTTTCTCTTCCCATAGGCTGCAGTGCTGAAGAATGTCCAACAGTGTGGACCCTTGGAATTCATTTGTAATTTAACAGTATTGTTTCCCATCCATGATACTGAGTCAACCCCTTCAACCCATGCTCCTTCAAACACAGTTCCCCCACTTGGCATTGGTAGAGGATCTTCAAATGCTGCAAGAAGTGCCCATATGGAGTTCAACTCTAGTTTCTGAACAAAACACCCACACACACAAATTTATAAGCCCAGGAAAGACCATCAAGATAATGGAACATGAAGTATCATTTATTCATACCTTCATTTGTCTTGCAATTAGAGGCAGGCCAGAAGAAGCAAGCAATCTATTTGCACATTTCCCTTTATATATGTAACAAAGCAATTAGAGGTAGACTCAATTGGGTCAAAATCAATTCTTAGATGAATTTCCATTCTTATCTCCTAAGAGAAGGTATAATGTAACATAATGTCATCCTGGAGGTCAATTGAGTCAAAAATTAAGGGATATTTAGTTGAGTTGTGAGTTGTGATTTTTTATTTTAATTGTATTTTTGTATTGGTTGTTGTGTTTTCTTTTTCGATTTCTGTATTGTATTAATAAGTTTTCTTTTTCGATTTTTGTATTTAAAAAAATAAGAAACCATAAATAAAAATTAAAATGAATTTAAACACGGCTTAAAGATATAAAGAATGGTTTACCATTATGTGCAATAACAATGACATCAAACTGTCCATGAGGTTTTCTGTTCTCACTCAGATGCCACATCCCATGAAAAGGTTCAACTTCACTTATCCAGCAAGGTCTGACCACATTAACCCCGCGACTCTGCAAATTACAATCAATAATCTGTTTATCTATAGCTTAGAACCATCATAGACACATAATAACAGAAAAGAGTGACTCTTGTGTGTTACTCATGTTTCACAATTCCTAAGCCACAAAACTATACTCTGCTCATTTCCAACAATGACGTCAAAACAGTTCTTGTAATGGACTAAAGGAATTTTCATTCTTAACTTCAACCATCACGAAGACTATTAATCAGAAGTGTACAAAACTATGATGCAATCTTCAGAAAGATTGTCTTGTCATATCAATTAAAAAAATGAAAACTCAGCCCTTATTCATAAACTTACAACTCCCTCAGAACTAATTAATTATTTGAATCAATAATAGATAAAGCAAAATAGTATATTGATTGATCACCTGGGATAATAGTGAGTCAGCAAGATTGCGCATTCCATTAACACCAATATACCTCGGAGGTGACGTAGGAAATGGAGTAAATCGACCACCCATTTCAAGCTTGCCAATTGTGCCTTGCCATTGTTGGATTAGACCTTTATCCAGCCAACTGTTTACCAACTCAACAAAGTGTGAATCACTTGCAGTAAAGAACTGAGCCGCATGATCAAAAACCAGAGGCTGAGGATCAATTACTCTGGTGGCCATTCTTCCTCCCAAACCATGATTCCCCTAGAGTAGCAGAAGTTAGTGAAATGTCTAGTTTCAAACGATGATGCAGAAAACTAAAGAAAGGGCAGAAAAGAGGAGAAAAAACACTTCATAGTGGTACCAGAAATTCCCATTATCAATAACTAAATGCATTGGATTCTTATCTACGCTCATAATTCTTAACAGCATACCTACATGTTATCCAACAAACAGACAGTACTAAACAAGCTCTCAAACGGGCAAAAATAAAAAAGAAACTGACCAACCGTGTCGAAAACGGTGGACTTGACGCCTCTCTTTTCCAGAGTCAAAGCACACACAAGACCAGCCATGCCGCCTCCTATTATTCCCACATGCGGGTCGTCCGTGACTGGCGCAGTGAAAACAACCTGCTCTTGGTTGAAAGTTTTCTTCAGAATTGACCTTCTAGAGGTGCCATAGGATGACCTTTTGGGGTTTTTGGATGTGGGTTTTGGACCGTCCATGGAGGAGGGTCTTCTCTTGTCACTCTTGGAGTTGCAAGCTATGTTCAAAATTTTGGGTGGTGAAATAATTGAAGTAGAGGGTTTAATGGAGGTTTTGACGGGCCGGTGAAGCGTGGGAGCAGAGAGACAAGAGAGCGAAGAAACAGGGTGACGAAGAAGGGAGGTCATGGCTTTGGAGGTAGAGACGGTGGAACCGAGGAAGATAAACCACAAAACCACTTACAGACATTAAAACTTCAGTTTATGTTAAAATGCCCCAAAGTCCCAACAAATATCAGATTTCTAAATACGTGATAGCATTTCTTCTAGCGTCATCTATATCCTGTTTGATTGTTCTTTGATATGGTGAAAAAATTTTAAACTAAGATAACCCAGAAAACTTCTCAAAGTTGAGCATTTATTTCTAAATAAATTAACACCAAAATCGCATATATGTGCATGTTCATTGTAAAGAGAAGCACCAATGCATAGGACCTGTGTGGAAAGGGAATTTTTAAGGCTAAGGGGTGGTAAACAGTTGCGCTTCTTACAATAGCAAAATAAGATTTTGCAGAAGGTAAGAGAAGGGGCGTAACAGATGTTTGAAGCAGATTTGTTCCATACTAGAATCAGAAACTCTTCTTATACAGCATGATATGTACTGGGACAACTTACAAAAGATATACTACAATTCACGTTGACACAAATCACATGAAGAAGTCATCTCAGCCGAAAAGTAGGCTATTTCCCTCTCAGAAATATCCAGAATCACAAGTATGGGAATTTTAGATTTGCCCATTTTAAGTGTTTGTGAAAACTTGCAGTTCATGACTGAATAGACGTTTTTCCATTTGTCGGCTCTGTGATATTGTCAGTAGGAGCTGCTGCTGCTGCTGTAAGAAGCTCCTTTTTAGATCTGCGATTGCCCTCAACTGCACCATTTCTCGCCTGTGATTTAATCGGAACCTTATTTTTGGCGGATTTTGGTGTAGATGAACCTCCTTTGTGGCCACCAATGCTGTGACGATGCCTGGCACAATGTTTCCCCACTTCCTCTTCGCATGTTTGGATTGCATCACTGCAGCTCTTTCTACGGTTTAGTTTAGGTGACTTTGGTCTAGTCAGTGGAAGCTGCAACAAATAAAGTAAAACAATCTCATCCCAGAAGACCAAGGTGAAATAGATGCACTGAACACTTATGCAGCCACAAATTAAATAAAAAAAGTAGAGCTACATTTTTTAACTTTAGTTCCAAGATGGCAACATCGGACACTTAAGTGGAGACCTTTTGAGTCGCTATCTATTTCACCATTTTGTTCAGGGAGAATGTTTGTATTTCCAGTGTCAAGCTGTAAACCAAAATGTAGCATTGTGCTGGCATTCGATCTGTTTTCTTTTCTGGGTGCAAAACAATAGTAAACCACAAGCAAGCTAACCAGTAACATTACTTCACAAAAACAGCAACCACTGTTTCCAATTTCCTGCTTTGAATTCATAGACTAAATCCTAGTTCTTGCTGACGGAAAATGGCAGTTTATATACATAAAAGTTTGGAAAAGTTAAAAGGACGGCTTGGAAAAGATCTGTGAGATACCTTCTTGAGTTCAGCCTTGGGTGGAGGTGCCTCGTAGTAGAAATTAGGAACTGGATTTGCTTTATATGCCATGTTCTTTCTGAGTTGCTTGATAGCTGCCTCTTGTTCCTCCTAAAACAAAGAGAAGATTCATGGTTATTAAATTCAACGAGTAGATCTACCCCCACCCCTACCTTTTCTCTCTCTCAAAAAAAAAACAGACACAGAAATATGATGCCGCATTTATGAGATTGAGGACAATGGAAAATTGAAATGCAAGTGTACAAGTTACTGGTGTAAGTATCAACCTTGCTCCTTGCCTCAGCCTGGGTTCGCTCTGCCTCCAAAGCTCGGTGCTTTTCTTCTAGTTTTGAGTAGAACTAGACCACAGAAGTCGATGATATTAGAAAATCAAATGCATCAAATGAAGGATCAAGGAACAGGAATCACGGGTAAGAAGATACCTCTTTCCGCTTCTCTGCACGCTCAGAGGATTTAAAAGTGGGAGCTGTTCCAACTGTAACAGATTTAACTGTTCGCACAGATGCAGCAGTTCTAGACAAGGCTAAGGATCAAGATCCAGTAAATATAGCAAAACATGACAGAGCATAAATTTATTCCCTTCTCATGCGAAAAAACATACTCGTAGAAAGAACACATGAATTGCCAAGTTAAGTAGAGGATACGAGGAAGCAACAGACCAACTGTCCTCTTCAACCAAATTCTTCTTGTTATCATGTTGAAACACCTTCCTTGCTGTAAAAGGTGAGTTTGGCTGAGAAAAGGAAACAGAAGCCCATGTTTCAGCAACACTTTAACCAACAGCCTTAAAGAACTACAATTTAGCAAGTTGGGTGGCTTGCAGACTAGGATGGGTAGTATGCTGAACCAAATCAAGCACGTCAACTTCGAAAACCGTTATTTATAGATAACCAGGTGCCTCCATTTAACTAGACATAAATAGTCCAAATTGTGGACTGGCATAACTCCTCAAATGCACAGAGAATGTGGTAAAAGAGCTTGAAATAAAGTCATGAATTCAAATGGTGCTCCTTTAAGGTGGGAGACAAAGAACGGAAAGAAATGACAAAATTTGTAATTTTCATATGCATACAGCATTAAAAAGAAAGTAGCAAATTGTTTGTCCTTGTAATTATCCCCTTTCCAAATTGATGAATAATTCAACAGATGAGGAAAAACAAAACAACACAAAAGAACAGGAACTCCATATGTCCTTCCTAGTGTACGCCAAATAATGGAGGAGGCAACCTTCCATGTTGGTGATGCAGTCATCCGAATGTAAAATTAAGAAAGTCAACTTCTTAACCCAACACTTCTTTCAATCACTTCAATATTAGACAGAAAGTTCAATCACAAATTAGGAGATTAGTGAAAACTGATGTTTCCACTTTGAACCACTCAAATCATAGAACTGTCAAATATTTCAATTACCTGTGAATTCCTTGTTGTAGTGGGTGAGTGCACGTTGTTTGCATCTGATCTATTCAAAGCAGCACGCTTTTCAGTTGCCAGAGCAAAAGGCTGTGGAACAGTTTGCTGAGGATGCAAATTTCCAGCACCACCAGATTTAGGAACAGGAGAACCTGAATTTTTATCATTAGATGATTTTTGAACTCCAGGTTTCTCATTCTCATCATCAGGCATGCCAGTATCAATATTTGTGCTTTTGACACCTAAAATATCATGCTTATGATCAGGCTGTTCCACATTCATGTCTTCTGCAATGCGTACATGTTTCTGAAATTCCTTTGCTTGAATTTGGTCTCCAGCAATTCTTGGAGAAACATGAGATTTATCCTGTGACACGAAAATTGACCTAATGACAACCCCGTTTATCTTCTTCTCCATGTATGCATCCGCAGGCTCCTGTCCCATCAAACTGCATGAAAGGATATAGTTTCAGTTTCACCTAAAGAGAAAAAGGAGATTTCAACACTCAAATAGCAAAGATTACTTTTTAAGATGCAAAAATCAAACAAGCCAACATAAGTAAAAGCTTTAAAATGTTGCAAATGGTCTGTCTTTTTTGTTTGGAGTGGCCGTCTAAGGTAACATGAACAAATACATAACTGCCAAAGGTGATGATTTTCAGAAGACTGCATTTTATTCAATTAGAAAAGAGTCTATGGATAACTCTTCATTGCTCAAACTTGGAATATCTGCTTAAAATTATAACAAAACAAAGCACCAACGAGGAGATGACCCAAGTTGACAAGAACAGAGGTTGCACTAAAATTAGAAAGCTGCATAAAATACAATTGGAATTGATATGATAATTTCAACAAACACAGAATTCTGGAATCTGCAGCATAAGAATTTACCTTTCATATTTCACACATGAAAAAGAGAAAGGTAGAGAGAGAGAGAGAGAGAGTAGAGTACATAAATATAAATCTTAAAAGAATCCCAGCAAACTGAAACACCGTCTGCACTTTGACTAACAAAAAAGCTCGAAGAAATCCTCCCCGGAAAAAGATATTTATTTCACCAAAATTTAATTTTTGAAAAGACACGTTGGTTTACGTGTATTATCAACCATTAGATACGACGCACAACGTAATCTTCATGACTTTCTGTAAATTGGGTTAGGTACTAGGCATATCAAACCAAAGATGAGATATAACTGCGTGATAGAACTAAGGAGGCTCCACATAAAAGACTAAAGATCATAAGAAATATTTCATTTATCAAAAGGTTAAAGAAAACGAAATTATTGGCCTTGAGGAGGAAGGACGCAATGGGCCAAGACGAAAAGTTGACAAATTTACGGCAAAAAATTAAAAAGAAGAAGGAAAAAAAATTCTCACATTGTAGCTTGGAAAATCACAGAAGACCAGAGAGAGAGAGAGAGAGAGAGAGAGAGAGAGAGAGAGAGAGAGACAGAGCGAGGGGGAGCAACATGAGGAGTTCAATCACCACATGGCACCCAAAATGAAAGGAAAATCAACTTCATCAACTCCCAGAAATCCAATTATCCGAAAAAATGCATCCAAACCCCCAAAGACAAAGGCTATCTCACACAACAAATCATAAGGAGACGGCAAAAGAAGTTCGAAAAATCTCTCTCAAGTGAGAGAGGCCAGCCAAAAAAAGCATCAAGAAACGATTCAACTTCAACTCAAAGCCTCAAAACCAAGAGACGTAAAGGAAACGGAAAACAAAGAGTTAATCAAAAGCTTGCCAAGATCCCCCTGTTAAGTAAGCCCTTCAAAATCTCAGAAAGTGGTAAGATAAAATATTTAAAAAAAGGTATCCTTTTCAAGCAAACATGAGCAAGAAGAGAACAAGACGAGCCAAGACAAAAATAAGAACAAAAAGAAAACAACTCAGAAACCATAAAGCTCAAAATGCAAGCTTGGAGC
Source organism: Pinacopodium congolense (assembly GCA_028565735.1). Taxonomy (NCBI): domain Eukaryota; kingdom Viridiplantae; phylum Streptophyta; class Magnoliopsida; order Malpighiales; family Erythroxylaceae; genus Pinacopodium; species Pinacopodium congolense. The sequence continues at coordinate 16,060,563 of JAOXYD010000003.1, read as the reverse complement.
TCTTAGAAGAGATAAGAGAAACATAAAACCAGTACATGAAAAAATCATTAAAAAAAACAGAAAAAACAATCTCACAGATCGAACCACATTGCTTCTCGTCACAAGAAAGACATACATAAGAACCAAACACAGAAACACCCTTAATGCGTTAGATAGAATTTCTTACAATTCTGGTCCGATCTGACAAGATCTCGAGCTTCTCCCTTCCTCTCTCTAAAAAGAAAGAAGCGAAAATTTCTGATGATTATTGCCCTTTAATAACGCTAGACAGCAGATATATGCATTCCGTTTTTGTGTAGAGCAGATATAGAGCGGTTTTTTCAGTTTTAACGGCGTTAATTTGACGACATAACTTTGACCTTTTTCTTCTCATTTGTTTTTAACTAGTTAACTTTAGATCATGTATCTGTTAATTAAATAACTGAATTTATCTAGAAAGTAAGTATTCATTTGTTGTCAAAATTATCTAATAAATCATAAAGTTGCATAAGCCCATTTATAAGCTTAGGACAGATTTACTTGGGTTATTAGTCGTAATTTTTTATTGTAATTTTTATATTTTTATATATTTTCAATTTTTTGTTGTTTTTTTATTTTTGTGTTGTATTAATGCATTATTTTTTTAAGTTTCTGTATTGATTTTTTTTATTATGTGTTTAAAAAAATAGAAACAAAAATAAATAAAAAAAACACCAACTAAATAAGACCTTAATAAATCTAGAGAGGATTTTATTACTACTAATAAGTTTCCAGTTTAAAACAATAACTAATATAACGTATATGGACTAAAAATAAGAATAATAGTTTAAATATTTCTTTTGGAAAATAAAGATATGTAGTATTCTTTAGAATTTGAATTTTAATGGAAAGTAATCACTTAGTAAATTACAAAACAACCCTATTTTCCCAAAACAAATGACAATTGCACTTAGGGAATGTTTAATTGGGTTGTAGATTATAGTTTTTTGTTGTGGTTGTTGTGTTTTTATATTGATTATTATGTTTTCTTTTTCGATTTCTGTACTGTATTAGTGTGTTTTTTTTTATCGATTTTTGTATTTAGAAAAATAGGAAACCAAAACCAAAAATTAAAGCCCAACTAAATAGGACTTTTAAAGATGAACAACGTCATTTTTTAGAGCTGTTGTTCTTTTATCTTCGTTCAAGATCAAAATGATGGTGTACAAAGACATAACTAACATCACTATTTATCTTTTACCTTTTTAATTTTGTATTGTATTGTTGAGGCAACGAGGTCAATAAAGGGGTACGGGCTTAAACCTTTTAACCCTTTCCTTTTGCTTCTAACGCAGACTTCATAAAAAATTTCATTCAAATTATCAAGTTAAAATTCAATACACTCAACAATTATCCATCTTAATTTGAATTTCCCAAATTACAAGAACCAATAATAACTTCTTGTCATCCATGCCTCGAAGGGCCTCATCCTATGTGAACATTTACCAAATCAAAACTATACTTAAACTTTTCTACAAGCAACAATTTTGTCAACATATTTGCTAGATTATTTTCTATGGTTATCTTCTCTATGGAAAATAGCTTATCCTCTATGACATCCTAAATGAATTTTAGCCTAACATTGATATGTTTTGATATCACGTGATAAATTGGATTCCTAATCAAGTTGAATGCACTTTGGTTATCACAATAAACTATAGAACACTAAACATATAAATCCAAGTTATTAATAAAATCGTGCAACCACATACTTTCATTAACACCTTATGTCAATGGCATGTATTCAACTTTAGTGGTACACAAAGCAATTGTAGATTAAAGTGTTGCTTTCCAATTGATAGCATATCCACAAGGGGTAAAGATATATCATGCCAAAGATCTCCTTCTAATAAGTTTCCATTATAATCAGAATATTTATAGCCAATAAGACTAATTTTAGAACCACTAGAACCTAAATCAAACAAATATTACTCTTGCCTTTCAAGTATTACATAATCCATTTAATTGCCTCTTAGTGAGCTTTCCCTAAATTACTCATATACCTGCTCACCACACTAATAATATCATCTAAATTTTGCTAGTGCATTCTATGGCATATATTACATTCCTAATTGTACTTGAATAAGGAACTTTGTTTACATAATCTCTCTCTTCATCTATACTTGGTAATGCACTAGCATCAAGTTTAAAGTGTGCTGGCAAAGGAGTACTAACCAGCTCAGATTATTCCATCTGAAAAGATTGCAACACCTTTTCAACATACTTTTGTTGAGATACATATAATGGATCTACCCTTATGTCTTTCCAAATCTCCATGCCTAAAATTTTCTTACTTACATCTCAAACTACTAATTTCAACCTTATTCTTTGTTGTAATTAACATGTCATCTACATATGGCAACAAATAGATAAAGGAGCCAATTAATAGTTTTCTAAAGTAAACACAATTATCAAATCGGTTATGGATAACTTATAAGAAATCATAGTTGTATATCAAAACTCTTGTACCATTACCTAGGAGACTATTTTAACATACACAAGTATTTCTTTAGCAAACACACATGATCATCCTTTTTAGAATCAAGAAATCCCTCTAGTTATGATATATAAATCTACTCTCCCAGATTCCTATGCAAGAAAGTTGTTTTTACATCAAACTACTCTAACTCAAGATCCAATGCACTTGTCATAGCTAGAAGAACTCTTATAGTCTTAAGCTTCACTATTGATGAGAACACTTAATGATAATCAATTCTCTCATTCTGTGAAAAACCCTTTCTTATAAACCTTGCCCTAAATCTAGCTAATTTAATGCTTGGAATACCTTCTCTTTTCTTAAATATCTCTTTTCTTAAATACCTCTTTATATGATTATGGTTCATAATAATTAATATTCTCTTATATTCTTAAAGCATATCAATAGAATTATTATTAACAATGTCAATACAATTAGATTCTTTAGAGGTTTTCGGATTTCTCTTCTTACTATTCTTGTTGATATACTTTGTTATTATTCTTCCTACACATCTATCGACTATTTTGCAAGATTTATAGTCATCCTTTTTGAAGTTTCAATTTCAAACTCTACCTTCTGTTTAGCACCCTAATCTTTGTTACTTATAAGATCATTAATTTCCTCTTTCTGGCTAAATATAGCAAACTCAACAAAGGTAACAGCTTTTGCTAATAAAAGATTTTGGAGTTCTATCCTTTTTTGTGCAATATCATTTAACTATAGTGGCATACACTATAATTATATATTTCATTACCCTAGGCTCAAGCTTACCATCATTAACATAAGTATAAGCAATGTAACCAAATATACATAAGCCAAAATGATCGAGGGAGTATTATACCATGCTTCTTGAGGAGTCCTAAAATCTATTGTAGTTGATATAAATCTATTTACCAAATAATAAGTAGCATTAGATACCTCATCTAAAATTGCTTTGAAACTCCAACATTTCATCATATGCATCGAGTGCATTGCAAGGGTGTTTAGTTCATGCGTTATGTAACTTTATTTTACTATGATGTATGTCACTTAGTGCACATACAAAATCCTAGCTCATTATTTGTTTTAAATGTTTTAACTCACTTCTTGGTGCATTTTTCAACCATAGTTTTCTACTTCTTGAACCTTATAAAAACCTCTAGGGTAGAAGATGCAAAAGTCAACAATATTATTTAAGAAAAATTATTATTTCAAAGTTTTATTTAAAACAAGAATGTAAATTGAAGGGGGCCTTATCTTATATAGAAAAGTTATTATTTCAAAAGTTTTATTCTAATAAGAAATTAAATTAAAGGGATTATATCCTATTTAAGTTCCTAATATCTCAACTATTACAACACCTATTTAAGGGGCTATTTCTATTAAATAAAGGAAGTGCAGAAATATTATAAGAAAACCTAAAGAGAATCTATTAACGATAGCTCTCTCTCTCTCTCACACACACACACACTCATGACTATAAGGCAGTAAGCACTAGAGGAGTAGATAGAGAAGCTCATTTGTCATATCTATAAACTAGGAAAGGATTCAAGAAGGGACAATATTAGTGGTTCTAACAGTGGCAAACGAGGGAATCGAAACTGTTCATAGGAGAGAATAGACCAGTAGATTAGGGTTTAGTTGGTATCACGATAGTCCAAACTTGATTTTCTAACGTATGATGAGTCAACAAACCCCTTGATATAGTTAAGGAGGTTTAAATAGTTCTACGAGAATTAAAAACCCCCAGAAAGAGAAAAAGTGGGATTGGCGACCTTCCACTTGATGAAGGAAATACATATGTGGATTTATCAATTAGAGCAAAAGGAGTTAAAGTTAAAGCTAGAATTGGATTGGAAAGGATTTAAAGATCATTGCCTTGTGAGGTTAGGATCACTTATAAGTAATAATCCCTTAAGAGAGTTGGTAGATTTCAAACAAATAGGAACTGTAAAAGATTATCAATAGCAATTTCAGTCCTTATTAATAAGGACTACAATCCTAAATCCCTACCAAAAGGTAAATTTACTTCCGGTGGGAATGAAGAGCTTCCTAATCGAGGTAGAGATGTAATAACCTGAGAATTTGAGAGTTGTGATGAATAAAGCACAAACTTTAGAGAGGAAACAAAAATGTATGTTATAAGGCAACACCAAAATGTTAACTAGGTGGGTAGCCCCTATTGTTAGGAACCAAAGCACCAAAGGAGTGAGTGGAGGAGGGAAACTTACAAGGTCTACTGCTAGCATTTCAACTGACTCTTTAACTCCATTTTTCAAGAGGCTTTCAAAGGTAGATATGACAGAAAGAAGGGCTAAGAGATTGTGTTTTAACTGTGATGAATTCTACTCAGGTGGACACAAGTGCAAAAGGTTTTTCTATACAGAGGTATCGAATTTAGATATTGACAAAAGTACGACTGGTAACTAAGAATAACCTAAGTTTAAGCTTGGGAGCAAGCATGATGTTCAAGAGGGCTGAAATGATGTGGAAGATGCAAAAATCAATAATATTATCTAGGAAAAATTATTATTTAAAAGTTTTATTTTAAATAAGATTATAACTCAAATAAGATCTTATCCTATTTAAGAAAGTTATTCTTTCAAAAGTTTTATTTTAATAAAAAACTAAATTAGAGGATTATATCCTATTTAAGTTCCTAATATCTTTATTATTGTAACGCCTACTTAAAGGGCTACTTCTATTGAATAAAGGAAGTGAAGAAATATTATTAGAAAACCTAAAGAGAGTCTACTAAGGACAACTCTTTCTCTCTCTATAAATCTTTATACAGCATAGGTAAATTTAAGAAGCGAGTAATCACGAGTAAGAAAAGAGAAGAGGACTTCCCTATAAGTCGACGAGTGACTAAATCATACGCAAAAACCCATATCAACCTCATCTTTTGACTTTAGAAAATACACCTTAACTCTTTGAGAGTAGTCATCAATGATAATAACAAAATATTTTTATCTGCCATGGGATTCAATTAGAGAAGGGCCTCGTAAATATGAATGAATGAGTCAAGGATATCCTACTTTGTTATTTTCTAAAGTAGGATATCCTTAACTCTATGCCTACCAGAACTAGACTTGACTCTGTGGTATTTTCTCATAACACAAGTCTCACAAAATTTTTGTTTCCCTACTTCTGCCCCATCTAATAATCCTTGTTTGCTCATTGTTGTAAGTCCTTTATAGCTTATATGACTAATTATGCAATGTCATAATTCTACACAATCATCATGTTGCTATAAAGAATAGGAGATTATCACTATTTCCATCATTGAATTTTCCATCAAGATGTGAATTTCGTGCTATAATTTACCTTTCATCATTACCATAACACTTTTTGAAACTTTGATATGTCCATATTCACTAAAAAAATTAAACTATATACTTGTTTATCAATAGTACCAAAAATTAATTTTGTGTAGATTAGGAATATACCAAGCATGGAGTGTTTTAACTATGCCATCATATATCTTAGTTTCCATAAAACCACTACCCTTGACACTAATTTCTTCATCATCACCTAATTTTATATTGACATTCCACTCCTTGAAATAAGTGAACAAATCCTTTGAAATAATCATGGGAAGAGATGTACTTGTGTCAATGACCTAGGTATTTGTATAATCTAAAGTACTAACTATCAAAATATCGCTACCTCTACCTTCATCAAAACTCTCCTATACTACAATTGTGCTTGCTTTACCATTTGCTTCCTTCTTTTTCGTTATGTGCATTCCTTCTTAATGTGCTTCATTTCTTTACAGTAATAGCTTTGAGGTCCATTAGACCTTGATTTTAAGTGTGACTTACTCCTACTCCCACCATATCTTTCCTTATTCCTACCCCTACTAACAACTAGACCTCTAATCCATTTTTATTAGTGTGAAAGACTTTTCTCTTTAATTCCTTAGATTGTATAGTACCCTTCATATTACTAATAAAGATCGTGTCTTTGCTATATAGTATAGTATCAACAAAATTCTCTTATGAATTAAACAATTAACACAAAAGAATGTTTTCTTAATCCTCATCATCAATTTTGACCCCATCACCTTATAAATCTAAAATGATTCGATTAAAATTATTAATATGATCTTTTTACCTATGTACTTTCCAACATCCTCAAAGTATACAAATATTGTTTATAATATAAATGATTAATTAATGATTTCTTCTGATGACTTGCTTTTCAACTTTTTCTATAATGACGCAGTAATTGTTTCATCAACTAACTCTCTTAAGACTTCGTCAATCAGACTGAGAAAGGTTGCTATGAGCCAAGATCTCAACCTTTATGTCAACCTTCAAATTTTTAGGCAATTTTTCTTCTCTTTTCAGCACTATTGTAATTCTTCAACTTCCATAGAGCGAAATTGTTCGATCTGTTAAATTTATCAATATCAAACTTATGAAACGCTATTTTAATTTGTAAAAGAAATTATGAATACCCAAATTAGAACAAGAACTCTGAACCTTGCTTTAATACAATTTATTGCGTGAACAGAAAATTTTTAATAGAAAATAAAGTGTAAGAAAATAAAGAGCAAGAGAGAATTTACATGGTTCGCCTAAGAAGTTTCAAAGGAACAAATTTTAGTCATTTATGGATAATAATTGGGAAGATGAAAAAGTTGCGAATTGGAAATTTTGTTTTTGAAGTTTTACAATAGAGTTAATATCTCTAAACCCCCCTGAATTATTAACAATTATCAAATACCTCATGTGTTTTTCAAAATATCAAAGACACCCCTGTATTTTAACAAAATTATCAAATACCCCCTGAAACTATTTAAGGCTGACTGGGCGCTGACGTGGTGGTTGACGTGGCGGGAGTGCTGACATGGCAGTGGTGACTGGGCATATGTGCTAACGTGGCAAGTGACATGACTGCTGACGTGGCAGTTATTGTACAGGGAGTGTTTGATAAAAATGAAAAACACAGGGGGTATTTGATAAAAAATGAAAAATACATGGGATTTTTTGAAAAAATGAAAAACACAAGGTGATTTTTTTTTAAATGAAAAATACAATGATTTTTTGAAAAAAATTAAAATTATTAAGATAAAATTTTTATAATTAAGAATAATTAAATAACCATTTCAACAAGATAATTAACTCTAATTAATTAATTGGTTATAAATTTAAAAATTATTAATTTAAAACTTCAAATTAAATGAACTATAGAATGTATATTTATATTCATAATGTTTTTATTAAAAATAATCTTGGAATAAAAATTTCATAATATTTATTACATGACAATATGTAATATAGTAGTAAAAAT
>JAOXYD010000003.1:16035499-16046511 GCA_028565735.1 Pinacopodium congolense | reverse complement strand
AAAGTCACTTAAAATAATTTTACTAATAATTATTGTCTTGATATTCTATTATGAATTATACTTATTATTTTACATGCTTTTTTATATTAATACATTTTAAAATTTTTAATATTATTTTTGCTTAATAATAATTAAATAATTTAATTATATTTTGAAATATTATGTAAGGACATTCATTTATGAGATGAATCTATATTAAATTTTTTTAAATAAGTTATTAATCTAACTTTTTTTTTCAGTTAAATGACTAATCTTTTTAAAAAATTTTAATTGAGTGATTAACATTTAAAAAATTAACCGGAAGAGGTAAAAATGTTGAAATAGGTCGGGTCGGATTAAGGTTATCGGGTCGCCACATTAATGTTGTCAACTTCTTACTAACGACGTCAAACTTTTCAACTTAATTGATTAACTTTTCTTAAATGTTAATAACTTAATTGAAAATTTTAAAATTTTGATCACTTAACTGAAAAAAATATGAAAAGGTTAATCACCTTTTTGACTGTCAACTCATTGAAAATTTAAAGGTTTGTCACTTAATTGAAAAAAATTCCAAAAGGTTGGCTACTTGTGTGATTATTATCCCTAGTTAAGAAGTAATGATAGATAGAAAAATGCTTAAGAAGATTCAAAATGCTATTTATTCAATAAATTCTTACAATATATTTATTATGACTTTATTAGAAAAGATATGATTAAAAATCCAAGAAAACATCATATGCTTGATGGTATTAATCTTAAAGAAAAAGCTTTATATATTAGTTTATTTTCAAATAAAGTAATGATTCCTTTATTATCAAAAAGGGACATTTTGCAAAAACTAGATCGTATTCCTAAAGAGATTAGAAAAAAAAATAGGACGGGTTCATATAGATTTTATTTAAATGATCAATTAGATCTATATTTAGAAAAAAGAATAGATAGCCCTAATAAATTAGCAATATTAGAAAATAGAATTGTTAACAGAGAAAAAGTCTAATTAAGAAAACTAAGAGATAATATATGATACCAAAAACTTATATTTAATATTTACCTTAATATTGTTTATAATATACAAGATAAATATTTTGATACACATTTTCTTTAATTCAAGATTTTAAACGAAAAGATTTGATTAGATCACGTAACAAGCCTTATTCGATCACATATATGATATCTTATGCATTGTCCAATACACGTCATATTGAGTGTTTTTCCAACAAAGATTTTATCGAGTTTATAAATTTATTTTCTAAAGTCAAAAGGTTGTATCCTCCTATAACTCAAATAGAGGAAGTAAAAGACGATTTTTCATTATATTTACAATAAAAACCTTTAATAGATAGTTATAATAGATTGATTCTTAGACTAACTTATTCAAAAATTAGTGTTACAGGAGTTAAAAATATTTTGATGTCATAATTAAAGCTGATAAAAAAAATTAAAATATAAATTAAAGGTGAATATTTTAATAGAACAAAATATATTCCTTACAATATTTTAATTGATACAAGTGCCAGTGGAAGTTATGAAAATTACTATCTAATACACAATTTGATACTCTTTCAATTAGATGAAACTTATCAACATATAAAATTTAATGGAGACCTTCATTAGATGAATACAACTGTTGAAACTAAATTTAAGATAGGAAAAAATAAAATACCTACAAGATTATTAGTAAAAAATGAAAAATTTAGCTTAGAAATAATGATGGCAACTAGTTTTTAAAACTAAATTCAACTTTATAAGATAACTCAATATAAAATACTAACAATAGTATAATATACATCCCTCGATTAGAACTAGTCCTACTAGTATTTAATAGGAATAACTGATAAAGATCACATGGCAAAATATTACCCATCTTACATATGACACATGATCTTACTAATGTAAAGCAAGTTGCTTTCTTTCCGATATCACATAATTAAAAAGTATTATAAGATTAGATATTTCTAATAATAAGATACATTTATCCAAATGAATTAATCAATTTGAGATACTTTTACATATTTTTTAGTAGAATATCTCTCATTTTACCGTTATGATATAGGAACTTATTTATAAACATTGAATTGATTTTTATTTGATTTTTTCCATAACTTAAATTCAATCCTTAAATATTTCAAGTTTAACATTTAAATTTAAAAGTGATTTAAACTTCGATTCTTAAAAATCGACCTAATGGAATTGTAAACCGATTTGGTGAATTTGCTAAGGTCTAGAAGAAATCTACAATCGTTGTTCTTAGATTCTTTTCTACAATTAAAAAATTTGCGATAGCCTTTTCACTAAATTCTATTAAATCCTCTTCTTATTTTGATTTTGCAGTTTTTCATAGGCCCCCAGTAACCTCAAAGCCCAAATTCAACACAGTTCCAATTTCCAATTCGAAGGAGATATTAAAAACCAAAAAGCCCAGAAAATCTCGAGAAGGGACCATTACGTAAATTAGAACTTTTGCGAGGACCACGAAAACAGAAAACGCCCATAAGCATTCCACACCACATCACGATCACAAAATCTCAATGTGCATCTATAAACCCTCGAAACCTAAATCTTTTCTTTTCTATCCATAGGCTGTCTCGTTCTCGACCAGACGTCTTTTACCGCCTCTAATTCAAATATTAATTTCTTTCTCGTCTTTCCATTCTCACGTAAGTATTACCCTTCGATGAATTTCCTTTTTTTGATTTACGGGCCGGAATTTTTTGTTTGCTTTTGGTGTTGGTGTGTGCGCGTTTCTGTTAGTTTGTTGTCTGCTTGTTCTTTACAGTTTAATGTTTTTAATGTTTCCGTGCGCCGGATTCTCTCATTCCAAGCTCGATTTTTTAATGGGTTTTTGGTAAAAATGGTTTGTTGTTGTTGATGTTGAAGTTGGGTGTTGAGGTGTTTTAAGCACAGTTGTTTAATGGATTTTTGGTAATTAGGGGGATTGATTATTTCTTTTGGATCTTAAGGGTTTTGATTTGTTTTAGGGTACATGAAGGTTGCCGTGTTAGGTATTATTAATTCTTCTAAGTTGGTATTCGTTGATGGTTTTTTTTTCCCGTTAATCCCTCATCCTTGGTCTTTTATACGGTTTAGTTGATGCCTAGTTGCAATGCCAGGATAGCTGCAAGAAATAACCAAAGCTGCAAGCTTCCCAGGCACTTTGCAGTGTAATTGTTACTTAAACAAGGACTTGTTTTTTGGGGTGAATAAATAGTCTTTGATTTAACCCGTAAATCAGTTATTTGAAGTTGGGTGGCTTCATAGTTTTCCCTTGGAATCCCAAACCACATAGTATTCCTATGGGATTTCCACTGGCTTTTTAAAGGTGATATGCTACATCTTTAGAAGTCTTACTCACCTAAAATAAGCACCCTATCATCTAAACAAGGGATTCAAAGATGGAACTTTTACTTAATTTTTCTTAATGTCTTTCAAATCAGCCCTTCTGTCTGTTTTGGTTCTTTTTCTATTTCTGTAAATTCTGTGCCTGGGGTGGGTGGGACAGGACAGGAGGGATAATTTGAGAAGATACCAGAACTGCATTGGAGACACAGTTGTTCTTTAGAATCATTCCCTTTGAGAATGTCTGTTTGTAAAATGTTCTATGTTGGTTGATATTACAGTTTCTATAATATGGCCACTAAATGAAGTAATTGAAAAGGTTTTACTTCTGTTCTTTGCTTTGTTTTGGTTTAGTGAAGCACTTATGGCTGAAATAGATCAGAGTGTTGGGGAGCATGACGTGGAATACGGTGCAGTTCAAGGTGGGGATCTTCCAATAGAACATGGTATAGATCATGAGGTGGAGACAGGTGTGGATAACACTGTAGATCATGGGATGCATCATGATACTGATCAAGGCCTGGATCATGCTGTTGATAATGAATTGACTGGTAATCATGATGTGGATGATGCTGTAGATCATCCTGGGGAGCATGATGTGGAGCATAATGAAGACAACATTGTTGATGAAGAGACTGATAACTATGAGGATCAAGAAAAACAGGGAAAAGAGCAGAGTGTAGTTACAGGAGTTGGTGAAAAGAGGTGGCCTGGATGGCCTGGGGAGAGTGTATTCCGTATGCTTGTTCCAGCACAAAAAGTAGGTAGTATAATTGGACGCAAGGGAGAATTCATCAAAAAAATAGTTGAGGAGACTAGAGCTCGGATTAAGATTCTTGATGGTCCTCCAGGAACAACTGAAAGAGCTGTAAGTCTTTTTTTACTTTTTTTTTCTGTGCGATATTCTATTTTTTTGTTAATGCAAAATTTAGGGCTATTTTGGTTGGACATACTTGGTTGATGCTGCTTCTTGTATGTGCATGCACAAGGATGCCTCTGATCCCCAGTGTACAGAATGTTCAATATGTCATATCTATGTAGCCTGTCTATAAGTGAGCATGGACCCATTATCATTGTTAGGTGCTCGAGTTGGGTTCATGTTGGAACTATGTATCTTGATTACTGTGTGTGTTGCCTTCCACGAGATTTGAGGCACAGTTTTATGCTTCTAACTATTTAATTGAAGGACTAAGAACTCATACTTGGCAAGGAAATTAAACGTTAAACAAGCCCTTGTAAAGAAAGTGGAAAAACATTATCTAATAGTATTCACACATTAAGAGGTGAAATTTATAGCATGAATGCGATTTTAAATCTATCAGACTAGTGCATGTAAATCTCTCTAGATGCTTTTGTCAACAGGATAACTTGGAAAAACAGATGTTGACAATTAATTGTTGATCTGTTTGAAATCTTCAGTTAATGATCAGAATTATTATGTTGGGAAGTTTTATATTAACGTGACAATAGTAAGGAGAAACTTTGTAATTATAATTATCTAATGAGACCATTAATAGTTTATTGCTTCCGAAAGAGAAATGTAATCCCTATCAAGAAAGCAGTGTGGTAGCAATAATTGAAGATGGCAATCGACATTGGTCACTGAGTCCTTGGGTTGTATTGAAAGAAGACGATAAGAAACCTCATGAGAAGAAATCCAAATAAAAATAAAAAAAATTCCTTTATTTCCATAACAAAAATGATCTGTGCAGGTTCTGCCCACAAATTTTAAAGCAACGAATCAATCATCATTAGTACCCCAAATTTTGAAGAACCAAGGATCCAGTGGCAGGGTTCAGCTGAGCATTACGAAGTGCTGAAAGTTTGATTTGAATAAAATCAGACACCTTGTATGGACAACTGTATCAGGAAGCTCTGCTTTTCTCTGGTAACTCCGGATCCTAGATGATTGATTTCTTCCTGCAGATTGTAAAATGCGTAAAGGAAACTGCTGTAATGAGCGCTAAGGGATCCAGAAGATGATTATAAGCTGAGTTGCTACAGAGCTGGTCTCATGTTCTTAAACAGTGAAAATACTTGAACTAATGAACTTTTGAATAACCACAGAATATCCTTAACTAATGTGTATTTATCTTTTTTGCCAAGAAGAGCATTAGAAATAGAAGGCCTTAGATTGTTGGGAAAATTACTGCATAATGGAAGTTCTTGTTCGATTGTGCTTTAGGCCTTTATATTTTTTGAGCTTTGACTCAGTGACTAAAAGAAAGGGGAAGAAATTGTGGGTACAATGGAGCTATAGTATGAGAATTTTGCAACTGACAAGTATGATGGTCCATATTCTTTTTCTGGTGAGGAAGCAAAATATATTTCATGAATTAGAAAGCTGTAAAATATATGCACAAGATGTCATAAACCACTCAATGTTCTTAGTACATATACATAATATTCGTTTGTTAGGAATAATATAAATCTTGTGTGAATATAGCATATGTATTAGTAAGCAGAAAAGTTGGGCTGTAGGGAGCACAGCCTTTTAGCCATGTAATAGTTTTGTGTGCTTGAGGTTTGTTGAGAAGGAAGAAGCAGAAGCATATGATAATTTTTCTTATGAATAGATGATTATGCAAATATTAAACATTATAGAAAACTTTCCTTGTCTTTCATAACGCTGATGAATTGAATCTATTTGACTCCATTAGTTTGGTAATATGAGAAGACTTTTCACCTCATTATGTGAGGGGAGTGGATGGAAAGTTTTTGACATAGCATCATCCATTACCATCTCAACATGCATGCATTTTGTATATCTTATTGGAAAGTCGCGTCATTTATGTAATCTATGGGACTAGTCTCATCTAACAAATGCTAAGGTAGATGTGTGAAACTCTTGATTAATTAACCCATTGTAATATAGATGTTTAGAAATGCTCTTCCATGTGTGTGCAAAATATTTTTTAGTTCTTTTCTTTTGTGATAATTTTGTAAAAGGTGCTGTTTGACTTGTTTCATAAATTTCTTTGATTCTGAAGAAGTTGCTTTTATCCTTTTAGGTAATGGTATCTGCCAAGGAAGAGCCAGATTCTTCTCTTCCTCCAGCCATGGATGGCCTTCTGAGGGTTCATAAACGTATTAGTGATGGTCTTGAAGGTGATTCTTCTCATGCTTCGGCAGGCACAGTTACCAAGGCTTCAACAAGGCTGCTAGTTCCAGCCTCTCAAGCAGGAAGTTTGATTGGAAAACAGGGAGGGACTGTTAAGTCTATTCAAGAATCATCTAGTTGTATGGTCAGAGTCCTTGGAGCAGGTTCCTCACAAACTCTCTTGATCATTTACTTCATCTATTTTCCTCCAGTATAATATTTCAAAATTAGACAACCATTGGTCATACGCAGTTGAATCTGCCACCAGTAACCTCTTTCTAGTACTTTTCAGATGTTTAAACCAATGAATTATTTGATGGATCAGTTTAACGGTAGGAGTGCAAGCGTGCTTTGAAGTTTGGAAATCTTGTGATACTTCCTAGGATTTCATTGTGGTTTGGGTAGTAAACTATCACAACCTTATCACATTCTTGATGAAAACTAGTTTTTAATTGAATCAGAAGGAACATTGTTTCGCTATTTATTTAAATTTGGAAAATGTTTTATGTAACCAAAATACCCTCAGAGTGTGAAGGGCTAGTATTCTAGGTTGTTATGTTCTTTTCACCTCAAAATGACCTTCCATGAAAGAACTTATGGGTGCAAGGTAAAAGATATTGGCTAGTATAATTTGTAAATTTTTCATTCTTTCCCTTCTTTTTCTTAGGAGATTGTTGATTTTCTAATTAAACAAAGCTGCACTTCTAATGTGGTGATGTTTTTTCTTTTATTTTCTCATTTTGAAAATTTTTTAATGGAAAATAGTTGGGTTTGTTTTTTGCTCATTTCCATTTTCCCTTGTCAAGGATTGCCCTTTTCTCCCAGAAGAACTCCCAAGCATAATAAATTCAGTCTTCCCTATCCCCTCCTTGCCGTGCTTCATTATCTTTGTACTTCTGTTATCTTAGTGGCTGATAACCATGAATTTTGTTTCACATATACAGTTCATTCTGCATGCTTCCATTTGTTCTATCAGTTAGATATTTTTTCCTTATGAATTATTTTCCCCTTGGATCTTATTCTCTGTCTGTTGAAATCAATGCTTGCAGAGGATCTTCCAGTTTTTGCTCTTCAAGATGATAGGGTTGTTGAAGTAGTAGGGGAACCAGCTGGTGTGCATAAGGCAGTGGAGTTAATTGCATCTCATCTAAGGAGGTTTTTGGTTGACCGAAGTATAATTCCCTTATTTGAAATGCATGTAAGCTGCTGCTCACTAAAGTTGATAAAGTTGTTTCATTTTCGATGAGTGGCAACATGCTTCTGACTTAATTTCTCAATAGATGCAAATGCCAAGCTCTCAGATGGACCATATGCCACCACCTCATCAATCATGGGGTCACCCTCAAGGACTTCCTCCAAATGCTGGTGGCCCTGGGTTTGGGCCGAATGCTCAATATATGCCTCCATCTCGGCAAATGGACAGCTACTATCCTCCTACTGACTTACCTCCACCAATGGAAAAGCAACCTCACCAGGGTATATCTGCCTATGGAAGAGAAGCACCAATGGGTGTACATGGATCATCAAACGCCCAAGCACCCCCATCAATGATAACACAGGTTATTTGTCACTCTATTTTTATTTTATCTTCCTGTTATCTGTCTCTCCGTTCACTCCATTATGTTCATGATTAAGTATTTGAGTTGATATATTTTTTATAAGTTGCGAATAATCTTGTGTGTAATAATTATTAGTTCATTAGGAGTCTAAGGATATTGTGCTTTCTAAGGCTTAAAATATATTCTCACTTTTTTCTTTTCAATTAGAATATGTTAAGATTGTGTTCTTTGGTTGTTTTCTACTCTTTGGAAAGTTTTTTATTAAAAAGTTTGAATTGTTGATAGTGTCATAGTACTTTGAACTTTGTTTGAGATAAACAATATTCTTATGATTCCTGTTACTAATTTAGCTGCTGAATTCTAACTATGATATACAATGCTCATTATGCTGATCAGTCCACATTTAATTGTAGCATAACTGTTGTATTTTCTTAAGTTTATGAGCTGACAAATAAAATGGTTGATTTCATGATTGTTACAGATTACACAACAGATGCAAATTCCCTTGTCTTATGCCGATGCTGTCATAGGGACAGCTGGTGCAAATATAAGCTACATTCGCCGTGCCAGTGGTGCAACTGTTACAATACAAGAAACTAGAGGTGTTCCTGGGGAGATGACAGTTGAAATCAGCGGATCTGCTTCCCATGTCCAAACTGCTGTGCAATTAATACAGGTAATTTATTACTCAATTTCTAAGCATTGTGGAAAAATCTGTGTGCGCGCTTTAAAAACAGCCTGTGAATGAAATTCAGTTTCTATGATTTGATTTATTCTTAGCATGCTTTTGCAGCAATTTGTGAATGAAATTCAATTTGTCAATGAATTGATTTATTTTTAGTACTCTTTTACTTCAGCTTGTGTACGAACTTTGATTTATGTCTATTAATTTAATTTTTTTAACTAAATGAAATCTACTCTGTGGTGTGCAAATGGATGGCCGGACATTTAGTTCTGTACTTGCATGCTTGAGTGAACTAACTCCATATAGGTTTTGTGGAGGTATAACGGTGACTTATACTGGTTGATAAGTGTAAACTTTATTGATTTGTCTATACTGGTCGAATCCCATTTGAGTGTCTTACTGAATTGTGAGTTATAAGAATAATATTGGTTAGGTGTTTTGATGATGTTTTTGGTTCCTTGGTGGTTTTGAAAATCTTGGCATGTGACATAGCTATGCTCAAGCTTTGTGGAGTTGGAGCATCTGTTTTTCTTACGTTTATACCTCATCATGCAGAATTTCATGGCTGATGCGGCAGCTCCGACTCAATCACAAACTGGTGGGTCCACTGACCAAGGTTATAATCCTTATGCAGCTCATGGCTCTGTCTATGCATCTCCCCCATCTAACACGGGACATACTGGAGGCTACAGTTCGGTTTATGGGACTAATTATGGATATTAAACTGGGCATCTTTGGCATGGAAACAGTTTCCATTGGACTGATGTTTGCAAATTTAGGTCTTATAAATTACCAAATAATATCTTTGAAGACACCTGTAACAATGTAATCCCTGTTCTGCTAGATTCTCTGTTATGACAAACTATTTGTGGTTTATCTGATCTTGTGTGTACTAGGTTGACCATAGTTTTACAAACAACGGTATTTTGGATTTTGCTTTTAGCTTTATCCGTCTCCAAGTCTATTCACATGCCTGTCTCTGTTAGCTGGGGCTGTCTCTTTTTTCTCTTAATATTTTTGAATTTTCTTTATCATATGCACTCAGATCTTATTTGCCTGTTACTCCTAGTAGGGAAAGAGTGCCGTGGAATGTGTAGTGTTGAAGTTTACTCAGTTTACTCAGTTCTGGTTAGGACTTAATATATGCAGAAAGAAATACCTACAGAAATATATCCTGTTGTTAGGGAAAGAGTGC
The DNA here is from genome assembly GCA_028565735.1 of Pinacopodium congolense. Classification (NCBI taxonomy): domain Eukaryota; kingdom Viridiplantae; phylum Streptophyta; class Magnoliopsida; order Malpighiales; family Erythroxylaceae; genus Pinacopodium; species Pinacopodium congolense. Next base: position 16,036,654 of record JAOXYD010000003.1, on the reverse strand, counting down.
GGTGGAATATATGGTATTGAGGTTTAATTCAATTCTGGTTAGGGCATATATATTTGCCCACAGAAATTATCTACAGAAATATATCCAAATTTTAAATGCAATAGGTCCTTTTGTAGGTTGTAGTTTTTAGTTGTTTTGATATATTTGTATTAATTTTTGTGTTTTGTTCTCAATTTTTGTGTTGTATTAATGTGTTGTCTTTATCGATTTTTGAGTTCAAAACAAAATTTAAAAACTCCAACTATACCAAACAAGCCCTTAGTACCATGGGAATTGGTTTTAAAATATTAATTTTCCTTTTCAGTAGCACTAATTGTGTTAATAACACTTACGTAAGAAAAAAACTTTTAACAAAAATATCCGTAGGACTAAACAGAATTGTTCTGAAGAAGTATTATTTAAAATATATTCAAGCTTGCGGATTATGTTTACCCATATATATGGAAATGATCATAAATACTTACAAAATGTTTGCGTTATGAATTTAGTGATCACTCTATTCTTTGTATGCCAGTACTAAACAACTATAGAGTATTATGCAATAAAATGTGATATCCTCATTTCGTTAAAATTGTATAATTATTATAGTTATAACCAGTTTATTTTGCTGCCTAACAAATTATGAATATGTTTATATTTTCTGCTTAAATTTATTATCATATTCATTATTAGGTGCTTGCCAACTGCCCTTCTTTTTCCTTTTTTGCAATTTTGAAATGAATTAATAAAATAAGAGAGGTCCATTTTTTAACGAGTTATAAGAGGGACATCTTATACAATACATTCATCACATTAACCGTCTGATGATACTACTACACTCTAGGGTAGTATTACTATGTTTACATGAGTATTGGAATGTTATCCAAATCTGAAAGGTGAATTTACATCTGAAGAATAAATGATCCCTCGTTTATGTTTCATCTTTACATAAACAGCATTTGGAAACCTGCTCTTGAACCAAACTACTCTATGCCAACGTGCTTTGATGAGGGAAGGGCCAAAGAGGGTTCTGCAAGATTTTATAGTAAAATTTCCTGATGTATAAATTGACCAGGCAAATTCATCCACCCTGTTTAGCATTAGATAGGTAATCTGGAAGGATATACCTGAGTTGCTCTGTGTTCCTATTTATGTAGTTTCAGTTTCTATTATCTA
>JAOXYD010000003.1:15992312-16002644 GCA_028565735.1 Pinacopodium congolense | reverse complement strand
TTAATCTCATTTTGGTTTTCAAAGTAAAATCAGTTTAAAGAACACCCATTTTTAATCACTCAACCAACCAACAACAAATATTAAATAAAAGATGTAAAAGTGTTTAAAAAGTTGATGCATTAAACTCATTATATTTCCCTTTTATATGCGGAATTGATTTTTATGATTTAAATTAAAGATTGAAAAATAATGAAATGATTTAAATTAATTTGCAAATTGATATGAATAATTGATTTTATAACATTTCAATGAGTCATTATTTTTTGAAAGATTAAGAAAATATTTTCATTAATTATGTTGTTAATCTTGAATTAATTTTCCTATAATTATATGCTAGTTTGAGAAAATTGAATGATTGGTTTGCTTGAGGACAAGGAAAGACTTATGTGTAGGGGAGTTGTTATAGGTGAATTTTATAGTGTTTTGGATGATATTTGTTGTATATGTACCCCTATTTCCTTGCTTAATTGTTTAATTAATATTTAGAAATGTTTAATTTGTAGATTGATGTGAATAATTAAAGAAATGTGCAGAAAGGAAGTAAAATCATTCAAGTCTGGACCATCAACAGCTGCCTAGCAGTCCACTGTTGATGGATCCATAGACCACCATTGAAGAAGTAAAAAATAGACAACTAACGATGATATGTTCATCCTTCAACGATGTCGTTGTAATTCAATGTAGATCGCCATTATAAGGCACAAACACAGATTTTTCAACAGATTTTTCAACAATTACAGCTTGTCTTCTTCCTCCACTTGCAACTGCTTCATTCTTATAAATAGAGAGCCTCCCCAGACGTTTTAAGCATCATATTTAGGAGTTAAACACCTCTGTTTTAGTAATTTTTCAGATCAAAGTAGTTTTTAGGTTATTTTTCATTTCAATCTTTTGTAATTTGAAGTTTTTCGATTGTCTATGAGTTCCAGTAGCTGTAATCACGTAGTTTAGAGTTAGATAACCATTTGGAGATGTGATTTGGTTCATTCTAAACTCTTAATTTCATGTATTATTGTTGTTATTTTAAATTAATCAAAGTATTGCTGCTTAAGTTATATTTATTATGTTCTTTGATTAATTTATGTGCTTAATGTTAATGTTCAGTTTAGCTGAGTTGTTAAATGTGTTTATAGATGATTTATTGTGGTAATGGATTGTTAATGCATGATTAGTGAGTTAATATTTGTTTATTAAATACTTAATGCTTATCCTGAACTGATAACTTAGGATATTGTCATTAGATAATCTAGGATCCGACAATCTTTACCTAAATTATTAGAAAAATCAATAAATAAAGTGATTTAAATAAGTGAAATAACCAAAGACTTGGTTCATCATGAGGGTGCTGGTCTTAGATTAAGATAATTTTGGACTAGACTTCCTAACTTTATGCATATTACCTAAGTCTGAAGTATAGCTAAATTTCAGGACAGAACCAATAGAGATAAGTTAATGTCTTAACCATAGCACCGTCTTGATTTAGTGAAGACCATAGATTAAACATCACTGATCTTTAAATCAATTAAATCATCAACCACCAAAGCTTAACTAAATAATTTATGAAAAGCAATATGTAGCTATTTTACAATTGATTGGAATTTTTTTAGGCTTTTTAAATTAGCTTTTAGTTATTTATTTTCTTAAATCATAAAGTTGAGTATTTTCTAGATAATTATAATCTGATTGACGTAGTATTTACATTATATAAGCTTCCTCGTGGGATTGATACTTAGAGTCTTAAATATACTATACTTTATTACTTGATTCGACTGGTACAATTGTTGAAAAGTTGGTCTTGAATTAATTGTTAAATTGTACTTTGAAAGATAGATTAATTTGAGCTAATTTTATGTAAGGTCAATTAGGAACTCATCTATTTTAAGAGATTCACTCAATCTTTAATGATAGAATATTGCCCTCAAATTAAGTGTGCTAGTTAGTTTATAACTCATCCCTTAGTGTTAATTTTTAGAAATGTTAAACTTTAGGATGCATATAAAGGAATTAACTTGCATTTCTCAACACTTATCTCCTTTATTTTCTCTTGTGGGGCATAATTTAAATCAACTGGGGGAAATATATATGTATGTATCTTTTAAATCTTATAACATTCTAAAATAAGTAGGATTCCCATTTTTGATAAAAATTAAAAATAATTTTTAATTTCACTATTTATTTTTTATTTTTCTTGAATTTTAGTGTCATGAAAAAGTATGTCTTTATTTCATTATTGTTTTCCCTAATTTTCACATGCATGGATGGTGGTTCTGTCGCAGACCACTAAATAACAAATTTGCCTAACTAACCTAACTAACCTAACTAACTATTTAATAGGGCAAGTCAAAGTCGATCCTACAAAGAGTTAGTTGTACTTATAAGCTATTTTTAAGGTTGCACTAAAAGAAAAGGAAAATAAAAACAAACCATTAGATGTAAAGACATTAAAAAAACAACAAATGAAAATAAAACAATAAGGTCGCAAAACACGAAGAAATAGATAATAATAAAAGAGAACTGGGCATAAGATATATCTATGCTTCAAGACCTATAATTGATCATCGAAAATATATATTATGTGCTTTATTTAAGATGCTAACCTATGGATCTAAACAAATTCTTAAATCCTATGTTCCTTCGATTTTAGATAAATCTAACAAACTTTGAAAATATTCCTAACTATGAGATAACTTAGAATAAGCTTATTAGATTTAATAACGTAACCAATTTTAAGTATTAAGGAATGACTATCCTAAGCCACAATCTCACAAGCTCAAATTGTGTAACTTAGAGAATTAGAATCCTAGGCTAATTAATTAAATTATCTACAAATTCAATTAACTTATTGCTATTTTTTGATTTAGCTAATAACAATTACGGATTAAAAGTTAAATCCTAGTAATTGAACTAGAAATTATACTTAAAATGGAATCCTATGAATAAATCTCTAATTCATGTCATTTAATTGAAATTTCAACTCAAAAACAACCTAAAACACATTACCCAATTGATTTCAAGTCAATTTTAATAATTATAAAGCCATTATCCCTTTAATATCTTCCAACCCATAAGAAAACTAAGATATCATAATGAAAATCAATAAAAATTCAATTTAAAAATGCATAAGCAGAATTGAAAACACATGAATTAAAGAGAAATAAACAAACACAAGGTTGTAAAGTAAAGGAATAACAACTATATTAACAATAATTAAACTTTTAACATACATTTAAGAAAATCTCAAACTAAATACACAATAAAATAAATGCAAATACAAAGATAGTATAGAAATAATAAAAACTAAACATATTGAAGACCTAAACATGAAATCTAACAGCATAAATCGAAACAATCAGGAATGATAAAGAAAACTATAATAAAACCTTAAGAATAGACTAAGAAAATAAGGGGATTCTTTAAGGAAAGGAGGAGGCTGCTGGAGAATGAGGGCTTTAGCCTTCTTTTGTCCTTTTATATGCCCCTTTAAGGTTTGGGAAGGGTTTAAAAGTGAAATGTTGCCTTTGCCATTTTTTTTTGCTGGCAGAAAGCAATATGACGATATAATTAAGCAATACAGTGGGCTGGTGACTCATCGTATAGGTCCTAAATCTCGAAAGTATATGGTAGTATCCTTAATCTGCCATATAGTCCTTGAACCCGTTGTATATAGTGCATAATCCAGGTCTTGCTCTATTTTTTCTCCATTTCATCTCTAAACTTCTTCCTTTTCACTTCTATTTATGATCCATGATTAAATCTGCATGCAAATTCAATATGAACATAAAATAAACATTTAAAAAAATGGATGAATTCACATTAAAATGCATATAAAAATTTAAAATAATTCAAACCCATCACATATTCCCATACATGAATTATTGTGTGTCCTCAAATAATGACTTAAACACTTTACTCAAACAATTCCAATTAAGACTCGAGAGTTAATTGAGCACAGAAAAAGTCAATTAATGCCTTTAATCTAATTCTCAAATTCAACTCTATCATGATAAAAAAAACAAGTTAATTACAACCAAAGCATACATTGAGTCAAAAAGTAACCTAATATGCATAATATCCAACATTCAAGTCATTTCATATAGGTCATCATATAAACTAGTCAAGGATGCTTAAAATGACCCAAAAAAATTGAAAATACAACACAATTTGATATTTGAGCAATATTTGTTTAAGAGGTCATATAACTTTTTGACACGAAGGTGAATACTTGTCATGAACATCCCCAATTACTAGGATAGATCACCATTTCAAATGGTTAATAACACCCTCATAACTTCAACCTTACATTAGATTGAAGCTATCAAAGTGAGAATTGCTCAACACATACAACAATACAAAAAAAAGATGCTTTCAATAACACAACAACCAGAATACTCTTTCTTTCCTTTTCCTTTTCCTTTTTCTTTTTCTTTTTTTACTTTATCTTTCTTTGTCTTATTTTTTCCTTTTCCTTTTATTTTCTTTTCCTTTTAATACTTTATTCTAAATATATCATTTCACATTCATACGACAAACCATGCAAAATTCTCTTAAACATTAAATATTTTACCAATGGGTCACTAAACACATGCAAAGCACTCAAAAGAAAAGGAAAAATGAAAAAAGTTGGCATCATTTCAAGAGTTAAGTAAAGTTCCTCAAATTAAAAGCATCAATGTCCTTCAAGTACCACAATTAACTATTAACTAAAGATCATAATCATTTCAAGCTAACACATTCAAATCATCACCATCAAACTCACAATAACTCAAATGTGTAAAAATTTTAAACTTACCTTATCCCCGCACTTAAATTGGAAATTATCCTAATATCCTAAAACATCAAAAAAAAATACGAAGAGGATGGAATAAGAAAACTCCTTTGATGAGGAAAAACAATGAAGTCCTTAAGAGAGTGTTGGGGGTCAAATTGATTGATTTTTGATAATTTGTTGAATTATAACCCCTAATTCAGTGCTTAAATGTTAAATTTGTGTATTAATATGTTTAAAAAATTGTATGATGGAGCTTGAAGATGAAGATTGGAGCAAAAATTAGAAGAAAGTGCCTTATTTTAGTCTATTAATGGCACCCTGCAAGGGTCATGTTAATGGATCAATAGGGTGCCATTATAGAGACAAAATTAGTCCATCAACAGTGGTCTCTTAAGATGCCGTTATAGGGGTGCAGCCCACCATTGAAGGAGCAGTCAACAATTTCAACTCCAAATCTCCATAATTGCGACAGTTGCATATCACTACCTTATCTCCCTTATCATCTATCACAGGTGGGAGTCCAAAGAGTCTACATCAATAAAGAAATTAGATCTAACATTAGTGAGAGATGCTCTTGCTTTTTTCTTAGTTTTTCTTAGATGTTTTAGGCTTCAAATACTTGTAATTTAAGTTTTAGGTTGGTTTTTGAGTTGTTATTTATTGGAGATTGAAGCTAAGACGTATATCTAAGTTTATAAACCATCAAAGGGAGTTTCTTAACTGAGATTATCACTTTATTTCCTCTGTTTTTTAGATTACTCAAAGTGCATGTTCTTATGTGCATATTCTTAAATGTTCTTTGATTTTCTAGCAAGATCTTGTGGAATCTAAAGCTATGTTGATGTCTAGTTCATATTGAGGAGTTCAAGAGTTGTCCAGGAGCTTTCTAAACATGTTTTGTTAACTTCTAAACTACTTATTTCAGCTTATATTAGTAGATCTATCAAAGTATATGGCTTAAGATGCATGTTTTGTATGCTTTGATGATTATGTATGGTTAAATCTATTTTCCAACTTCAGATTTGTGTTTTAATGTTTTAGGAGAGTTTAAAGGCATGTATTAAGGTCTAAATTTATTTATTAAAGGTCTAAAAGTTCTAATTTTAGATTGATCACCTAAGATAAGAGTGAAAGATAATCTACAAACCGAGAAAGCATTAAAGAATAACCAAACTTTAAAGCATAACCAAACTTTAGACTGATCACCCATTGGCTAGATTTAAAGCATAACCAAACTTTAAACTAAGTTTAATAGAGAAAAAGCACAAGTCTTAACCATAGCTTTGTCTTAAATTTGTTAAGGAACTCTAATCCAACTTTTAATTTTTTTTAAAGCTCAATTAATTCATTAATCACCTTATCCTTAGCTGGATTCCATAAGTTAATAATTTTCAATAATTAATAAATCATTTATAACTCAAAATTGCAAGGTTTGAAGCAAAATTATGATAGTTTAGTATTTTTCATCCTTTTCTAGGCGTGAGTTTGAGGTTTGTTAAAAGCTTAATTTATTAAAATGGACGAATACAAATCCAAGTTATTGTCAAAGCTTAACTTGACAACTTAAAATCTAAATTAGCATGTGAAGGGAGAACTTTTAAGGTGGCTAACTTTGATCAACTGAATTGACGCTGTTTATTTTAGGTTTTATTGATGTATAAGATTATAATATAAAATTTAGTTGTAGGACATATTTAGTTGAGTTATTGATTATAGTTTTTAGTTGTAATTTTTATATTTTTATATTAATTTTTGTGTATTTTTTAATTTTTATACTGTTTTGTTTGATTTCTGTACTATATTAATATATTATTTTTTAAAATTTTATATTTTAAAAAATTAAAAAATTAAAACTCAAATAAATAATGCCGTACTTACTCACAACACCTTAGCAAGTATTGTAATATAATTTAAAGTCTCTTACGTATCTGTCTTCTATTTAACAGTACTACTTGATCATTGTACTGTATATATTCTCTGTTTTTAACAAATAACATCCTTGTCATTAAAATTTCCTTAAAATTTTATAATAAATATAAATTTATTAATAATATAACCATTTTTTAATATAAAAATTATTTGAAATCATCATTCTTTATTAAAATTTTGTTGTTGTTTTTTTTGTTCTTGCATACCATATCATAATTTTTAAAAATAATGTAAGACTATAAAACTTTATGTTCAACTTTAAAAATCATTTTATATTTCATAAACATAATTAACCTAATCAAAACAAATAACTTAATAAACTACTAAGCTCTTTAATTGAAAAATTATGCTTTCTCAACTCAACTCACAGTTTATTATGCCCCTGTGTATATTCTATTTTCATTAATTAATTATTTTACGTTTTAAAAAAATAAACACAGACATACAATTTATTTTGCTGACACCAAAGCCATTAGGCCCTAACCCGGGCATGATGTAATAATAATTAAAAAGTGCCTAAAAAAAGGCTAATTCCTAAAAAACCCAAAGGAAAAGAACACCCTCGAAAATCTACAATGCCCAAAACGCCCTGATCTCTCTCTGATGAGCAGTGTCCGTATTTCCTTTCTCAACCCTCGTCGTTCCCACACTCCCTCTATTGCCCTTCTCTCTAATTTCATTCTTCGCAAGATCAATCTTCTCGTTCGTTTGCCCGCCTTTTTTTCAAATTCTAGTTTTCAATCGTACACTCCCTTCACACCATGCATCTCCCCAAAACTATGACGATGAATTCCACTTAAATTGTTGGATTCGACCGTGACTGTCTAGTATACACTCCATCTGCAGTTGTGTTGATCTATACCCACTTCTTTTCTTTAGTTGTTTGGGAGTTGATTCTCTGGATATTAGTTCTTGTCGTGGAGGTAGGGTTTTTTATTTTCATTCTTATTGATAATTGCTGCTTTTGGCATTTATTGTTTCGAACCTGTTGAAAACTGGGTATGCTCATTGACCATTATCCTTGCATCTTCTTTTTTTATCAAGACCCAATTCTTAGTTTGTTTTGTTTAGCTGTTCTTTGATTGGATTTCAGGGCGCGGTCTATCTTCGAGTTAAGGATGTTCTCGGCTCTTTGTGGTTGAGTGTAAGTGTTGTAGTTTGGCATTTTGCTTTTGCCGTCATCACTGACAACTTTGTTTCATCCCTTGTTGTAGTTGATCGTGGTCAATAGCTGTGAAGTAAACTCGTAAAGTGAAAATGTTGTTAATTACTGGTGAATTGGAAAAACTTTATTGCTAAAGTAGAGATCTTTACCTTTGTAATTTTTTTGGTTTTTTGGTTTGAGCATTGTCCTTGTTTCTCAAGTGGAGATAGTTTTGCTTCCTCACTTCACTCTTTTATTATGTTAGATCCGTGTTTTTGCAAGTGATTTGGACCTTTTGGGTACACCATGTGAGTTGAACATGTGAAAGATTGTGGACTCTCTGCTTAGCTATGCGTAATGAGACTGATGAGCTTGAACCTCTAACGCTAGATAAGATAGTAGTAGGAGGAAGAGCTGACCTGAGCTTTTATCCTCTATTATAAGTAGAGTATTTCAACAAAACAAAAAAAAAAGTTTTATCTTTTTCCTGTATCCGTTGCATCTTATTATTCATTTAAGTTGATCATTTCCCTGGCAGTATTTTTTAAGTTCTACAAGGAAAGCAATTATGGGTGAATCTCATTTGGTTAAAATGAACTTGCTTCTGAATTTCTATACTTTTTTATGCTTTCCTTTGCTTCATAATTTTAGTTTAATGTCAAATATGTGAGATGTACCCTTGAGCTGTGTTTTCATATTCCTTTTTTGCCAGGCGTGTGATGATGTTGAAGACATATTAGAGTTTCTGGTAGCGTTTGCTTCTCAGGGTGAAATTTTACTGTTTGTGTATAGTGATTTTGTTCAATGGCTAACCATGACTTGGTACTTGGACAAAGCCACAATCTGGGACCTGGACAGAATCAACAAGTGGTCTTAGGCCATAATCACAATTTAGGTTTGGGTCAGGACCATGATTTGGAGTTGCGTCAAGTGCACGAGCATCATTTGGATTTGGGTCAAACCCATGATCATGAGCTAGGCTTAGGAAATCATCATGACCGTGAATGTGGTTTAGGACAGAGCCATGACCATGAGGGAGATCACAATTATGTGCTTGAAAATGATTTAGATATGGATAGAAAACCTGAACATATCCATCAAGAATTGTCTCTTCCCACACAGAACCAGGACTTAGCTTTATCGGAAACCCATGAACTGGTTGTTTCAGGAAACCAAGAACTTGATGAAAATCTTGAGCTTACTATGGACCAGAATCAAGACATGTCATTGGACCCGACTCATGATTTGGATATGCATGTGTCTCAGCTTGTAGTCCATACTCCTGTCCTTCAGGCACGTACTCTTTCTGTAAGTCCTAGCTTCGAGCTGTCAGTAGGCCAAGAGTTCCCAGATGTCATCAGCTGCCGCAGGGCTCTGAGGGATACGGCCATTGCCCTTCATTTTGAAATGCAAACCATAAAATCAGATAAGACGCGGTTCACAGCTAAATGTGCAACTGAGGGGTGTCCTTGGCGCATACATGCAGCGAAGCTCCCTGGTGTTCCAACTTTTACAATCAGAACTATCCATGAGACCCATACCTGTGGAGGAATTTCTCATCTTGGTCATCAGCAAGCCTCTGTTCAATGGGTTGCGACCTCTGTGGAACAACGTCTTAGAGAGAATCCAAATTACAAGCCAAAGGAGATTTTGGAAGAGATTCATCGTGTACATGGTATTACTCTGTCTTACAAGCAGGCCTGGAGAGGAAAAGAACGTGTCATTGCTGCAATGCGGGGATCCTTTGAAGAAGGCTATCGTTTTCTTCCACAGTATTGTGAACAGGTTAAGAGGACAAATCCTGGGAGTATTGCAACTGTGTATGGAAACCCAGCAGATAATTGCTTCCAGCGACTTTTCATATCATTTCAGGCTTCAATTTATGGCTTCTTAAATGCTTGTCGGCCTCTCCTTGGACTTGATAGGGCATATTTGAAGAGCAAGTACCTTGGTACTCTGCTTCTTGCTACTGGCTTTGATGGTGATGGTGCTCTGTTTCCTTTGGCATTCGGTGTTGTAGATGAGGAGAATGATGACAATTGGATGTGGTTTCTTTCTGAACTTCATAATCTCCTTGAGATAAATACAGAAAACATGCCAAGGCTTACAATTTTGTCAGACCGGCAGAAGGGTATTGTAGATGGGGTGGAGGCAAATTTTCCCACTGCTTTTCATGGATTTTGCATGCGTCACTTGAGTGAGAGCTTCCGTAAAGAATTCAACAATACAATGCTTGTCAACCTTCTGTGGGAGGCTGCTCATGCTTTGACTGTCATTGAATTTGAAGGAAAAGTTCTGGAGATTGAGGATATATCACAAGATGCTGCATATTGGATTAGGAGAATTCCCCCTAGATTATGGGCTACAGCTTATTTTGAAGGAACTCGATTTGGACATTTGACAGCTAACCTAGTTGAATCATTTAACTCTTGGATATTGGAGGCCTCTGGGCTTCCTATAATCCAGATGATGGAATGCATTAGGAGGCAGC
>JAOXYD010000003.1:15972129-15990158 GCA_028565735.1 Pinacopodium congolense | reverse complement strand
ATAAACTAATTAAACTTTAAGCTGAATGCTACATCAAATTGAAGACTTGGTAAAGGACTTAATTGAAATCCATAAGAACTCTGTGGGGTTGATTGAACAGCAAAAGAAATGCAGAAAATTCATTGCGAGGCACGTACACCTTTCAATAGCTTCTGGTGGATGCAACCAAGATTTTGAAAATTGTACCGGTACTTGTATTAGATTTGTCTTTAAAATAGTACTGTATCGGTATCGGTTGATACCGATAATATTTTGAATAATTTTTTAAAATTATAAATTAATTCTTGAATTTTATAAAATTTGTAAAGTAGTATATAAATGTATTATATTGTATAGTTTTTAACTTAACTTTAAACTTAAAAAATGTCAAAATACAAAAATTTTCTTTTTAATATTTTTTATTTTTTTCGGTACCGACCGGTATTTAAATTTAGTACAGAACCGACCGATTTTGTTCTTTTTTTGGCCGGTACAACTGGTACCGAAACGGAATTCAAAACCTTGGTTGCAACTTATTATAGCAGGCCCAATGCCCTATAAACGACATCGTCTTGCTTCTTCAATGTTTTACCTCGATTTGTCCCCACCTTAAATGGTGATTAGAGGTCTTGATTGCTTGTCATGTGGCGCTGCGAATGTTTAACTATAAAATGATTCAATGAATCCTTTGAATTAATTTCTCTAATTAATCTTATAGAAAAATGCATTGATGCAAAGGAGAAGAAAACAGAAAACAAAACAGAAAACTCCTGTTATATTAGTATGATCTAGCAATATAACATGTAATCATTTTTCTTGTTTATTAATCATATCATACATAATAAAAGTTATGTTTTGAATTAAATTTGAATTGAAGAGTCCATAGAATTACATATACTACTTTTCTGATTTACAATTTTTTTGACTAATTAAAAATTTTAAATTATACTCACTTTATTCACTTCAATTAGATTTGTTATTATATCTTTTAAATTTTATTATAAATCACACTCTTTTTTAATTTTGATAATGTTTGGTTTTAACGTTAAATTATTGTAATTAAAAATTTTCAGCGATATAAGGTGTCAAATGACCATTTCGGCGAGGGCATTTTCGATTGACGTTTGGTAAAAGGAAGTTCCTTTAAGCAGTCACGTAGTGTGTTTGGAAGACTTTTCACCGTGACTGTGAAACTTATAATATAATAATTTGTGTCATTCTGATTTAATAGATATTTAAGAATGATTAAAAATGGGATTTTATTTATTTTCCTTTTTGCCTAATAATTGATCCTATCATCCACAAATCCTAAGTTTATCATTTATGTACTTAATAAAGTTTTAATATATATATCAAATTCAGTAAAATCAAACATAATTATTTGTTATAATTCTATTTTGTAATTATAAGTATAATTATAAATGGACAGGCATTATTATAGGATTCACACATTTAACTGTAATGCAAAGACTTTGGTTATCCTTTTGAGTGCGTATTGAATAAACTTTCGGTTTAGTGAGATAGCTCCTTTTAAATGCATATTAAATAAACTCTCGATTTAGTGAGATAGCTTGCAAATCTCATTGAACAATTAAATTACACCTAATAGGTTTAGGTGACTCAAGGAAAAACACTAATTAAGAACTCGAACTTGAAATCATTGTCTAAGCCAGCGCCTCAAGGAACTTGCTCACACCAGCTGAACCAACTCCAAAAGTCACAACGACTTTAATTGTTGTTATTGCGTACATGTGGATTTAAGATGGAACAAATTTGTATGAATGCTTCCATAATTTTAATACATAGAACTTAATAAAAATTATTTTTATTTTAAAAAGTACCTACTTATTTGAGAAAAGCTATTCATTTAAACTTTTTGTTTCGGGTTTTAAGATTCAAAATCTCAATTAAATGTGTTAATGAAAAATGATTTACCTTTTCTTAGTTAAGAAATTCAATACAAACTTATAATGTTCTTTCTTTTTTTAAAAAAGAAAATGTTATAATTTTCTTTGATAATAATTTGCAATCTATATAATAACGAGTATCCGTTGAAAATGTTAAGAGAATGTTTAAGTGAGTTGTGATTTTTGTATTTTTATATTAATTTTTATATTTTATTTTAATTTTTATATTTTAAAAATAAAAAATTAAAATTAAAAATCAAAACTCAATTAAATAAACTATTGTAAAAGATATAATAATTAATTAGAAAGAATTAATTTTCATCGAAAGGTACGGAATTCATTGAGGATTACAATAAAATTTGACCATAATCCCATGTTTTTCCATCAACCGTGGGATTAGCATCTTAACGGTGGTTATGGACAGCTGCAATTCATTACAGTAGTATGCGTCACACAGAGGCAGAGACAATTACGTTTAAGAGAAGAAACAGCGAGAGGAGACTTGGCTAGCAGCCACGAATTGGCGCGAAACTAAAGGGAAGAAAACCGAACTCAAAGGTCCTCGTGAAGAATGTCTCTTCTTTCTCTACAATGCTATTCACCATCACTAAATAAACATCTGTTTCTCTTTACTCTCGATTCTTTCGCTTTCCAATTCCGAAAATTTTTAACTTCTCTACCCATTTTCTTTCCAAACTTTGATCCACTTCTTTTGTTTTCGGTTCTTTGTTTTTGTTGTTTTCAAAAACTTTTTACCATTTTCCATTTGAGTTATTCTGCTCAAGTTAGCTACTTTGGTGGGTTCCGTGGAAGTTGGAATTCTTATTATTCATGTTATGGTGGTTTTGATAAGAGTATTCGTTGAGAGAGCCCAGTGAGGCCACCATTGAAGCGATGTTGCATTCTTATGTATGAAAAGATATAATTTTTGGAAACAGAATTCAATGATTACATCTCTAAAGTTATGAAGATGGAACTATTTTGACGACGTAGCGTTGGATTGTCAAAGATTAACAAAATGGTATGTGAAGAATAGCTTGTAAACTATACCGCTTTTTGTTTGATTAAGTCATGTTCTCAATTTTTGCTTTCCAAGATGGAAGAAGATATGTTATTTTCAGGGAAGCTTTTTCTTTACATCTCTGGAAAATATCATATATCAGCTAAATGTTTCAATCGAGTAAACTAGTAAGTGATACCCATTGGTGTCTGTTTCTAACGGTATGCCGTTGCTGTGGTTTGGTCATGTATGCTCCTGCTAGATTGTTGTTTTGGTAACTGAAGATACCTCGTGAATAAGAGGAGGAGCTTGTGTTGGCTGGAATTTGTAAAACAATGCAATTAGGATTTGTCACTGAAGAAAATTTTCGATGAAATGACACAAAAATGCCAGATTTTTTGACCAGCTTTTGGATCATTGAAAGTTCAGATAGAGAGATGAAAATATAAAATACTCAAAACTTTTTCAGCGTTTTTTGGGAATTTGCAGCACAAGCATTTTTTTATTTGTTGAAACCAGAGTTCAACATAGATTCGTGACAATCTTGAATATGGAAGATTGCTCAGTTACTAGTTCTTAAAATATTTGAATTTAATTTAATTTAGAGAGATCACTACCATGCATATAGTTCATATGTATTTATAGTGGGGGAAATAAGTATATACACATATCCAGTTCATTTTCACTTGATATCTGCTTTTGCAGGGAACTCCGGTGAATATCATCGTAGGTTCTCATGTATGGGTCGAAGACCCAGAATTGGCTTGGCTTGATGGATGTGTCACAAAAATTAATGGAAAGGAAGTCGAGGTTGATGCGTCAAATGGAAAGAAAGTAAGTTGGATGTGATAATTTGCCTAATCCATTCAGTTTTGTCTTCTTTACTCCAATTCAATAGAACATTTTTGATAGTTCTGATTTATGAATGCAGAAAGTTAGATTATCAGTTTACTTTTTAATCTCTACATATCACAGTTACATTTTATGGGAGGTGTTGCAAGCCTTGCCAAACTGAGAAAAGACAACTTACTCTGAACATTGAATCAGTTAATAAGTCGCCATTTCTCAGACATGAATAATATGAATACTTATGTTACATTTATGCTTGTGAAAATATGGAAAGAGACAAAACTAATTACAACCTAAGTGTACAAGAGCTCAACCGCAATGATATCCATGTTCATCCTGGACATCTGACTTCGATTGATTACTGAGATTGTCTTTTCCATTTTTCAACTTAAGGTCACTGCAAATTTATCAAAAATATATCCAAAAGATGTGGAAGCCCCACCTGGTGGAGTGGATGACATGACAAAGCTTTCTTATCTGCATGAGCCTGGGGTGCTGCAGAACCTGAAAACTAGATATGAACTAAATGAAATTTATGTAAGTTTCATTTCCCCTTCATATTGGTTATTGATAAAAGGAGGACCTTTTTCGTATCCTGAGATGGAAAAAGGAGAAAATTTTCTTGTTCTTACTTTTTATGTTGATGGTGTCGTTAATATAATGAACCTGCACAACTCTTTTGCAGACTTATACTGGAAATATTCTTATTGCTATCAATCCATTTCAAAGACTTCCTCATATATATGATGCTCACATGATGCAACAATACAAGGGAGCCCCATTTGGAGAGCTGAGTCCTCATGTTTTTGCAGTTGCTGATGTGGCATACAGGTTATTCCCAATCTCAGTTTGCCTGCTATGTATGGCTTTCTTGAATCATGGACATCTTATTCAATAACATATTTCATAAAATCAGGGCGATGGTCAATGAGATGAAAAGCAATTCTATTTTGGTAAGTGGTGAAAGTGGTGCAGGTAAAACTGAGACAACCAAAATGCTGATGAGATATCTTGCCTTTCTGGGTGGACGATCTGGCACTGAAGGACGAACAGTAGAACAGCAAGTTCTTGAAGTACGTTTTATAGCCTGACATTTTCTCTAATTCTGGAAAAGTTTCTCTGTTTCATGTTCCTCCAATTGTGAATATTCATTGAGTTTTCCATTTGGTAATAATCTCTTTCTTGCAGTCAAATCCAGTCCTTGAAGCATTTGGGAATGCTAAAACTGTTAGAAACAACAATTCCAGGTGAAACAATTGACTTGGAAAGAGAAGTAGGATATTTTTATACCTCTATACATTGAATGTGTACATGGCTCTGAATATAATCTTCCAAAGAATAAAGGAACAATTATAATGACTCAGATTACTATAGCAGTTCTCTCAGAAATGCTACTTATATGTGCTCCTATAATTGTTACTGGTGCAGCCGCTTTGGTAAATTTGTTGAGATCCAGTTTGATAAGCGTGGAAGGATTTCAGGAGCGGCTATCAGAACTTACCTTCTGGAAAGGTCTCGTGTTTGCCAAGTATCAGATCCTGAACGTAATTACCACTGCTTTTATCTTCTTTGTGCTGCACCTCAGGAGGTAACTTTCTGTTAAAGTGACAAACTTTATCACAATCCCTAACTTTGGTAGATTCCAATTTTTCCAATCTGTTACTTCTAGCTAAAGTTCCTAATGTTGACAGGAAGTTGAAAAATATAAATTAGGACCCCCCCAGTCATTTCATTATCTTAACCAGTCAAAATGCTTTGAGCTCGTTGGTGTAAGTGATGCCCATGACTACATTGCTACAAGGAGAGCTATGGATATTGTTGGAATAAGTTCAAAGGAGCAGGTGTGCCTTCTAAAAGGAATCATGATGCTGACTTTTATCACCAGGGCCATCATCTTACTTCTATCTCTCTTCCTCACTTTGTTTCAGGAAGCAATATTCAGAGTTGTTGCTTCTGTTCTTCATATTGGCAATATCGATTTTGCAAAGGGAAAGGAAATTGATTCATCAGTTCCAAAAAATGACCAAGCTAAATTCCATCTTAAAACAGCAGCAGAACTACTCATGTATGACGTGCGGTCATAACGTAAGATATATGCCTTTTTACTGAGATGTTTGTTTGCATTAATAGAAGACTTTGCTTTACTTCAGGTGTGATCCTGTGGCATTGGAAGATGCCTTATGTAAGCGCGTTATGATCACCCCAGAGGAGGTTATTAAGCGAAGTCTTGATCCCCAAAGTGCAGCTATCAGTAGGGATGGTTTGGCTAAGACAATATACTCTCGCTTATTTGACTGGTAAAATCTTATGTTTGTAGATGTCAACAATTTGAAATATGGTGTTACACGTTAACGACAACGTTGGTTTAACCTACCCGTGTTTGTTTGCTTGTTTGTAGGTTGGTGAATAAAATTAATAATTCAATTGGCCAAGATCCCAATTCAAAAAGTTTGATAGGAGTTCTTGATATCTATGGCTTTGAAAGCTTTAAGGCTAACAGGTAATAACTAATGAAAACCGTTCTCTTTTAGATACCGGAGACAGTTTTTGTAGATGGTTCTTGTAAACATTCCACAATATCTGAATATGCAGCTTTGAGCAGTTTTGTATTAATTTTACAAATGAGAAGTTGCAGCAACATTTCAACCAGGTAATGAACACTGATCATGATCAACCGAGCAAGATTTCAATCATTAATTCTTAACTAAAAAGGAATTTGAACGAATTTCAGCATGTCTTCAAGATGGAACAAGAAGAATACACAAAAGAGCAGATAAACTGGAGTTACATTGAATTTGTTGACAATCAGGATGTATTAGATCTGATTGAAAAGGTTAATACAGTGTATCTTCACAACATTTCCCTCTTTCTAATTGATGCTGCTATGCTAAGCTTTTGTTTCTATTTCAATTTATTCTCTTACAACATTTGATTCTGGAACACTTCCTCCCACACACCCCCTCCCCCACAAATTCTTTCCAATTTATCTTGAAATTAATTGCCATTTTGTCTTGGGATCTTGCAGAAACCTGGTGGAATAATTGCTCTTCTTGATGAAGCATGGTATGCAATTTATTCAGTTCCAGATATGATGTGTTATTTTTTTAAGGAAAGCAACTAAGTAAACGGTTTTCCTCTTGGCTTTCATAAGCTACAAGAAAACTGTTACTTTTAGCTTTGAGAGAAGATTAATTGGTTTTGGTTATTTTTGTTGACAATGTTTCCTGTATTTCAGCATGTTTCCAAAGTCAACGCATGAAACATTTGCAAATAAGCTTTACCAGACATTTAAGAATCACAAGCGCTTTATCAAGCCAAAGCTATCTCGCACAGATTTTAACATTGCACATTATGCTGGAGAAGTAAGTTATTAATAGAAAAAAAAAAATGGTTATAGTATGAATTAGTCCTCATTGCAGTAAGATTGTTTTGCTTGCATTTCTTTTCAGGTTTTGTACCAATCTGACCAATTTTTGGACAAAAATAAGGACTATGTGGTTCCTGAGCACCAAGATTTGTTAAATGTGTCCAAATGCTCTTTTGTAGCTGGGCTTTTCCCTCCACTACCTGAAGAGACAAGCAAATCTTCAAAGTTCTCTTCAATTGGTTCCCGTTTTAAGGTAGTTTTCTTTCAGTTATTTTTTTTAGACTATTATAGTTATCTTATCAACATGTACCATGTAAAGAACTTTTATACTAAAATTCTTTCTTGTGGTTCATCAAGTGAAAATAGCTAATACTTATAATACTAACTATGCAGCTACAACTACAACAATTAATGGAAACACTTAATTCCACTGAGCCTCACTACATCAGATGTGTGAAGCCTAATAACCTGCTAAAACCTGCAATATTTGAGAATGCAAATATCATGCAACAATTGCGCTGTGGTGTAAGTAAAATCTAATGTTCTATAATTCTTGAGTGGTGCTTAGCAAACTTAACTTTCCATCTTAGTCTTCTTTGTTAATAATTTACTTGTCGTACATCTTTAGGGTGTTTTAGAAGCAATCAGAATCAGCTGTGCTGGATACCCTACTCGAAAACCTTTCTTTGAATTCATAAACCGATTTGGTATTCTTGCCCCAGAGGCTATGCAAGGAAAGTAAGCATCTCATCTGGATAAAGATTGCATTTCATTGCAATAGTTGTGAAGCCATTTGCAGCTCTTTCTGAATAAACTTGAATTATTGTGGATTTTCTTGTGGAATGTCTGTTTACAGCTATGATGAAAAAGCTGCTTGCACAAAAATTTTGGAAAAGAAGGGTCTTAAAGGGTTTCAGGTATAAAAATTATCATTTTATTCTGTTCTAGTATAAGAAAATCTGCAAAATTATTTCAGTAACATTTTCTGGTGTAGATTCTCTGTAGAAATACATTATGTTCTTGATGCATGGTTGAGATATCGTCTCACTACATTTAATTTTCATGTATCCAACAACATGAGGTGATTGGTGCTGTTAATTGCATTGGATTTGAAATGATATGCAGATTGGAAAAACAAAAGTATTTTTGAGAGCGGGGCAGATGGCCGAATTAGATGCAATGAGAGCCGAGGTACTCAATAATGCAGCAAAAACCATCCAACGGAGGATAAGAACTCATTGTGCCCGTAAAAGGTTTATTGCATTGCGGAAGGCCACAATATTTGTGCAATCAGTTTGCAGAGGTGATTCTTTTGTAAAAGTTAAAAACATTAAGCGACTTTTGTTGCAGTTATTTACATTCACCATAGCCATGTCATCTGCATAAACAGAAGAACGAACTTCTGATTTCTTATGCTGTTCACTTTTTCTATTCTCTCTTTCTTTTTGTATAATCAGTTTCTGTCATTTACTTACATCAACAAGGGCTCATGTGATTCGTAGGAAGACTGGCTTGCAAAATTTTTGAAAGTATGAGAAGGGAGGCAGCTGCTGTGAGGATTCAAAAGCAAGTCCGAAGATATGAAGCCAGACAGGCCTACAAAAAAGTCCACGCCTCCGCACTTTCCTTGCAGACTGGCTTAAGGGCAATGGTTGCTCGTAGAGAATTTAGATTCAGGAAATTAACTAAAGCTGCAATTTTTGTTCAGGTTATATTCTTGATAATAGCATTCTTCTTTAACAGTTTTCTTTTCTAATATAGTCAGTTTTCAAGCACAATGATCTATTTCTTTTATAAAACTTCCAGGCTCGGTGGCGCTGTCATAAAAATTATTTCTACTATAAGAGGCTAAAGAGAGGAGCAATTGTATCACAAACCAGATGGAGGGGAAGGCTTGCTAGGAGGGAGCTAAGAAAGCTAAAGATGGTTAGCAACAGAATAAGCTTTTCCTGTTACGGTGACTGAAATTTGTGCTCTGATGCAAGTCATTGAAAACTATGTTGCATGAATTATTCAACTATGCTAGAGCATAAACTGATGGACAGCATGTGGATTTGTTCCATATTGCACAGTTTCTTCCCTTTTTCTTTTCCATTTTTCTTGCTGAATGCTTGAAACCTGCTTCAGTTCCTATGGAGTTCTGAAAACTGCCTCCGATGTTTGCAGGCTTCAAGGGAAGCAGGTGCATTAAAAGAAGCAAAAAATAAGCTTGAGAAGCAAGTAGAGGAACTCTCGTGGCGTCTGCAATTGGAAAAACGTCTAAGGGTTGGTTTCATGTTATGAGGATGGACATCAATGGGCATGGCATGATATTCTCACATGGCTGTTCTTTTAGGACTTGCATGCCACTTTAAAACATACCCCTGTAAAGCATTATAACAGTTCCTTTTCCAGTGTGATAACAGTTGATAATTCTTCAGGAAACTTTATTAAAATGGCCTCATCATTCATTACCACAACATTTTCATCCTTTACAATTTAGTCGATCCCTCTTAGTCATATATGTCCATTTCAAGGTTTCAACCCGTGCTTGCAGACTGACCTAGAGGAAGCAAAAGCACAAGAGATAGCAAAATTTCAGAATTCGTTGGAAGAAATGCAAAAGAAATTAGAAGAAGCAAATGTATTGATTGTCCAGGAACGAGAATCTGCAAAGAAAGCCATTGAAGAAGCACCTCCTGTTATCAAGGAGACCCAAGTACTTGTTGAAGATACAGAGAAAATTAGTTCACTAAAAGAAGAACTGGAAAATCTACAGGCAAGAATATTCCCGTAATTTCTGCATGCATCTAGTGTCATGTGACACCATTCTTCATTCAATTCATAATAGAATGACTGTTCCCTCTGTTTCATTGTTCAAAAATTTTCTTTCCATTATCTGATTGCAAGAAGTTTTGTTCTCATTGAAAACGGAAGTGCCTGACACAATACATTAGACTAGTTTGTGCATAGACTTTCACATCTTGACACAAGTCAGCTTACATGCCAAGTCCACCGTTGAAACGCTTTCTTAAACCAGTTACAAACATTTTGGATATATCTGTATTTTCCTTTGAAATGTCCTACAATAATCCTCTTGTGACTGTTTGTTTTCATTGTGAAATCTGGGTTTTTCATGCTTACTGAGCTTTGAATGTAGCACTAACCAAATAGCCATTCTTAAAGATTAAAGTGTCATATCATAAGCTCAGAACAAGTAGTTAACAAAGGAAAACAAGGTTAGCATGAAAAAACATTATAATTGGATAGCATTTTTCTTTTTTAATGAAAGTGTGGTATTCCATGGTATTACTCTAGTTTGTAGCTGAATTTTATGAAGCAATTGCTTTCACTCTGAGGAAATTCATGGGTATCTTGGCTAACCAAAACTAGTTATTCTAAAAGTTGAGTTTTGCTTACTGACACTACAGCATAAAATTAGCATCTCACTTTGTTGGTCTTTGCATCGGCTTCATATCTTCACAGGCCTCATTGCAATCAGAGAAAGAAAGAGCAGAGGACACGGATAAGAAATACAATGAAGCTCAGAAGATTATTGAAGATACACGTAAGAAGCTAGAAGAAGCAGATAAAAAAGCTCAACAATTCCAAGAATCCATGCAGAGGTAGTGTATAAAGAACGAGTCATTGCAGAACTTCATTACCTGCAAACTTGTGAAATTAAATTTGCCCTGTACAGTTTAAGAAATCATCACCTCTTCTAATTTTTCTGATGTAACTAATCTCCTGTTACACTTTTCTGATTAGATTAGAGGAGAAGCTTACGAATTTAGAATCAGAGAATCAAGTTCTTAGGCAGCAGGCTGTGTCCATGGCTCCCAATAAATTTCTTTCAGGACGCTCCAGATCAATTATGCAGGTACCAATATCAATCAAATCTATAGTTGGGTTTTTTTTTTTTTTTGTCCACTTGGAAAAGAGTATGATAGATTTATTTTCTTGTTCAATTGACAGAGGGCCGATAGTCATATACCCATTGACAAGGCAGGTTTGGTGAGTATATCTCATTTAAATGCACACTAATATTTAGTATTACAAACACAAAACGCATTTCAATTGTTCTCTTTTTTTTTTTTCTGACTTAGTCTTCTTGGTTCCTTTCTTCTTTTGTTCAACTCAAATTCTTCAGGATCTGCATAGTGGTTCAATAAACCAAAGGGAAGAGGGGAAACCTCAGAAATCATTAAATGAGAAACAACAGGAGAACCAGGAGCTACTCATTCGTTGTATTGCACAGCACCTAGGCTTTCAAGAAAACAGACCAATAGCTGCTTGTATCATATACAAATGTCTTCTTCAATGGAGATCCTTCGAGGTTGAGCGGACCAGTGTTTTTGATCGAATCATTCAAACAATAGGCCATGCTATTGAGGTGTGAAACTTCCAACATTATGCGCCCATATTTTATTCTTTATAATGTTTAGTCTCCAACTTTAGAAGCATGTGTTGACATTTTTTTACTTCTTGTACAACAGACTCAGGATAACAATGATGTTTTAGCATATTGGTTGTCAAATGCCTCAACGCTTCTGTTACTACTGCAACGCACATTAAAAGCTAGTGGTGCAGCAGGAATGGCTCCACAACGTCGTCGATCATCATCTGCGACTCTATTTGGAAGAATGACACAGGTAATTGTTCACTTGGAATCACAGGAAGTCGTTATAAGATTGATTTCTTTTAAGTAATTAAAGTGTGTGATGTTGTCTTCATAGAGTTTCCGTGGAACTCCACAAGGAGTCAACCTTTCCTTAATAAATAGTGGTATCAGTGGTGGAGTGGATACTTTGAGGCAAGTTGAAGCCAAGTACCCAGCTTTGCTTTTCAAACAGCAGCTTACAGCATATGTGGAAAAAATTTATGGAATGATTCGGGACAATCTCAAGAAGGAGATTTCCCCTTTGCTTGGAATGTGCATCCAGGTAATTTATATATATGCCTACCATATTCTCTGCATCTTTTCCATTAAAATTCTGTCTTTCCATGCATAAATTTCATGTATTAGTTTAGATTTACTTTATTAGCTTTATGCATGGCATGACTGGAATAGGCTCCAAGAACATCCAGAGCAAGCTTAGTTAAGGGTGTACGTTCAGTTGCTAATGCTGCAGCTCAGCAAGCTTTGATTGCTCACTGGCAAGGGATTGTAACAAGCCTCGGAAACTTTTTGAACACTCTGAAAGCAAATCATGTGAGTGGAACTTCCATTTTGTTTTGTGCCTTCATCACAGTTTTCCTACTCTATGCTCTGGTTAGACAATTGTGATGCTGCTAGGAAGCCTTATCTTGGAATCTAAAAATTAATCTCAAGTTTGAAGCTGACCCTTTATTTGGTTCCCATTATGGCTGGAAGAATTAGATCAGAAGTGAAAGGAAAGGAAAAGCTACCATTGCATTTCCTCTATTTTTTATTTATAAGATGCAGGAATAAGCTACTTCATCTGATTAGTTTTCCATGCTCTTCCATCTACTTTTGTATTGATACCAGTTTTTCTATAGCACTGAGCATACCAACTTATTCTTTTATTTCAAATTTCATTCCATTTGGATATGATGACTGGACTTTCAGTATCCATACTTTTCCATGGGTTTGTCACTCGAGATTTTTTTTTTCTCTTATCTCTGCTTATATATTTTGTTGTTCCTTTTCTAGGTACCACCATTTTTGGTTCGTAAGGTGTTCACTCAAATATTTTCCTTCATCAATGTTCAACTTTTTAACAGGTATTCAACTCATGTTCCTCTGTTGTCCATGTCCTTGTATCCACATTTATGTGTTGCTTGAGTTGATTTGTCGCTTTACCATAATGTTTTACTTAGTAGCCACATTTCTATTTATCTGGCAGCCTTCTGTTAAGGCGAGAGTGTTGTTCATTTAGTAATGGTGAATATGTCAAGGCCGGATTAGCTGAATTGGAACATTGGTGTTATAAGGCAACAGATGAGGTACATTGTAAAGTTGCATCGAATGCTTTGTGATTATAATCAGTTCATCTACTAACTACGCAAATTAATGTGCAGTATGCAGGTTCAGCCTGGGATGAGCTGAAACATATTAGACAGGCTATCGGGTTTTTGGTACATTTTCAGTCTGTTGTCGATTTACTTTCTTCTAGTTACATGCTACTATGGTTGAGGTGTTTAAACATCCTGAAATTTATCATTTCTGACATAGGTCATACATCAAAAACCAAAGAAAACACTGGATGAAATTAGCCATGATCTATGCCCAGTGAGTAATGTTTTTTAGATCAAGTATAATCCAATGGCCTTTTCGAATGTTCTAACCGAACTGGTTTCTACCTTACAGGTTCTCAGTATTCAGCAGCTGTATCGAATTAGTACAATGTATTGGGATGACAAGTATGGCACACATAGTGTGGCCCCTGATGTAAGTATAAGAACTACCTTTCTCAGTTGGGACAGAGGCAGAAGGTTTCGTGTTTTATCTACAAATGAGTAGAGCGAATTCAATGGGGTTATGAACGTTCTCTTGCAGGTGATATCCAATATGAGGGTGTTGATGACGGAAGATTCAAACAATGCTGTCAGTAATTCTTTCCTCTTGGATGACGATTCAAGGTTAGCATCAGTATCAAACATGTCAGTTCTTGTTTAGGGATTCCTTTAATTTCTCCTCCATTTATTTTCCTTTTTTCTACTAGTTTTAACTAAAGGCATAGTCCGGCATTCCTGCTAAAGTATCTACTAGAAAGTAATGACACGATTTCTTATCAGGAAAGATGTTGAATAAAAGTTTCCATGTTAACTTTTCTGTCCATGATTCCTAATAACTACACAACTCCTACCATGTTGCAGGTGAAGTAGATATTTACTTTATTACTAGTCGAGTTGAGGCTGATAATTGAATCTTTTAGGTGTTGTTATTCAATCCCAAAAGAGGGAAAAAGATAAAGAAAAAATCGACAGTAATCACTCATTTAGCTGATGAGTGAAGTTCAATGAGTTTCATGGTCACAAAATACCTTTGCAAACCAGCTTTTGCAGAACTTAATATTGCAGCTATTACTGACTTTCCTGAATTTTATTTGTTCTTTTTTGATGCAGCATTCCATTTTCAGTTGATGACTTATCAAAGTCAATGGAACAAATTGATATCTCTGACATTGAACCACCACCTCTTATTCGTGAGAATTCAGGCTTCAGCTTCTTGCTGCCCCATACCGACTAAAGGGCAGAATGAGTTCTCTTTTTTGATCTCTCTTCACTGACAAGATGTAAATTCACTCTTCAGGTGTGGATATGATTTTGTTGATGTTCAGCATTGATTATTAACATTAGATTCACTATCTTTGGAATTTTTAGAAGTAGATAGTTCATTGTCATAAGCTGGGATAAATTTGCTCCCTTTCCAAATGTAACTATTTCTTTCTTCTGCTGTACAACTAGACAATTCATTTGAAAAGAGAAGAGTTCGCTCATGTGTCAATTCATTTTAAATCATTCCTAAAGAACCTAGGAAGGTAGTTGAATTTCCACCCAGGATTTTTCATCGTTTCATGCGCAGTGTGATTGCATGTGAAGAATGCATTTGGCAACAGAAAATGTGGCACTAGAATAATTGCCATCCAAGCTTCTCTAGCAGACCTTGTTTTCTTAAAAGAGTTAAGACAAATAAGAATGAACTCCATCCATGCTACTCAAGTCAAGGGCACATCTGAAGAAGAAGTGAATCTTATGAATCAAAAGTAGAAGAAAAATGTTAATGTTCAAGCGATGAGTTCGATCCAAGAAGTCAAAACAGTTACCATCGAAGAATGCAGACGCAATCAGAACATGAATATTTACATGCAGAGGCAAACACAAAGAAGAATACACAGTCCAGAACAAAATAAATTTTACTAGTTAATGTTGATTGTTCATCACAAGTAAGTGACTCCGAAAAACATATAGCATTTACATAATTATTTACATAAATTCAAAAGACAGTAAGAATATGATAAACTATTTATATCATAATCACACTACCTTGGCATGTAGGCACAGTAGGCCAAGCCGGGCCGAAGTAGGGAACCACCCTGCTGTGATCCCCTAAAATGGAAGGAGCACGACCCTGATAGGGAACAACTTCAACTGTTTCACTAACAAGGTCACACAAATAAATGTCTGATCCAGTGCTAATGAAGACAGATTCACTGTTCTGAGGAATGAAAGACAGTATCTGAGTTTCTTTATTACGTGTATGAAACGATGGATTCATTCTCCACATTATCTTAAAATTCAATCTATATCTCCTATTCCACCGATTTGTTTCATACACATTCCTTGAGAAACTTGAAGTACATTCACTGGTTTCCCTTTCAAAAACCCATATCTCCAAGCCAGACTTACAGCTCCAACCATACTGCAGAAGACCATCAAAGGACTCCCCTAAAACGCGCTCGTCAAGATCATTTGAACCAGGTAGTTTAATTAAAGTTATCTGCCTGCCACCATCACCCGAGTCATAGATAGCTATCTTTCCATGTTCAGCAAACCAATGGACAACGCCTTTAATCACTGTGGCCACTTTCCAAGGACATAATGATAAAGTCAAAGAACAATGGAGTATGGAAAAGTACCATGTACCAGTTTTGGGATTAAAAGTTTCGATAGGTACAGTTTTAACTTCGTCAAGTCGGCGTTCACATTTTGCGCGAATGACCTTGTAGCATATACTGTCATCAACATGGTCCTCTATGATGAATGCCATACACAACTCATCAAAATATACTCGAGGACGAGGAAGTTTGTAATGTTGCTTGGTAAAAGGATTCCAAACATAATAGGTCTTCGGATGCCGGCCACAAAGAAGAAGGCCATTTTTAGAGTCAATGAAGTAACCAAGCTCTTTGAGGATCCCAGAAAACTTTATGTCATCACCCTCTTTACTAGTTGATAATAAAGAAAGAGCAGGTTCAGAAGGGGGCCGACGCAGACCATCTCGAGGCCTTCCCAGGTATAATGTATTGCATGCAAAAAAACCTACAAGGGGAAATTTAACTCGCCACTTCCTCGTGTAATTGTGACGAAAGAATGAGCTGCAAATAAAGTGAAGCCACCTCTTTGACACAGTGATTAATGTAAATACTGATTCTGGTGGCAATCTAATCAGGATTTCACACAGGATGTCATCAGAGCAAAATCCAGCACTAATGCTGTCAATAGTTGCCATCTTTACCCTCACAGACATAAGTTCTAACCAAATCCGTTATGAAGTCCCAAGATTCAAGCATCTATAAGAATTTATAAAAAAAAAGGGAACAAAAACAATTAGTCATCCAATAGTATGGCTGTCAAAAGAAACAAGAAGCAGTACTACAGATAACGACAATTTAGTGATGCCTAACTGAAATCAACTTTTTTTTTTTTTTATGTTTTTCATATTGCAGTGCTGCTTTCACTCTTCAGTTTATTATATGTAGAAATCATGCCGAACAGCCAAACTAAATATAGATCCTTAGTTATAAAAGACATGTTGAACACTAAACACTCAAAAGACAAAAGCAAAAGTATTCATGGATATTAAACATGCCCACTTAGGACATGAGAATGCACCTATCTAAATACTGATCACACCTGATTTAGAACAAGATAACTAGACAAGTAACACAACTCAAGGGAATGGCTCTCCTTTTCATGGTTCGTTCCATTCTATGATATTACGGTCTTCCAAACAAATACAACCAAAAAGCTCAAATGCGGAGGATATATAACTTCATCCCATTCCAAGAGAAACTCGTCTAAGAATTGCAATAGAGATGTTCTTTAGAATATACTGGATGTTAAACCATCTGGTCCTTGGTGCTTCTTGTAAAAACAAACAAGCTTGTGACAACATAAAGAATTCAAATTAAGGCGTCATTTTTAGTCTCTAAAGAATGATTGAAATAACACCACACAAAAGAACAGCCAAAAAAAAAAAAAAATCCAAACAAAACCCACGAAGAACAGAACATTTTTTAAAAAGAAAAGAGAGAGGGAGAAAGATGAGAAAAGGAAATTTTTTCATCCCATTTCAACTCCAAAATGCCCTATTTTCCACAGGCTATGTACAGGCATACTTGGTAATAAAAAAAAGATAAACAAAACAAAAAAATGGAGAAGAAAAGATCGAGACTTTTTAAGAAACATTTTATTTTAGTACATTTAAAGGAACCCAGAACCGAGTTTGAGTGGAAACCAAGCTGAATCCGGAAACTTGAAGTATTAGGGAAAAGAAAAAATAAAGGCCAAGCAAAACCAGTGTTTTGGCTGTGGAGAAATTACAAGAAAAATGAAAGAAGAAAGCAAATGTGCTTACTAATATCAGAGAGCGAGATAGCGAATAAAGGCGGCGAAGGTTGATGAATACCTGCTCTCCAAGCTCAGAGGTTACGCCTTCAAACTCACTTCACTTCGTTCTGCGTCTTTGGATGGTCAAAGTCAAAGTTACAAGAACAACATATTCTTTATGTATTTTTAGTGTTCCGTTTTAATTCGATATCTAGGCATGTTTGATTTTGTTTTCAGTTCTGATTTTTTATTTTTATTTTTTTAATATAAATTTTTTAAAAAATAATATAATCATTAAAAAATATATAAATATAGTATAAAAATTAAAAATTAAAAATTAAAAAATTAAAAAAAAACATAAATCGATCAAAGATCAATCTTTACTTACTCATACATATAGAGTTTGAGGGCTAGTTGTCATCTGTATACTTGAAATTCATTTATCTTAAATTTGCCCTTCTCTCTTCTAACTAAAGAGAGTACCCTCTTTTAACTTTAAAAGAATGGGACTACTAAGTCGATGATTCCTCAAAAGAAGTAAGCATACAAGAAAAAGAAGGCTCAAAAGTCGAAGGGCTTAGTTTCTCAACGGCTTATGCCCAGTGTTTTAAATACCGTACCGGTACCGGTATCGGATTGATCCCGAAAACGG
>JAOXYD010000003.1:15921974-15932770 GCA_028565735.1 Pinacopodium congolense | reverse complement strand
TTAATAAACTATTTTTTAAAAGATCAAGTTCAATGAAAAGAGAAAGTTAAAGGATAAAGAAACTGAAAAAAAATAGAGAACATTTGCAATTGAAGTGAAGATCAAGTTTACAAATAAAGGATGAGATCAAACTTAAGGGCTCCATATATATATATATATATATATGCATAATTCCTTCCAAGGATTAAGAAAAAATAAGGGCATATTTAGTTCAATTTTTCATTTCTAATTTTTGTTTTTGTTTTTTTTTGTGGTTTTTAGGTCTTTATGTTTTTTTATTTTTATACTGTATTTGTATGCTTTTTTTTTAGTTTTTGTATTTTTTTTTATTTTTGTGTTGAAAAACAAAAACCAAAAATAAAAAAACAAACCCTAAGTTTTTTATTTCAAAGAAAAGTGTCTTAATCACCAAACTAGTTTTAGGGGATTTTGTGAAATGTATTTAAGTTTTTATTAAAAGAATAGATTTCTAAGTGCATTAGTTGACCAATGTATGATTTTAGTGCATACTGGTCAATAAGCATCTTTGCAAACTTGCACAATTTTAAGCAATGAGTTTGTAATGCATTATTAGTTAATATATTAGTAGACCAATATGACATATTAATCAATCAATATGGTTGAGTAGTCAAATAATGTAATTAAACTGCTAAAACATTTTACACGATGAGTTTGTATATGCGACTAGCCAATAGATTGGTCAATTAGTTGGTTGATCAGTATGGTATAATGTCATCCAATGAGCCCAAGTCGGCCAATAAATAACAATGAATTTTTGTTTCTAATGACTAGATTTTATTTTTAAAGGACTTTTAAGAGTAAAAAGTTAGATTGAGTTAGTTTTAACATTTTAAGGCTTCTAAGGCTATAAATACATGTTATCTTGGTTGCTAAAGAAGTTTTTGAATGGTTATGGAGAGTTGAAGGAGAACATTTAAGAGTGTATTCAAACCTTTATTGCATTGATTAATGTATTCTCTTATGGTGGCTTTGTATTTGATTAATTTAGGTAAGCTTTTCTTCACCATTTAAAAGAAGATTGTAAAAGTTACTCTTCACTTTAAAAAGAAAATTATATAAGGTTCCTTTTTACCTTCAAAAAAGGTTATTTGTAAGGAGGATTTTTTTTTTTACCTTATTGGAAGAAGATTATAGTGAATTTTCAAGAGTTAGTTGGAGAATAGATATAGGTGAAGGTTGTTAGATAAACCATTATAAATCAATTTGCATTATCTCTTCCTTACACTCTTTATTTTATATAAGTTTGTACGATTGGTATTGTAATATATTAGTATCACATCACATTAGAGTCTCATTGATGTGAATTTTGAAATTAAGAAAATCTTTAGTAATTTGGTTACATCTAATTCACCCACGCTCTCCCTTTTGGGTACCATTAGAAACCAACAATAACTATCAATAATAAATGTAAATATCAATTATTTTCATATGAATTACTTAAGTTTTGAATACTAAAAGAAATTGTTAATAATTATGCTGTCAATAACTTCAATTCTTTGAAATCTACTACAAAATAAAAAATCCTAATTATTAAGGATTTAAGCTTTTAATCAACGTTTATATAAATAGATTTTTATAATATTAAATTACTAATAAAAATCATTTTCTTTACTAATAACTTCATAGCTAAAAATAAAATATATATTGTTGGTTAAAGGAGATTTCAACATATGTTTTGATTATAAGAAATCATAATTGCTACTAATTGTTGATCTTTAATGGCACTCATAAGGGGGATGAATTAGGTGTTATCAAATTGTGTTAAGATTTTTGCTATGTTAAAAATTCCTCTTAATGAGATTTTAATATGACGATGATGATGGTAATATAATCTAATATCAAATACACCAATATATATATATATATATATATATGAAATAAAAGAGTTTAAGGAGAGAACACAAAAACTAATTTATAGTAATTCGATAAACAAATCTTAACTATGTTCACTCTCCAAATCTTTTTGGGAAATTCAATAAAATATTCCTTCAAATAGGTGAAGCAAAACCCTTATACAATTTTCTTTCAAGGTGAAGAGTAACCTTTACAATCTTCTTTCAATTTATGAAGAGTAACCTTTATACATTACCTAAATATCAAGCCCCCATAAGAGAGTGCACACTTGAAAATATCATACTTCCTTATAATAACATTTTAGGAGTAAAAAATTCAATGAGAATCAATTAATGTGACAACCACTCACAAATGTTCTCTTTAAGCTCTTAAAATGCCTTAGAAAATTTTTTTCAATTCGTTAAAATTTATTCAATAACCATGAAAAAGTGTATTTATAGCTTTGGTAGCCTTAAATTGTCATTACTAACTTAAACTAGTCAATACTTACACTCATAAATTCATTAAAGACAAAAGATAATTATGAGAAATCCAAACTAGTGATTACTAATCAACCATTCAAACGTATTGGTCAACCAATTATACACATTGATCGATCAATGTATCAATTAGTGACACAATGTAAATCAATGTATAAAAATTTTCAACTTTGCTGAGGCATTAGTCGATCGATACATGAGTAAGTTATATTGGTTGACCAATGTACTTGAAAACACTTTCCAAACATTTTTCTAAGTCTTATAAACTTTCAAACTCATTCTTTAAACAAACATCTTAAGCAAATACATTTCAGAAAGGTTCCTAAATGTGTTTGAATGATTAAGACACTTCTTTTTTTTTTTAAATCAAAACTTTAATTAATCTTGACTCTTGAAAAGAAATTTATATATTAAATAAGTAATATATAATGCACATATTTGAAAAGCTATTGAAGTATCAGAATGGCCAAGACAAGATTTATAATAAAAATTACATTGATTAACTTATTAGACCTTCGCTTCCTTGATCTTGATCTCATCTTTCATTTGTAAGATATTCTTCATGTGGCATCTCTTTGGCTCTAATATATGTTCTTATACATCTTTCATATTCCTATCTTTTTATGGAATTAAAATAAATAAACCATTACTAGTAATTATGTTTTTTTCAATATTAATATATATTAGAGCTTTTTAGTTAAAAAATTTTCTCCTCTTTGATGGTTGCAAAATATATGATATTATAAAGCCATAAAAGATATTAATCACATATATTTTATTTACTATCAAGACAATATGAAAGATTAACTCCCCTTAAATCATGCATAATATAAATATCACTCCCTTTTAATCCATGCATCATTATAGTGATTAAGGTATTAAACCAAGCTTTAATAAAGATAAAGCATGTAAAAGGTCTACATATCACAAATATAAAGACATCTAATATCACTAAAATTCTCCCTTTTTTGCAATCATCAAAAGGTATCTACTCAAATAATTATTTATGAAATTTCTAATTAGGATTCTATAATAAACCTTAGATCAAATAGAATTTCCAGCAATCATTCCTATTTTTCTCCTAATTTAAAGCAATTTGCATGTGTACTCTCCTTACTTCATACATAATGAAATAATCAAGTTTCAATATCATCATTCTCTCTCCTTTTTATTAACATCAAAAAGGGTATATGATACATAAACCTATAAGCATCAAAATTGAAAAATAAATAACTTCCATCTCCATTTTAAAAACTCTATCATATGGGAAAAAGTACATGTAAGGCATTTTTAAAATTAAAAGGGAAGAGTAAGTAAGTTCCCTCCATATTTTCAAAAACTTTATCATATGAGCAAAGCATTTATAAACTCAAATAGTATTTCTTGTAGTTCTCATATGTAAATTTCAAAGACCAATCTACTTTTCTCCCCTTAGATTCATGCAAAAATACTTCTCCCTAAAATATTCCAAGTTAATATTTCTAAATACTATCAATATAAAAGTAAGTGTGTACCTCCTTTATATACCGCTAATTCGTCATTTGCTTCCTCAATTGATTCAAAAATATTCTTCCTTGATTCATGTAGGGGCTCTTAGTGATTTTTATTTTCAAATTATTTATTAAGGCTACCATTGTTAAGTCCTTATTTGATATTGAATGAGATGATACCAATTACTTGTAATTATTTGATTCCCTTTAATATTGATCTACAAGGAAAAGAAATTAACACATTTTAGCACATTCTAGGTACCCATACAAGTTTGGGTCTTCAAGGATTAGTTCTTGTCTTCTTTTCCATCTATTTTCTTGATTATTTTTTTAATAATGCTTGTTTAACAAAGAAAAACCTCTAAACACGCCTATAATCTCCACAAAAATAACATGTTATATATGCATTATGTGAATGATAATGAATCCTTTTGTTGTTATACATATATGCATTCCTAGATTTTCTTCCGTTAAGTGCTTTCATGGGATAGTAGTAAGAACTTAGATTTGTGTAAAGTGTGTGTCTATACTTATGCATGTATAGGATGTAAGAATATATCATGTCATTCTATCTATCATAAGACCTAAATGAATGAAATTTAGATTGTGTGTTTATGTAAATTTTGTGTTTATTCTTACCTTGATGAGTTTGCATTCTAGGTATAAATTTAGGAGTATACATGAATGTATGAAATTTGTCTTTAGACGAAGTATGTGGATGTTTTTATTTAAAGGAAGATACAATATATTCATATGATGATTTAGTTATATATTTATCATGCTTTCCCTTTATAAAAATGATCTTGGCATTGGATGGAGTGCTCCCATGAGTAAAATGAATTCCATACAATTCATTAGAGCTATTTGGTATCTCTTAGCATGCTTTCTAATTTTTCACTTCCTTAGTGAATTTTGAGAGTGAATTTTTAAGAGCATTGATCTCATTTTGCAATGCCCCATTCTTGTTCACCAAATCATATTCATTATCATTAGTAATAACCACACTCTTAGGATATACTATGTTATGCATATCACACTTCAATTTTCATTCTCAATTATTCATACATCTAAAAGGTTCAATGTAACACCTTAAATTAAAATGGTAGTTACAACATTTTCAAAACTATAGTAACCATAAATTACAATTAATAGAATTCAAAACCTGTCATCCAAAATCTCTAATCTTGTTAAACTCTAACGAATCAATTAATAAAATATCATTAAATTCAATTCAAATATGTTAATCATCAAAACAAATTAGTGATAAAAAATTAACTAATCCATGATTGTATTTGATAAAGAAAATATCATTTGTATATCCTATATATGAGTGAAATTATCTAAAATAATCTAGCGATTTGACTTGCCCACCTATAGCAATATAGAGGTGAAAATCTGAGTATTCAAGAGTGATTAAACTTTACTATCTATCTCCTAAAAATTTTAATAGATAAGGAGTGAGCTACTAACTTAGTAAGGGTAACTAAAATGTACCTATTACAAAACAAACATCATAGAGAATTAAATCATGTGATAACGTGCAATATATCAAATAGAACATAATAGACAAATATGTATAAATCATATTGTCACACCATATAATACGATAATTATAAGCAATTTCTTATCAAATTTCTCATAATAATCCTATATTTTAGTTTAAGGATACTGCTCACCTAGTAAAAATATATTTAATGGTCTGTCAACTAATCTCATATAAAATATATTATCATAATAAATTATATAGGATATTTCCCTATTGAAAATATCTTGACAGCACTCAGATGTCTAGTAAACAATGTATATGATACTTCCCACCAAAAATATCTCAATACCACTTTTGTGCCTAACAAATAATGCAAAATATATTTTCCTATCGAAAATATCCCTATATTACTTTGGTGCCTAATAAATGTTACAATCTTTTATCATACATCTCTATAACCATTGAATATGCCATGTCTAAGGAAAGCAATTAATTCTCTTTCTTTTTTTTTTAATTATATCATTATTTAATCAAAACATAAAATTTATCATATAACTATCACATATTGGCATATTTAACCATATTTTGCCATATTTAGCAATCCTATCACATAGTAGCATAATTAGTTCTTTATAATTCTTGCAATTCATAAAGTCGCACAATATAAAAACATAGCAGTAAATAACAGAAATACAACACATTTTACAAATCCATCAATATACCATCTCATAGAAATCCAATAGCACTTATGAAATATTCACTACTTATAATGATCACATAATGATCAAATATGCAATTATGTGCACTCAACATTATAAAAAAACACACATTACAGGTTTCACATATATAAGGGTACATTCCAATTAACCATTTACCTAGTATTCGAAATAACTAAAGTCAAACATCAAGTTCTGAAGATCTTTTGCTCTCTTCCCACAACATGCTGAAAGAAATAAGTACTAATAATACATTATATTCCTTATTGTAAAGCTTTGGAGCCATGAATTCAAGAGTTTATCTTACACTACGACCACTAGGCTGTTGCATCACAATACCCAAACTTTGACCTGTCCTTTGTTTCCATTAACAAACACATTGTCGTATTTTAAACTAAAATGAATAATTGGAGGATTGTGGTTGTGCTAGTAAAGAAAGCCTTGAAGGATATATCTAGTCCAATTCCTAATGGCTTTCATATACACATTCTTACAATTCTTACAGTATTTTCTTGAACACTAACCTCAATACCATTTTCAGAGAAGAGAAAAATAAATCTCATTCAAAATTTTAAAAAAAAATTAACAATTTGTGATATCCAAAAGGTGAACCGTAAATTTTCTCCCCTTCTTATAGTTGAGTCATACATCCACTGACTACAAACATACAAAGCTTTCATTGTCTGGTTGTAATTTTTTTTTCTTCAATTAAGACTATCCATGACTACTTTACATGTAAAATAGACTTATGTTCACAAGTCTTACTCGTGTTTTGACATTATTGATTGCATGTTTGTAGAAAAGAAGAAAATCAAGTCTTAGGTTTTTACCATCAACTTTAAATTCAAGTGATCACTATGCAACTATGTAAATATAAATCTATAATTGTTACAGTAGCCATTAAGACGATCTTTCGCCTCTTAAATGTGTGAGCTAATTAATAGTAAAAGTGATTCATGGTCGGCAAAAGAGGAGGAGAATTCTACTTCAGTTTATCTGAGCATACTAATGCAATTAATGTCCTATACATGTTTGATTCTAATAATTTTTTCATGATGTTGATGGTAGATAAGAGTAAACGACACGTTGCCAAAATGGATAAGTTAAGCCCCAGCTTTCTAAACTGAGTTGCCGCCTTCAAAAATATTCTTTTAGTAACTTGCTTGAACTACTTTTATATGCAAGAATAGTTTGAAAATCGATTTGTTGCTTGGCTTGGTTGTTAACCAGATGAAAGAAGGAACTTATTTTAATGGGACGATCAAAGAAACCAATTGCACACTTGTCTTTAGTTTGTTCTACAACGACTGTTTCTTTTCGTTGATAGGTCCCAGGTATAACTAACACACCTACTAATGACGATAACTTATAAATTTCTATATATCTGAAATCAAAACTAATTGGTAATTGCTGAGTAGCTGGTAATGACATTAACATACCATTTTATAATTTGAGAACATGTCCTAATCAAATCGCTAAGTTTATAGATAAGTCAATGATATTGATTAAGTAAGCCCATAGAATTCTTAAACCAAATTAGTGAGACAATATTTTACAAGGCGGCAAATGTACATAGCAAAAGATGTAGCGTAACCTTTCGAAAAATATTAGGTCAAAAGGCTTTTTGTCTGGTCGGAGACGACGTGTATTCCATCACAGATGCAGGCGACGATTATATTTTATTCACAAAAAGCATTTGGAACTTGTAAAGTAAAAGTTGTAAAATTTCAATGGGTGATGCATGATTCCCCATTATCCCTGTTATTAAATTAAGTGGTTGTAAATGCTTTAGTAATCATACAGGTATATATATATTATATTAAGGTTTTCATCTCGTGGTTCGGATTTCCTTAAAGGCTTGATTCTCATTTGTTTGTGGGTTCTATAAATAATTGGTTCCCTCAACTTTCACTCAATGTAGGGCTGGGAAATGTTGGTAAAACAACAATTCAGAAAGAGAACTAGAATTGATTCAAAGAATCTGGAGCTATTGCTGATTATTTTAATCCAAAAGCCAGTTAATTTTTTATTATAACCCAACATGGAAATCAAAGTGCTCTGCTGCTTTTCTGATAGAATGTTGAATACAAGTAACTAGGCAGTAGGGCAACAATATTATATTAATTAGGGTTCATTAACAGTGGCATGTGAATCCATGTGAAGAGGGTCCTTTATGTTGCTAAAACTCTTGGATCCTTTTGAATATCAAGAAAACATCCTTTCCTGGACATTATGGAGATCTTAACTCGAAACTCTGGCTTTAGTGCCTCCATCTTTTTCTGTCCGATTAGTGATCTTAATTCAAAT
Source organism: Pinacopodium congolense (assembly GCA_028565735.1). NCBI lineage: Eukaryota > Viridiplantae > Streptophyta > Magnoliopsida > Malpighiales > Erythroxylaceae > Pinacopodium > Pinacopodium congolense. The sequence continues at coordinate 15,924,417 of JAOXYD010000003.1, read as the reverse complement.
TAAGTACAGATAACTATATTTGTAATCTTAAATCTTTCACAATTTTTTCAATTAAATCTTATACTTTTAAAACTTTCTATTAAAATCTTATACTTATGTGAATTATTTAAAGACAGTCCTTATATTTGTAGTCATAAACCTTTCATAATTTTTTCAATTAAATCATAAACTTTTCACAATTTTTTTAATTAAGTCTTATAAGGACTGCCTTTGATTAATCCGCATAGGTATATGATTTCAATAAAAAGTTTTAAAGGTATAGGATTCAATTAAAAAAATGATAAAAAGTTTAAAACTACAAATATAATTAACCCAATTAAATAAGCATAAGCACTCATTCTACTGTATCCAATTTCATGTCATAAACTAATTACTCAATATTATGTAACAAACGATACACAATATTATTATCATTAGGTAATAGCCAGTTTCCTGCATCATTTTTTGTATTAAGGGATCAGAAAATTATACAGCTCATGTGTGTTGTTTGCTCTATTAAGACATTAGCCTTTTGGCTTTTATTTATTAATTTGTTTAGTTTCCAAAAAAAACATTATGCTCCATGAGAATGGATATGTACACTTTTCTATTATATTTCATTCCCAATGTACTTAATGCATTTGCAGGAATATATAGAAGTTAGCTTTGCAGGAGCTTCATAGAGCCAGATTGCGAGTCAAATTCATTAACTTGGGTTTTTCTTGTAGTGATCAAATTACTGAAAATAATTAGGGTTAATTGTTGGAATAATTTTTTTGGACCGTAGTTCATTTAATTGTTTCAGTATTTAATTTGAATAATATTAATTGGATTAAGTAAAAATAATTAATTAGATTAATGATCCAGAAAAGATAAATATTTGTCTGGAAGAAAATGTAACCCTGTCAGTATGGGCAGACATGTTATTAGACTGTGATGGAATTGTCTAATAAAAGACTGTCTATAAGGACTAGTACTAGATATTCTGCTCTTACTATATATAGTATTGACTATTCAGTCACTTAAGCTATCACAAGAATAAGTATTAGAAAAGAGCAGAAAGACCTGCACAGTTTTCTCTGACTTCTCTCCTCTCTCTCTCTGTCTAAATCTACAAATTTTGCAGATTTCACTCCCTTTCTGCATTTATTTTCTGTATTTTCTAAGTGTTCGGGATAACTCCGAGTAACAGATTCTACAATTTATAGACAAATAGATATAAAATCAGATTTGATTTCTTCACAAAATCACGTTTATATGGTTAGATCTATGATTTATTCATGTTTTGAACCTAAAGAATATAACATTAATACCACGATAGCCCTTGTTGTTTTTGACTTATTTTTAAAACAACTAATATGATTTCATTATAGCTATTATATATTAATCGTATGCCGATAAACTTTCCACAAGATACAGTTTAATTATTGACATGACGTTGAAAAAGGATTTATTTGATTAATTATTGCACTATAGGATCCTCTTAAAGCTAAATTTCAAAAGGAGCCATACCGCATAGTCATGTAATAATAATACTCTCAAGAAAGTTTTTGAGTAAAAAAATAATGATTTTGCGATGTCTTTCCTATAACCAAGGACAGAAAAACTCTATCATTTACAAGCTAAATATAGTAAAGATAAAATAACAAAAGGACTACTTATGGTACTCATCACATTAAGCTCGTAATTTGACAATGATCCAAAATTATTTAAAAGCCAAAATCTTGAAGGATCATGCATAATTGAGCCAACACATGGACGTTAACAATAATTCGTGAAAACCGGCTTTTGATTTTCACAAGTTAAGGCTTTGTTTGGTATTGTTTTTATTTTTATTTTTTGTTTCTTGTTTTTAAAAAAATAAAAATAATAAAAATAGTACAAAAACTAAAAAAGGCAACATACTAATACAGTACAGAAACTCATAAAATAACACAAAAACTAATAATAATATCATATAAATCAATACACATACACAAAAATAAAAACGAGAAGTGATACCAAACGTACTCTACTTGAATGATTCGAATTCGGATATACATCTACCATTTACCACCTTCACCGAATCAATTTGCTTGAATAACAAAGTGAGCGTTCGTCGGTTGACATAAATTTTCCAATAGTTGATTCAAGTACTTCCTTCCAGTCTTTATATGATAAAAAAGGAAATTAAAAGGAAACTTCTACGAACAAACTCTCCTTTGAATTCATTACATGGTCAATGCCGTCGGGTCATCCTCCTTTTCCTCGTTTTTTTTATTATAATTAATTTCCATTAGATCATCAGCTCCTCTCTTCTTATATAGTCTAAACAATGTCAGAAGACAATCAAGACAAGCCTCATTTATTAAGATTTATTATCCTCCCAACAGTATTTTTACCTCTGCCATTTAATTAAAATGGCCTAAAATGATCCTTTGACTAATAGATTGGAACCATTACATGATATATGAAAAATGCATAT
>JAOXYD010000003.1:15883051-15894814 GCA_028565735.1 Pinacopodium congolense | reverse complement strand
ATTTTTATATACATAAATAATTTTTATTATAAAATAAAATATAGTTAAAATTAAAAGTACTTTTTATTTTTATGTTATTAAATAATCTACTATATGAAGTTTTTTTAAAAAAGCTCTTTTTTAAATGACAGCCAAATAGTCAACTGTTTTCTTAAAAAAAAATTTTCCAAAAAAACTCTATAAAAAAAACCTCTACTAATAAAAGCTCTACTAATATAAACCTATTCAAACAGGTACTAAGTTTACTAGTCTACCCATTTCTTCCTCCATAACTCTGCCATTAGAGAGATAGAGAAAAAAATTTAGAAAATTTCTCTAGTCTAGTACTTCTAGAAATCACCACTTTTCTATGGTAAAACAAGAAATTCTCTGTAAAACTAAAAAAGAAGGGATTTAGGGATTAAACACTTCAAAAATTTAAATAAAGTATTTCTGAAAAAAAAAAAAAGATTTTGAATCATATTTAAAAAGCTTAAATCTCTTCGGGTAAAGTGAGTGCATAATGTCATCTTAAAGATAGTAGTTTTTGGAGCCATAAACCTAAAATAAGTTATACCTGGAATTGGAGGAAAATTCCGTAAATAAGAGAAAAGGTGAAGAAATCGATGTTGAGTGAAAGTTAGGAATGAGAGAACTACTTTTTGTGGCAAGACCCTTCGCACTCCAATGACTTGGGAGGCCCCAATGGGAGCCCTTCATAGTCCCCTCCTCACTCTTTTGTCCATTCACATCTCCTAACCTCCCATGTGTGAATAGGTAAAAACAACCACCCATGTATTAATGGGAAGCTATCCATTGGGGGAGGAGGAGGGTTCTCACTTGGGCTTCCTAATTTTTCTCATAAATAAATTAAACCTATCTTGGAACTCCGAAGTCTCATCTGTTACTAAAGATAACAACTGAAATCAACAATCCTTTGAAAATAACATTAGCTCTCTATTCCAAACCTCTCCTCTTACTATCCAAGCATTTTTTTTTAATAAAAAAGACAAACTAGAATAGCTACTTAATAGCTTCAAAATAACAAACTTTAAGTAAGGTTTATTTTTTTTTGAGAAACTATTTTTCATTAGTTTTTTATATTTTTATATTATTTTTTAAATTTATATATTATATTTTTTAAATTTCTAAATTAAAAAGAGGAGAAATTAAAAATCAAAAACCAAAATGAGCATAAATACCAAACAAGCGAAACGGTAAACACTAGAGCCTCTTTACTTGACGCTGTTCCCTTCCTTTTGATTTTGCTCAATCCTTCCTGATTCTGTTGTTTATATGTAACAGAACCCTATCCCTCAATCGTGCTATTCTATATCGGTTTATATCAGTTCACGATAGCAATTTTCCTTCTTGTCACTCAAGGGCAAAGATATGGAATCTACTACAGCCATGGAAATCGACGCTCTAAAATCCGATCAGATCAGTCCTCGATATTCCATCAACGGTAATCATTCTTAATTTCCTAACCCTCCAAAGGTTTTCCTTTGTCCAATTGATATTATTTGTTCTATGTTGGATTTTATTAGTGTTGCAGATGCTCAAATCTGCTCAGATGCAGCATGGGTTGCGACATGGGGATTACACTCGTTATCGGAGGTATTGTAGTGCTAGGTTGAGGAGGTTGTATAAGTCACTGAAGTTCACTCATGGCCGTGGCAAATATACTCGTCGACCCATTAGCGAATCTACCGTCACCGATGTCAGGTATTGTAAAGCAATTGTTTTGCTGTAGTTGCTGGTGATGGTAGTTACATTGCCCAGTGGACCTAGTTTTATGAGTACTAAGGTGAAAAATAGTTCCTTTTTTTTTTTTTTTTGTAATTTTGGCATTTGAAAGAAATGTAGGTTTTTGCATGTGGTTCTTTATATGGCTGAGAGGGCTTGGAGCCATGCCATGGAGAAACGGCAACTTCCAGATGGTCCCAATGCGCGTCAACGCATCTATTTGATTGGAAGACTGAGGAAGGCAGTGGCATGGGCCAATCTGTTTTCACAATTGTGTGCCGCCAAGGGAGATTCCAGAACGTCTTTGGAAGCTGAGGTTTACTTTGATTATACTTATCTCATCAGTACATGATTTGATACCCTTGATAATTTTTTATTAGATAGTGGTTCCAGATTGAACGGAAATGGGACTTCTTTTTTTTTATTTTTATTGACAATCTGTAAAACAGTAGGTGCTATGGTGATGCTCTAGTGTTTTATTACCTTGCTTCTCTGCATTCTCTGCTTGCGTTTCGGTTTGATAGATATGCTTTTTTATAATGATACTGTTTTGTTGACTTCATAAGTGGGGAAAAAAAACTATAAAACGATAAACAAAGAATGTTGAGTTTCTAGTAATTGCCTTTAGACTTTCTATTAGATTTCCTAGACCATGGGATGGTTAAACTGCTTGATATGATGATAGGTGGCGCAGTATACTTCCACTTTGGAAATGGGATATAGGAAGCAGTATTTTGTCATTTCTGTACTCTAGGAACTGATTGATCTATAATATGATGCATTGTTCATGGAGTAGGCAAGTTTTGCTTGTGAGAGCAGACCTTACTTCATTCAAAAGAAAAAAATTGCTCTCCTCTTTTATCAACAGATCTCATGTAGGAGAAATTGAGGGTGCAAACACATGCAATGAGATTATTATACGTTGTAGTTGTAATTACATCCCTTAATACTATGGTTGTACATTTTCTTTATTATTCCATGCCACAGAGTTGTGTTCTGACTTTGTCGACAAGTTGTAAGTATTGTTGTACAATGTTATTCTGTCAGGATTATTCCAATGTGACTACCATTTGCATTTGATGAAGTTCCAATTTGCAGGCCTATGCCTCCTATATGAATGGTACTCTGTTGTTTGAGCAAGATCGAAATTGGGACACTGCCTTGAAGAACTTCATTAGTGCCAGGTATATCATTATGTTATAGTTTTTAGTTATTTGATGGAGAATTGGAATTAGTTTATCGTTATGTTCTGTGGTTTTTATTTTTAGGAGTTTCACTAATAAGGTTTTCTAGTTATTTTTACTTATTAGTCAGATCGTAAAAGCAGATTTTCGATTAGGATGAAAAATAAAGTTTGAGTCCTTGCTTTATTAGTATCAATTGGCAAATTCTATGTGTTTGTGCATTTAGTTTATGGATAGCAGGAGAGCATACGGTGAGTCTTTTTCTTTTTCAGAATTTCTGAATTTTCAGATTGAGAGGTACCATTTTTTCATTGTAAGAGTTGTTCTTTAGACTTAGGAGTGATTCCTAAAACCATACAAGTGATTTTCAGGTACCTTTTTGTGTGAGACTAATAATTTTGTTTGTTCACAATCCTAGGATGATTATTAGTTTGTGTTACAAAACCTAGTGATTCCTAGGCCTATTATTTCCTTTGCAAATCATCATTCCTAAATTCCAGAAAACATCAACCTAAAGTACAGCTTGTACGTATTTTTATGAAATAGTTAGCATATTCTTTGGCTGTCCTATATGGTTATTCTTTTAACTTTATTCTCACTAAGTCTGTCAATAGTTTAATTGGACTATTGTAGAAATGCTTTAGCTAGTTCTTTGGATGGGTTAATGTTGTGTGTCTACTGGATATATCCGAAGATATCATCGTCCATGGTCTTATTTTACTTGTAGCATCATAGCCAACTGCGTGATTTTTACAATTGAATAGATAAAATTGGCTGTGTAAGTTTGACAACTGAAGTACCCACTGTAATGTCTGCCATCATCCTACAAACTATGATACTTTTATCTGTTATATGGAAAAAAATTTCAGACAATGTTGCCTGCTGTACTACTAAACCTGTCTGGAAATATGAGAGTTAATTGTGACAATACTTGATTTTGGTTTGGATATTATCATGACGTTAAAGTTGGGTTTATTCTAGCTTGTCCTTTGGAATTGTCTTATGATTTCTTCTGAATATTTTGGTCTCAATGCACCAGAATCAATAGCACCAGTCATACATGCTATTCATCCTATGTTAGTCAAATTACTAAAATCACGCTTGACCATCTTGTTTGTGTGTGTGTGTGTGCGTGTTTTTTTTTTTCCTTTCTTCCTGAAGAGCTGTTTATGAGGAACTTGGGAAGTATGGAGATTTGGAGAATCAAGTCTTGTGTCGTGAGCGTGTTGAGGAGCTGGGCCCTAGTATTCGATATTGCCGGCACAAAATAGGCGAGTCAAACTTGCAAACTTCTGACCTCTTACAAATTGGTGAAATGGAAGGTCCGGCGTTGGACCTATTCAAAGTTAAGTTGGAGGTGAGATTGCTTAGTTTCAACTCGAAATTGTGCATGTTACATAGTCTCTTTAATGTGGTGAAATGTTTTTGTTTGTACTCCTTTTTCTGCCTTTGATTTCTTTAAATTATGTTACTCTGATCTTGGAGTTCCATCATCCATTTGATGAAGCTTATTTTTTCCGATGTAGCTCATAAATGATCTACCTTTGTGTCCTATCGCAAGTTTACAATGTTGGATTCTGTAAATTGAAGTGACCACTGATTGTGAAAGTACTTTGTTGCAATTTTCACTGAAGCCAAAATCTTTCATCCAACTTCTTCTGATTTTCACCATTACGTTGGTTTACAGGCTGCTATGGCTGAGGCAAGATCTCAACAGGCTGCATCCTTGACAGAGTTTTATTGGCTTGGGCATAGATTTCCAATATCCAATGCAAAAACTAGAGTAGCCATTTTAAAAGGTCTGTTTTGAGTTTCGAGAAGGAAAAATAATACCAAAAGGGATATCTCTAACCATGTCATCTTTAAATCTTTAATTTCTTAAACAAATTACAAAAGACAGCTATGTAGAAACATGGTAACAACAAGAATCCCTTGATGCACGTGTATGTAATGTAAACAGCCAGTACATTCATCCTAATAATAGATTATTTGTTTTAACATCAAATAAGTAATGGTTGAAGATCGATAATCTTACTCTACCATGTTGTACCACCATGGATATTGATAAAAGTTTCTATGTTTCACAGCATTTAATTTAGTGATTAAGGTGTTCATAGCTCTCACAATGCAAATCTGATGCATGGTTTAGGAACTTATACTTGTAAATTCCAGAGTCTGAAGACTGTATTGACCTAAGAAAAAAGGCAAATTTAAATGAAGCTCACTGACCAGTTTGTTACTTAAGTATTTTACTTATAAGTGCATAATATGGCAACTTTAGATTTAACGTTTTCTTCTGATAACAAAATGTGAGGTTGTTTGACTTTTTTTTACGACCAAATTATTGATTGTAGAACTATTTACTGACGTGCACACGAAATTATTATCTGATCCAATTGGAGTTGTGCCTTGGTTCTCATGTGGTTCATTTTCAGCCCAAGACTTGGAGAAGGATTTACATGGCCCTTCAGCAGATGCACTTCCAGCTGAGAAAAAATTAACCATCTTTGACAAAGTTTTTGCTGCTTATCATGAAGCTAGGAGCTGCATCCGCAGCGACATGGTATGAAATGCTATCCAGTGATTTCACTCTTTTTTGTTTTCATATAGTTTATTGGCTTTCTTTTCAATGTTTTCTTTGTGTGGACTTGTTTCTTTGGTAGCATGCGAACTTTTTTAGCCTTTGTTTTTACTATTTTCTTATACTGTCTTTTTAAGAGTTTTTGACGCATCAAATGTGTAGGTCAGTGCAGGTGATGCTGATGGTGTCAAAGATGAATTGTATGGCCTTGATAAAGCTGTCAGTACTGTATTAGTCCAGCGAACCATGGAACGTAATCAATTGTTGGTTAGCATTGCAAAAAGTAAATTTGCTAGGCGCCGTGATGACAAAATGGAGAAATCTACCAAACCAGAAGAACTTGTTCGCTTATACGATCTATTGTTACAGGTCAATGATGCATTCTTGACAATGCAATTTTAACATGCTCTTCCTTGCAATAAGATTGATTCAACCTGTTACTGAAAACCTTTTTTGCATGATACCTTACACAGAATACTGCTGATCTTTCTGATTTAGTGAGCTCTGGGCGAGATACAAAATCTGAAGAACTGGCGTTAGCTGAAGATTGTACACGACGAAGTTTGACATTCCGAGCAGAAAGGTATGATCCTCTGCTTGTTTTAACAAGTTGCAACCAAGTCATTTCTGTTTCTTGTTGAATTTTTTTGAAATCGTTACCTCTTATTTAAGTGCTCAAGTCCCACTAGTTTGAAGGTTTTTTTTTTTGGAATATAAATAATGAATGATGATAAAGCTGTACTATTTTGAAGTTGACTACAACTTGTGTTTACATGTTTCACCAGTGACTTCCCAGTTTACCGTTCCTTTGTGCTTAAGCCTTCACCATCAATTAGTATTGCAACCTTTTTCATTTTGAGTTGGATTTTCATTGGAGATTGGTTCTGGAAGACTAACCTAATTTTCCTGAAAGTGTTTCTTTATCTTAATGTAATATGAGTACCAATTTCTTTGCAGGTCTTTCTACTTGGCAAAGTCATATAGTTTAGCTGGAAAGAGGACAGAAGCGTATGCATTGTACTGCCGAGCTCGGTCTCTTGCTGAAAGTGCTTTGCAGAAATTTCAGGGAGCTAATGTCTCTGATGAGGTGATTTAGCCTAAGGAAGAATATGAGCCAACAGCTCTTTGAGTTACATTTATGAAAGTTGCTCTTTTGGGATTTATCTGATTTAAGTCATGGAGAAACATTGAGTTGTTGCTGCTTTGTTAGTTAAATTAAGGATTATATGTTTTTGTTTGGATTAATTGTCTTATATTTGTTCTGTTTCTTCTTGAACAGTTGATCATCAAGGAGTTGAAAACTTTATACAACGAGTGCAGATCTAACAGTTGCATAGAGCATGCCATTGGTATTATGGAGGAGGTGAAAGCTCCAGAGACCCTCTCCAAAAAGATTTCTGCAATTTCATTGAGTGGAAGTGAGAAAAAGGTATTTCATGCTGTTCACCTTAAGAAGAAGAAATCAAACTTGTGGTAACTATAATAATGATGGTTAAGGATGGCTTACAGGATAGAACGTCGGTTCCTAATTATATCTTACTATTTATACTAATTATCACCATGAATACATTGACATGCTAAGCCTGGATTGCAAATAAAAAACTGACCAATATGACGACTGTAAAAAGAGTAATTCCATGGGAAGTCTAAGATATCTATCTATCTATATATATATATATATATGTATGTATATCTGACTGACTTGTCAGTTAATTCTTTTCTTTGGCATATTCCTCGGTTGTACACTTAAAGTAGCGTATTTTGCTCAATGTTGAACAATCCTGAGCATTTGTTACTAGCCCTGATTGAAATGTTGTTTTGAATTTGTAAGGTGGAGAAATTCCTTCTTGAGAAACTTGATGCATATGAGCCTGCAGTTAGCATTTCAAATGCGAAGGTTCCTCCACGTATTGAAGCCTTCCCTCCTGCCTGCCAAGCTATAACTAGAAACCCTATTGTTCTCGACCTCGCCTATAACTATATTGATTTCCCGTCTCTGGAGAGCAGGATGAAGAAAGACAAGAAAGGCTTCATTAGTAGGCTTTGGAGGTAAAGAGCCCTCTAGTTGGTTTATTGGTTAACGAAAGAAAAATGTGGATTTCCTGGTGAGCCATGGAGGCATTTACCTCATGGTGGTTGAGTCCATGAAGTTCTTACTTTTGAAATTTTGGATATGTGAAAATTTTGGCTTACTAAATTCCCAAATTCTAACACAATCCAATTTTAACACTTTGGATGTTGCGTCTTGGGTTGGGTACCCAGAGATAGATCATATTGAACTTAACCGAATGCCCAATATTATGCTGCAGTACCCTTGATTCATACACGATGCCCTCGTTATTTCGAGGTGAGTGGATATTTTTATCCATGCAGGTTCATATGGCCTTGTAACTCATTTCGGCCAAAAATAGATCTAAATAATTATGTAAACATATGAAAATTTCAGGTTAGCCAGTCAAAATGTATAACGTTTCAAAAATTATTTAACTTATTTTTAAATATTTTTAAAAGTATTATTTTATTCCTTAAAAATTATAAAGAGAACGGTTAGGAAGTTAACACGTTGGTTTTCACTATGTTTTACATGGGATTCACTACCTTTTGAAGGCCTTGTTTGGTATTATTTTGGTTTTCTTTTTTCGTTTTTTGTTTTTAAAAATACAGAAACCAATAAAAATAACACAGAAACTAAAAAAAACAACATACTAATACAACACAAAGAAATAGCCAAAAGAAGCTCCACTAGTATAAGTGTGAAAAATCATTACGTTAAGGAGAAATCAAAAAGGGCTAACAGTCTGCAGATCTAATCTGATAAACAAAAGAAATCAAACTACGAAAGGGAAACCTATGCTGCGAAACAAAAACAACAAAAACACCAAAAGCAACTGAAACAACACAAATGAACAACCAAAAAAACCAAAAAGCAGGATCATTGGCATCCCTGGAATGCTGATAATCCTCGAAGCTCCTAAAGCCAGTAGTCAACACATCGACCTGTTGCTAAAGGCTATCAAATCAATGAGTCAACCCGAAATGAATCTTAGAGAACTCAAAAAGAAATTAGAGAGCTCAGAATTGAGTCGACCCTCCATGTTGATCAAATATTGTAATCTGTAGATCGTTTGAAGCAGATGGTGGAGTAACAGCAGGTAAAACTCATCTCGGGCGAGGCATACTCTTAGTAGAATCGGATGAAGCCTCGCCCATCTCAGGCTTAGGTGCCTCAAGTGCCTTGAGGGTCTTTCAGTTCCTTTCTTAATCCAACGCCCCCATTTAAACATAAATACCCATTGCTTTAACAAAGCGGCATTGATAATCATCTTAGAAGATGTGTCTGCCACTTCCTCAGACTATAAAGGAACACTAGCATCCATGAAATTTCTCATTAAGAGGCAAGGAAAACATAAATTCTTAGTGGCCCTCTTAACCTTGAGCACGTCCCGCATACCCAAAATGATAAAAATAGATAATGGTATGCCAGAAACAGTTCCTAAACCATGCAACATCTTATATAGTAAATACACATCCACCACCCTCATCTCATTCAGACCACTAGCCCTAGGACAAGCACTAGAGCTAAGTTGGAGGTGGAAAAACATTTGCTGTTTCTAGTCAAGGCGAGGGCTTCCCTCATAGTAGGCATAGGAAATGATGGATCGGAAGAAACCGAATCACCATGTAACTGGTCCGTGGTCTTAATATAGACATTTCCCTCATCTGGCACCCCCTTAAAAGGTCTTAATTTATGGAAGTTTATGTACATTTTCAAACTTTAAAAATTTGAAAGTTTTTCAAGTTTTTTTGAACTTACCAAAAATCACTTTCTCATAAAAATTTGACTTTACCAAGTTTCAAAGGTTCCTAAAAGAGATTTTAGACACCAAGACCTTTCAACTAAACTCAAAAAATGAAATATGTCTTGACCTATGGAACTTTATACACTTTATCAATGAATATACAAGTCAAAACACACTCAAAAAATTCCTAAACGTTTTTAAACATCTCAAAACCATTTTCTCATCCAATCTTAAATTACCCAAAATATTCAAAAGAAACGAAAAGATTTTCTTAAAAACCTCTCCTAAAAATTCCTCTTAATTATGAAACATTCTATATAAAATGCAAATGATGATGCAATATTTAACCAAAATGCAAGGCATAAATGCCTAAGAAGCCATTAAGAATATTAAGATGATCTAGGCAAGATTTAAATATAAAATTACAAAATCTAAACCTACCAAATATAGACAAAATTGAACTTTATTTATCTCTTAATCTTTACTTAATTGTTTGCTCCACCATTTTCATTTTCTTCATAAACCATAAACTTTAGACTCCAGTATATGCTCATTATCTTTATCTAAAATCTTATCTTTAAAATTACACAAAGGTGGAAAGCGAAGGTTGGCCATGGCTTGGAGCTGAAGATGGATGAGAGAACTGAAGTTTGGTGGAGTGTTGCAAAATAATTAGTGGTTTTTGTGATTGTTGTGTGTTGTTTCGTAAATGAGCTTGGATTTTATACATGTAGGAAGTGGAGATTGGCAGAGATTTAAGGGGTAGTTGGTAAGAAATCGAGTTCCACTTGTAGTTCCAACTCCTCAACAATTACACTTGGATTATGTAGATAGTCCGTTCTACGGTACAACTACTTTGATTGTCTACTTTGTTTCGTTTCCACGTACGATTAGTTGGAAGCCTTCATGTTAAGTTATAGTCTGAGTTGATAATTTCCGATCAGACGTAGCAACATACGTAAGCATATATGAATATATGCCATGGAAGTCAGTTTCTGCTACTAGTCTTTTTTTTTTTCTTTTTTTTACATGGAACGGAAATCACTTTAAAAAGAATTTTACAAAAAAAAAAAAAGGGAAAAATGACGCGGCATTATTGATTTCTGCTTTGCATTCAGAGAAGGAGTGTATGGCTGACTCTGGAGCAATCAACAGTGACGTATAGGAGCTTTGGTGCAGTGGCTGAAGCTTTAGCTGCCTTGAGAAAATGTATTCCTCGAACTTTCTGGTGCCACAAATTCTTCACGTATCAATAAGGCAAATATTTTGGTAAAAATATAAGTTTTAGATTATTACTAATTTTTAATTATTGCTAGAATTAATAGAAATAGAGTTAGGACGTTATTTTTTTTGTGTGGTTAAAACCACCCAAAACCTATATAATTTAGTAAACCATTACTTAGATTCTTATAATTTTAAAGTTATTAAATAAGTTCTTAAAATTTCAAATTATTTTTATTAATTAATTTTTTGTTATTTTTATTTTATATGAACTAACAATATATCTAAGTAGCATAATCACGGGACACATTGCACGTGACAATGCCACAAGATGATGGAATTATGGGTGAAAGTTTTTTAAAAATTTTTAAAAACCTATTTGATATTTTATCAAATTATTATGATTTAATTGATAATTTACCTAAGTATAAAGATCTAATTGATTTAAAACCCAACTAATAGATGATTTTAATAATTAAAATAAAATTTTAGTAACTAAAGGATTATACCCTTTAAATATTACATCACTTTAATAAAGTATAAGGATTTTTAATTTAAAATTTTTATGACATTGAATATATGTGAGAATAAGGTAAACTCATTTATCGTATAAATAACACAGTAGTAAGTCTTTGAAGTTGATGATTTTTTAAAGTTAATAATAGTTTAATTTAGATATAATTTTATATGGTCTAAACTTGAAAGGATTTTTTATATTTAATTCTATTACAACTTATTCGTATTTAAAATTTCACTCAAAATAACATGAATTATTTATAAAATTGGGCATATAGACTTTTTATGAAATATTTAGAACCCTGTAAGGAATATAAGGAAAAAAACTTTCATAAGAAAAAATGAAATAATAAATTTTATTTAAATCCAATTTAATTCATTAATTTTATATTGAATTGAACTAAAAATTTTAAACTCTATGGAATTAATTTTTGATATAAAATTAATGACTTAAATTAGGTTTAAATAAATTTAAATTTAAGATTTAAATCATATTTAAATTCAAATAAGTTTCAAACTATTTTATATAGATTTAATAAAAATTGAGTATTAAAAAAAGTCCTTTAAAACCTATAAAATCATATCTAAATCAAATTTTTATCAACTCAAAATTTTATCAATTTTAAACAATTATTACCGTATCAAGCACAATAAATATATTTACATTACTCTCACATATATATAATATCATAAATATTAAATTTTTTAAGAATTAATTATTTTTTGTGATGTATTT
>JAOXYD010000003.1:15845897-15866056 GCA_028565735.1 Pinacopodium congolense | reverse complement strand
TTTTCTCCATTTAACTTAGTTTAAAGTTTGGTTATGCTTTAAATCTAGCCAATGGGCTTTAATTTCAAGAAGGTGAGCTCTGGAAAATTAATTCCAAAACTCTAACTTTCCCAAATAATTGGTCCTGCAAGGATTGATTTATGTAATTTATTGATCTTTCCAATAATCTAGGTAGATTTCTCGGATCCAAGATTATCTTTACTCTAAGCTTAGTTAATCAGGCCAAAATTAGACCTTAAAGAGCTTCAATAAACAAAATCAAACCTTAAAACATGGGTTTGTTCCATCATTTAGTGCTTTCTAAACTATAAATCTCTTTTTTTATGCTCTCTTTATTTATATATGGCAAGAACATATGTTGTTTTAATTCAATCTGCAATTTCTTGTTTATTTATGATGCTTTAAGATAAGCTTTAGCTAAGGAAAGGTTCTTGAATGTCTTGAATGAGTTTATAACACATGATTTGATGATAATCTTTGTTTATTTGAGATCGTTATGTTTATTTTGAGTTGGTCACTTAAAATATGATGTAAAATAGTTAAAGATCCGACAATCTCTAGTTTAATCATTAGAAAATTCAATAAACAACATGGTTTAATTCAAGGATCTAAGAAATCTTCCTTGATTATCATGAGGGCACTAATTTTAAATATAGTTTTTAGAATTAGAACTTCTTGAACTTTAAGCCTACTTCTTAGACTTGTAAGTGGACCAAATCATGAACTAAGAATGTTAGAGAAAAGGCAATGACTTAACCATAGTTTTTTCTTGATTTAGGTCCTAGAATAGAAATTCCAATCCATTTTATAACTTATTTAATTCATTTAGGCCTAGTTCAAAACCATTTAATCATTTGGTAATCCTTAGATCACTTGGAATGCAATTGCAAAGTTTGAAGCTTTTTAGTTTTTTTTTAGTTATCCTAACCCGTTTAAATTAGAGATCTTGAATTTCTTAGATAATTGTAATTTAATTGCCTTATTATTCACATATTTTCCCTACAGGTTTGACATTTCGGAGTTTTAGATATGCTCCACTTTATTATTTGTGACCAGTATATTACCATCAAGTTAGATTTAATTTAAATTTAAACTGCATGAGAATTTATTGATTTATTAAGATAAATTAATGATATCAAACCAACGTAGCAGGTATAGGGCATGATCTAATAATCTCTCTTTTGTACCAAGTCAATCACTCAAATATCTTATACTATATCACCATATGACAATCACGCTACTACTAGGATAATGGTTTAGTGAGGGAATTCTACAATATTCTCTTGAAAATGGAGAGTATATAGATGCTAGTGTATTTCAGTTTAAATCACTCAAATAAGTATGGAATAAGGACGATAAAATGCAAATTGATTTATAGTGATTCGATAAATGACTCTTGCCTACGTCCACTCTCCAAATCACTCTTGGAAATTTACTATAATCTTTTACTAGTGAGATAAAGATAAATCTCCTTACAAACAATCTTTTCTAAAGCTAAAAAGTAAACTTGTACAATCTTCCTTACAAGGTAAAAAGTAACCTTATAATCTTCTTATATAAATGAAGAACCTCTTAAATAAGAATAACTACTCTAAGAAATTGGATATAATAAGCTTGTTAACTTCTAAAATACTATTTATCAACAAATTGTTACTCATATATCTAACAACCAAAAAACATAAAAAAGAGCAAGTATTAAGTTATACCATAATCTAAATAAAATAAGTATTTTAATAATATGTTTACTTATTTTCACTATTTTAAATCAATTATTAGTCCTCTCTATCAATTTGAGAAGTTATAAATTATTTTATATTAAGGTAGGATCCCATTTAATTTAGTCAACTTAGAGTTTGTTTAATAAATTAACTAAATTAAATTAGGTAAATAGCATACTTATCAATCACATGTCATGTAACTTCTAGATCAATTAAGTAACACGTGCTATATATTATTTCTAATCATGTCTCTAACTTTATTGAGTTTTTGTCATCTAAATTACGTAAAGTTGGTTAAGTTATACCCATTAATCAAAAACAAAAAATATTTAGGTTACTAAAACCTTAAATTTGCTCAACAAATCTTACCATTATACTTAAATAATAGAAGACATTATCACCTTTTAAACATTTACTTAATATTTAATTGAAGGATTTTAAATTTTTAAAATTTTGAGTTTTATTTAAATTAATATAATCTCATTATATTGACTACATCTAATATAACTTAATTATGCAGTCTTTTAGAATTTATCTTGATTCTAAGTATTGATTTAATAACTAATTTAATTTAAGTATATGCTCTTAAAACATTAAATTAAACTATAAAATAACTATGAATGATTTAAAACTTTGGAAATTTTTCATTAATTTAGAAAAGGATTTTATAGTTTTACTAGGAATTTCACCTACTTTAAAATTCTTTTCATCAAATAAATTAGATTAATTAAATATTTTAAGGCTATTATTTAAACTATGTATGCCTTGTTTGGCGTACGCAATGAAAGTCGACTACTCAATTGATTGGTGCATTTCAATCAACCTAAAACACCTTACAATTTCCTTCTTTAAAAGATGTTTGGCCATTGGTCTGATATTATCTATCTTCTATTGCTATGATTAACAACTATTGGATGGTCTTGCATCTCATGTCATAAGGTTCTTCTGTTCCACATGAATCTAGAATCATCATTAATATTGAACACTTAATCATCGACTATCATACTTTTATTATTATAGGAAGCTTCTTCAACTACAAATAGAGATTGAATAGTTGTAATCTTTGCTCTAACAATTAATAAATTTCAAAATTTATGGGATTCAATTGATAAAAATAGAAATATATGAGAGAACTATTGTGAAAAAACATAAGTTAATTATCATATATCAGAAAAGGACAGAAAATTAAAGTGAGTTATATATAATAAAGGACTCATAACTTATTATTTAAAGATTTTGGATTAAGATATGATATTTTTAGGTTATATATGAATGCTAACTTGAATCTGGTCAAAGTTCTCCCCATAGTCTATTAAAAGAATCCATAGGCAAAGTTAAAAATTTTAGGTTAGTTAAGGGACCCAAATGACTTCACATAAACTGTAAATTAAGGGAGAGTGAAAAATTACAATTAAATTATCTCATGCAATAAGAACGAAAACTCAGTTATCTCACTCTTAAACTTAAGGTCACTAAAGTTATTTATTTGAAAATTATATTATGTATTAACACTATTTAGAATATATTTTTCAAAAGATAAGTTATATAAGTACCAATCAGGTATGATGATAAATAATTGAAGGTAGTTAAGGAGACAACATCCATTAAGTTAAGAGCATGTTTGGTAACATTTCTAATTTTGATTTTTAGTTTTATTTTTCAAAATACAGAAATAGAAAAATAGCTCATAAATAAAAAAATAATACACTAATACGTATAAAAATTGAAAAACAGTGAAAAAATCTAAAAAAACTAATAAAAATACACAAAAATAAAACAACAAATAAAAATAAAAATTGAACCAAATATCTCCTAAGTAATTACAGAAGTAATTAAATAATAAATAGCAAAATATGAAACATGTATTCATTTCTCGATCACATTAAATAAAGGGACACACCAATTGTGTTATTGGAGTAAATGCAAATTTATTGCCTCCATAGTAAGTTCGAACAATAAATGGTTAAAGGATAAAGTTATATTTTGCAAAAAAAAAATATTTAATTTTACTAAGAATTTTGTAATTACTATGTATTGTTAAACAACATAACAAAGTAAATACAAGTCTATCAATTTGAAATTGAAAATAACAAACAAAAATATATTATAGTCAGAAACTATTATCTTTTAAATTAAATTGGACAAGATTTAAAATTTTTCAGAATTCTAAACTTTTAAAATATAGGAACTAATTATATATGGTACCTAAATAATAAACAGTATGTGTCATCGTTTTTATTTTGTACTGAAAACGAATATTATGATGTTATTTTGAATATTTTATATTAATTAATAATTGATTTTTATGATTATTTATTATTATTTTTAAAGATGTTAGCTAACTCTCAGAACATAAAGAGATACGCTTGTATAATTTCTTTTATTTGCTACTAAGTATGTATTTCCTAAATTGACTAGGAGCAAAGATTAATGAGAGGATATAGACATATATATAAGAAGAATGCAATGCAATAAAGCTTTTGGAAAAAATTTGTTACTCTCCTTATAAATCATTCTTCTTTCAAAATAAAAATCTACAAAAAAAAAAAGTTGATATTATAGCTTCCTTAGTTTAACCGCGTAATTTTACGCAAATATTCATTGATATCGACACCCAAAAATAGTATTAAGAATTTATATGTAAAAATGGCTTAAAATCTAATGCATTAAATTTTTATATAAAAGGGTGATATTTATCTTGTATATAAATAATTTTTCATTCGGAATGGAAAATTTGTGGTTTGTGAAAAATGTAACATTTGCTTTGAATAGGTCAGGAACAATAAGTGCATTTCAAAAACAAAAACGCCTTTCCAATTCTGGAGGTATTCAAGAATCAAACGGGGATACTTAGACCAGCCAATAATGAAGTGGCTGAGTGGTCAACACGAGACGATGAACGTCAAACCCAAAATTTTTCAGGAAGTAATGATTGCGTTTACATTGCTTTAGAATCGCCCATAGAAACTTGGTCAAACGAGTCATGGAAAATTAAGTGGGGTCAAAATCAGTCCATATCTGGTAACTTTGCCTGGTAATTATCCGATGTTAAAGGTAAATCTTCATGATGAGCATGCGCAATTTTATCCAGACATTAATTTTATACGATTGAAAATAAATAATAATAATAAAGCATATGCTTATGTACTCTTTCAGCTTTGCCGCGGTTTAACTTAAACCAAAATAAGTTGTAGTTAATAAACTTAGAAAGAATCTTTAATTATTGTGTTTAATTCACTAGCTTAATTCGTATTCCTACAAACTTTAGGAAGTCAGATTAAATAGGAAACTTGAGGATTGTTTGAAAATAATTTAGTTTTTAGATTTGGTTTTCGAATTTTTTAAATATAAAAATTAATAAAGAACATTACAAAAATTGAAAAAAAAATAATATAACACAAAAATTAAGACAAACAACACAAAAATTTATAAAAATACACAAAATTTAATATAAAAATATAATAACCACAACTAAAAATTACATTCAAAAGTTCAATTAAACAACTCCTGAATAAATTAAGATGCGAAGTTATTTAATCAATCCATTGAATCAAAAGAGCAATCATCCCTCAATTGAAGAATTTTGGCCTAGTAATACTTTTTGAAGGATTGAACGACTTTTTCAAAAACAAGCCACTTTGGACACTTGGGTCATCCCATGTTGCCAATGGAGAAGGCAAAAATGAACTTCAAGTTTGTTTCTCCAGTGCCTAAATCACTAGAAAGAAGGTAGAGTAGAATAATTTTATTATATTAGAAAAGTTTAAAGAGTTTTACTTAACTTTTTGACCAGAACGTGAAGTTCTGTTAGCTTTAAGTGAATCACCATATTATAATATATATATATATATATATTATAAATGAATCTGTACACTTGACTGATAAGTAGACTCAAGGAAGTTAGCACAATCACGCATTATTCCTTACTTTAATCGCACAATCATCACCGTAAGGCCATATTATATATTATGTTGACCAGCTTTTGAAAACATTACTAATCAAGCACTAGATGGCTACACTTGATTAGGAATGGAGAGTTTATACGTTATATACGCCGTAATTGTGATATATTCCAATCAAGGGAAGATATACTTTATTTTTTAACGATTCAGAAAATTTTAATATACCTCTTAATGTTTTATAGGATATTTCTTTATTTTTTAATGTTTAAAATATAATTTAATTTAATTTTTTAAATTTATAAAATAGTACAAATTACTTCCTAAATTTTATTCTATTAATTTTTTGTTAGTCAATATTAATGTGATATATTGACATGGTATATGAGTCTCATCTTTCACTACTGACATGGTATGCATTATCACCAACTATGGATTTCACATGCTATATCATTATGCTATATCAGCTCTGATCAACGAAAAATATAATAGTATTCAAAAAGTAATTTATATATTATAAACGTAAGAGAGTAAATTAAATTATTTTTTAAATATTAAAAAGTAAAATAGTACTCTGTAAAATATTAAAAAATATATTATTTTTTTTCTGAAATATTAGGGGGTAAAATATCTTTTGCCTCCAATCAATTCACGGTTTGTATTTATAAATATTAGTTATATTTGTACTAAACACAATACTATAAAGAAATGTTTTAGAAAAATTAGACCAGTAAAATGATCCACAATGATCCAGATGAGATTTTATAATTGAGATGTCGATTGTAAAATTGAGAATTCAATTTTTATTTTTATTAGCTATTTTTATTCGTAAAATCTGGCATCTTAAGAGTTATCAATTCATTAAAAATTGTTGAATTTATTCTTATTGAATATATTATCGTCGGGAAATACCAAATATTACGTTGATAAAGTATTAATGGCTTCAAAGGATGACATCGATACCCTAAACTTGTATTATCGTTGGTGTTTCCTGCAAAAGGTGGCTGAATACTTCACTTTGTTAGGCAGGTTTTGTGATGGGGTCAAAAACATGCCAAAAATCTCATTACGATGTAGCTATCGTTTAGTGTTTTACTAAAACTGAATCAAATTTTTAAAAGAAATTGCACGTGCATGTTGGTGAAACAGCACTAAAAGTGTCATAGATGGTTCTGCTAAAGCTGATTATCCTAGTTGATGGCATAAAAGAAAATAGTAAGGCTAGAGATAACAAAGTCAAGATTGATATTCTAAATTTTGTTGGAAATATCTATTCAAAATGCCATAGTTTCTCAAATCGTTTGGTAGGGTTGGAGTTTGTGGTTTTGGTTTTTAACATAAAAATCGAAAAAAACAACACACTAATACAACATAGAAATCGAGGATAAAACACAAAAATTAATACAAATATATCAAAACTACAACTAAAAACTACAACCCACAGTAATACCAAACGACCCCTAAACTTTAGGCGAAACTACTTCAGTAATTTAACATCTAAACTGATTTCACGATTTGAAGTTTTTATTTAAAATTTTCACCTAGTTTATCAAGAAGATTTTGTCAAATTTACTTAAAAGGTAAAAGACACATGTTTCTTATATAATTTTACTTATATTTAAAAAAAAATTCTAGTGTATACTTTTTAAAAAATGATCTTTATACTTGGTTTAGTAGTTCCAATTATTTCTTTCGTTAACTTTTTATCAAAATTTTTAAAAAGAATTAGTGGGACATGATTTCAAATATATCAGTATAAATTTCGTAAAAATTTTAAAAAGAAATTTAACAAAAGGGGTTAAGAAGTCAATTATAATAAGCATGAGGATTTTATTTTTTAATATTTAATTATAGATCAATTTTAAGTAATAAGTAAAAATATAAGAGAGATGAGTATCTTTTATCTTTTACATAAAGAACAAGGCCTTATTTAGTTGGGTTTCTATTTTTAGTTTTTTGTTTAAAATATAAAAACAAAAAAAACAGCACAGAAACCCATAAAAACAATACACTAATACAGTATTAAAATCGAAAAAAATAGTACAAAATCAAAAAATAAAACTCAATACAAAAAAAAACACAATAAAAAATCATAACCAACAACCCAACTAAACTAACTCAAAATTTTAAGCAAGCTTATACTTTTTAATATGCAAATTGCATTTAGCTTAATATATTAAAATTCATGTTACTTTGCATTTAATATATGATAAAACCCCAAAAGTCTAAATAATAATCAGCAAAATATGAAACATGTTATCAGATAATTAGTTGGGTATCATCAGTTTTTATCCAAAGTGATGGCAAACTTGATTCCTTAAATAACATTCTAAATATACGTTCATTATTGAACTGGGCTTCCCATAATTCTCCGATTCTAAACCATAATTTACCTTTTTAAGATCGATCAAAAAAACATTTATTTAAATAAAGTTTTTTTTGATCTTTTCAATTTTCAATTGCTTAAAGAATAAAGTCAACAAAGTAAAAATTGCTTGCATGTGTTGTCTGTTTTTCTGTTGCATGGCCGTCGTTATATGCAATTTTATAACTAGAGTTAATCAACAATCGACAAAATGCAAGATATTTAGGACAGCGCTACTCTTAAGGCCCCGCTTGCCTAACTGTGCACGTGATAATTGAACAAGTCAAGATCATAAATTAATTTGCAATTATATGCATAGTAATCCAATTACTGTCGTCCCAACTAATAATTTACTACACAAAAGCCGACGTGCAAGAATTCTAGTAAGTTCATGCACAGCACTCATGAAACAGATAGAGGTTTATAGAATTATGACTCTTTCTTGCTTGCTTTTGGCTTCATTTCTATATATAACTGCAAATTGCAATCAATCGTATAAACTATTTAGCTTTTAATTTCAATTCACGTGCTCTATTGGGTGTGCTGAATTTCTAGCCAACGACTTTTGAGCACTAAATCTTACTATAACAGTTTAGACTAACTCCTTTATAGATATTATCCGATTTGAACCATCAATCTTTTCCTTGCAGTTTTACTTTTAAGACCTCTTTTAAAATGTTTTTATGGAGGAAAAGTATCTATATTCTTATAAGGCGTACTTCGTTCTCCTTTTCAACCAATGTGAGATTAGGTTTTTACAATCCACCCCTCTTAAGGTTCCAGCATTGTTATTGGCACATCGTCTGGATACTGACTCTGATACCAACTGTAACAGTTTAGATCAACCCACTCATAGATATTGTCTGCTTTTGGCTATCAATCCGTTATGCACGATTTTATTTTTAGGACCTCTCTTAAAGCGCGTCTATAAGAAAAGATGTCTATTCCCTTATAGAATGTACTTCGTTATCCTTTTCAACTGATATGAAATTTTAAAAAACTTTTGTTACTCTTATCTGTCATTAATATACCTATGGTGTTTCAAGGTTGGCATTTTATCTTTTATATGCTCGGCGATTCAAGGTTGATTGTAAATCATTCAACGTTATTGAACAAAGACGCAAAAAAATAAGATCAACAAAAAATGCGGTTCCAATGTTCTGAAAAGTACGCAGGAATATGTTGGCATGGAATTCTTATTTCTTACCACCTAACTCCTTCGAACAAGTTGTTAAAAAAAAAAAGCCAACAACCAAGATTGACAACAAGAAATGCAAAAAGTTTTTATTATGTATATTGAATTGACAAAAGTTTTAGCAAGTTGAGCTTGTAGCCATTAACGCTGTCTCTGTAAATGACATAGATCCTCCGCATTTTCAGAGGAAACCTTGATTCAAACAGTTCTCCATATTTTTGTATATTAATGTCATAGTTTTTTCCATAAGTAATACAATACCTTTAGTTTACAAAAATCAAAAAAATAGTGTATAAATAAAAAAATAACATACTACTACATTAAAAAAGTTGAAACTAAGGTCATATTCGTTATTACTTTGATTTTCGATTTTCGTTTCTTATTTTTTAAAACATAGAAATAAATAAAAATAGTACAGAAATTTAAAAAAATAATATATTAATATAATACAAAAATTCTTAAAAAATACAAAAAAATCAATATACATATACAAAAATAAAAATTAAAAAAACAAGAAATAATATTAAACGAAAAATAATAATAAACGTATTGTTATTACTACGAAGTTGCATGTTCAAGTCTTCAATGTCACTACAGAAATTATTGGATACTTGATTCAACATTTTTGTTTTTCTACTTAAGAGATTGCAGGATTATGAATTTCAGCAATCGTCTTAGATATATATATATATATATATATATATTATATTTACGAAGCTGAACATTTCCGCTTTGTAATGATTATAAAAGAAATAGCATTTATACTTATGACAACTATAGGTTTTATAACAATAAAGAAAATAAAAATATGAGTTCATATTTAGCATCAAAAGGATAAAGGAAATAAAGATACTTCTAACTATTAAATATGGTTAAATAATAAATATACTTAGCGTATGCCAACTGTAGTCGGGAATTGTGCGTATTTGGTGGTAGTGAAAGTAATATAGGTGAAGTAACGGGCTTATAATAATTATTGGGAGAGAGTGTCGGCCTCAAATTTTGGTATAATTAAATTTTTTAATTTTTTTAAAAGAAAATAATATAGGTGATATGCAAGATGTTGTCTTAAAAGACATTAAAAAAAGAGGTGAGACATATTCAATTTCCTATCAGAAAAATATGGTACTTATTATTTGAATAAGAAATCTCAGGTGGGTGGATACTGGATACAATTTGCTAGCAGCACTAGATTTATCGAATCTCTTCAATAATTTTAAATACCTTTAAAAGCATTATTAAATCTTTAACAAAATATATTTTCATCATTTGGTGGAATAATTAAATTTTACTTCTATATTTGTTTATTTAACAATTACTTCTTGAATTTTTAAAGTGTGAAAAGATTAAAATATTTTAAAATTTAAAATTGAAAGTAGGAGTGAAACAGTGTATTAAATATTGTACCGGTACCAAATTGGCCATGAAAATAGTATTGTACCGATACCGTTTCAGATAATTATTTAAAATTATAAATTAATTTTTAAATTTTATAAAATTTATAAAATAGTTTATAAATATATTATATTATATAATTTTTAACTTAACTTTAAACTTTAAAAGATTAAAATACAAAAAAAAATTTATTCTTTTTCAATACCGACCGATATTTAAATTCGATATCAATTTTTTAAGTTTCGTATTATTTCTTGGTCAGTACGACATGTACCGACTGATACTAACTGGTACAGTACAAAAAGAAACACTTTGAAGTGAAGTGAAAGGCTCTCGCTAACCCGCTCCGCTCAATTTCGATCTTACTATCTCCTTTTTTTTCGAATTATTTATTTATTTATTTATTTAAATATTTTGTTGAGAAATGATATGATATTTTTGTTCAACAAAAAAATGTCAAATCATTTATATTTAAGATTTTATAAGGCATAAATTTGTGACATATGGTATCCACTTCTACAAGTTGGAGTACAAAAGGTAAAGATGATTCTCATAAAAAGTGATAATATGTAAATGATGTCAGCCAGACGACAGCTGACGGCTGACATCATTAGCATCTTAACAGATATAGTTCAATTTAGTGACGTTGTCTTAATCATGATTAACAAAGTTTCACCACCTTCTATGATTTTTTTTTTCTCTGCTTTCTTTTGAAACATTTTTATACTTAACTAAAATTTATCCAACTGAAACTAATTTTTTTTTACTCTAAATATTACATTGCCCTTTTCAAATCTTGAGCTTGATTTTACTTAATTTCCTTAACTTGATCTTGCTCAAAATTTTGATTTTAATTTATTTTTAGCTCTTATTAAATTTGCTTCTATATTATTGATTTTCTTGAAATAAGTGTTCAATTGGATTTTTAATCATGACTATATTAAACATATTAACTTTTTTCATCAATAAATGAATGTGCTTTAATCTCCTTTAATTTAACCAAAAAATTAGACATAAAAAATGCAGATTTTATCAGGTGAAAGGGTAGAGAACTAAGTCTTTGGACCGGGTTTGAACTCTTGCCTTTAACTAATTCAATAATAAATTAGCAATACATATATAAAATTAATTAACTCCAGACACTAACATCCAGAGATTCAGTCTAATGGTTTAAGTTTGTTTTATCAAAAGAAAGAAAGTACTGTTTAATTCCTTAGACATCCGGTGTATTATTGCGATAAAAGGTATAATTTATTTTTTAATGTTTGAGAAATAATTTTATTTGACTCTTAATATTTTTTAAGATATTATTTTATTTTATAACGTTTGTAAAATAATATAATTTATTTCATAACGTTATAAAATAGTACATATTATCTCTTAACGTTTACAAAATGATTCATTTTATCCAGTGTTTTAAATTCCGTTTTGTACCGATCGGTACCGTGTACCGATCGAAAAATAGAACAAAACCGCCCTATACTATACCAGATTTAAATGCCGATCGGTACCGACCGTACTGGCCTGTACTGGTCGGTACTTAAAAAAATTTAAAAAAATAATTAAAAAAATTTTTTGAAAAATTTTTTTTATTAAGAAAAAGGGATTTTGTATTTTGACATTTTTAAATTTAAAGTTAAGTTAAAAACTATACAATATAATAAATTTATAGACTTTTTACAAATTTTATAAAATTCAAATTTTAATTTATAATTTTAAAAAATTATCCAAAGCGATACCGGTATTGACTGGTATCGGTACAGTATCA
Organism: Pinacopodium congolense; assembly: GCA_028565735.1. NCBI lineage: Eukaryota > Viridiplantae > Streptophyta > Magnoliopsida > Malpighiales > Erythroxylaceae > Pinacopodium > Pinacopodium congolense. Next base: position 15,853,716 of record JAOXYD010000003.1, on the reverse strand, counting down.
TTTTAAAGACAAATCCGGTACCGTATCGGTACAATATTCAAAACCTTGATTTTACCCCCTTAATACTAATTTCATTAAGATATATTGAGTAAATGTTAATTTTGTCAATATTATATAAATAAACTATTAACTAATTATTAAGAAAATAATTAATAAAATTTTGATGAAATTAGTATTAAAGGGGTAATTTACACTATTTTGTAAATATTATGGGATAAATACATCATTTTACAAACGTTAAGAAATAAAATAATATTTTCAAAGATGTTATTAGACAATTTAAATCTATTTAGCAAGATTAAGAGATAAATTGTACCTTTTGACCTTCATGGCCTAAGGGTATGTTTTGATAGGTTTTCAAGTTTGGTTTTCTTTTTTTATTTGTCTAAATATGAAAACAAAAAGATAATATAAAAATAGAAGAAAAACATATAAATATAATGCAAAAATTAAAAAAATATACAAAAATTAATAATAAAAAAATAGAAAACTAAAAGTCAATGAAATGAATCTTAAATTAATTAGTTTAGGATAAAATACAACCAAAATCATAGTTGACAGTGGTAGAAATTATATTAATATGCGATTAATAGTAGCAGTGCAAAATCCAATCCTTCCTTGCATTATCTAACTAGCAATTATTCTAATACAAATTGGTATTAGATCAATAATTTGCAATTTGTAGGAACTATATTTCTCATGATTAGTAGGAAAAAAAGGGTTATTAATTTGTTAATCAAATGTGATGTCTCCCCAACTTAAAATGCTAAATATGGATGTCACATGGCAACAACGAAATTACAAGGCAATTTGCTGAATCTTATAGCAATAGATCCAAGAAAGTATATACCAGTAGTTTTATAGTTTTTTTTTTTCTAGAAGTAATTAGAAATTAGATGCGAGAATTACAAATAAAAATGTCCCAAATAGACCATGGCTACCTAGTTGGCAGGGCTTAGAGCCACATCTTCCGAAAATGAAAGTCGCCAACGATAAAATTCGACATTAGCCGCCATGTTCAGTTAATCCCCTTTGACCCACGTGCGTATCATCAACGCCCTTTAACGACCACATTTTCCTTCAGAGCTCCCTGATCCTGATGAATGGCCATATTCATGTAATCTGTCCTTTTCATTACATGTTGACACTTTCTCCATTTTTTAATCTTCGAATGTTCCCTCCTCTCTGGTTCTTGCTATATATACATGCGACTCCTTCAGCTTCTATGCTCAAAGGACCACTCAATCAGCAGTCTTTGGAAAAGAGAAATCAATTCAAAGTTCAAACAAAATTTCAATGGATTCTTCTTCTTCTTCTTTTTTCCATTACAATTACTCCCCGTTCTCTCCTGAATCTTCTTCTTCTTCTTCGTCTTCTTCTTCCTGCTTACCCTCTTTTGGTTCTTTCTTGAGCAATCAACCACTTCCCTTCAACGAAAACGACTCCGAAGAAATGATTCTCCTTGGGGTCCTCAACGAAGCTCCGATCAGCTCATTTGATGCGGCGGTCTCTGAAACGAGTCCCAACTACGAAGAGGCGAGCTCACAAGACAATGACCCTCGAGACGAAGTAGAACCAACTCAGGAAACTGTTTACAGAGGTGTCAGAAAGCGACCATGGGGGAAGTACGCGGCGGAGATAAGAGATTCGACGAGAAACGGCGTGAGGGTTTGGCTCGGAACGTTCGATACGGCGGAAGCTGCGGCTTTAGCTTATGATCAAGCGGCATTTGCCATGAGAGGATCCATGGCGGTGTTGAATTTTCCTGCACATAAAGTTGATGAGTCTCTTCACGAAATGAAGTTTAGTTTCAAGGAGGGGTGTTCGCCAGTTTTAGCGCTGAAGAAGAGGCATTCATTGAAGAGGAAAGCAGAGAGCAAAAAGAAGAAAGAAAAGGATCGTGTGAGAGTGGACAACGTGGTGGTGTTAGAAGATTTAGGGGTTGAGTACTTAGAGGAACTTCTAGCTATCTCTGAAACATCAAATCCATGGTGAATGATAAAATATTTGAATGATTCATTTTGGTTCAATGGAAGCAAGCGAGTAAAGCTGCTCTTTGAATTTATTATAGATGGTTTAAAACTTTTATATAAAGCAAACGCACGATTGATTCACCACCTTTTGTTTTTTTTTTTTCTTTCTTTCGTTTAACATAGTCCGCGTTGTATACGATCGCGTCTCTTTTTCATATGAATCAAAGGCTTAAGGAGAAGGAATTTCACACTAATTGCCAAAATGATAAATTCTTGGCCAAAATGATATGGACCATATGGTAATGTTTTTAATTTAAGAACATGATAAATTGATAAAAATACATATATTCTCAATAATACTAAGGATAATATGATTCAGACCTGTGTAACGTATTTGTACTAACTGATATTACAAATTATTGCCGACACCACTAATTCCCCTTTGATTAAAATATACCCCAAGATCCACCCCCCCCCCCCTTTCTATAATTGTGAATATAATCGAGTAATTAAGTGGTTAATTAAGTTTTAATTTTTTATTTTAAAAGTACAGGAATTAAAGAAGAAAACCTATTTATTAATTTTAATTTTAATTTTCTATTCTCAAAATTTTAAAAATCAAAATACAAAAAAAGAAAATATTAAATATATATTTTTCGTGTCTTGAAAATAAGTTTTCAAAACAGATTTTTTAAAATTGAATTATTCACATAATATATATATAAAGTATATGAGATCGTTTTGATTTAAAATTTTTAATTAAATTAATATTAAATTAATTTTTATCACCAATTTTAATCAAATAAATTTGTATTTTCAATTTTTATTACAAATATAATTTAAACAAAATTTTATTTAAAAAATAATTGTTAAAAATAAGAAAAAATAATTATAAAAAATAAAAAATAATGCTAAACGACTATTAAACTTCACTTTTTCTAATAAAAGCAGTATCTTCAGCGTTATTTCCTATCTTCTTAACAATCTTTAAAGGACGGGGTATGTAGGTGGTTCATATTTGCAATTTTTATTGGCAGTAAATCATTCTGAAGTCTTATCAATCACTCCAATTTGAATTTTTGCACTTGATAATTGTATAATTGAATATCGAACGAATTAAACTGACGACCGACAAACATTGACAAAGGCCTTCTTTAGTTGATTTTTATTTTTAGTTTTTATTTTTAATTTTTTAAAATATAAAAATTTTAAAAATAATATAAAAATTAAAAACACTTATATAATAATAAAAATATATAAAAATTAAAAAAATACATAAAAATTCATATAAAAATACAAAAATCACAATTAAAAATTATAATAAAAAATTCAACTAAATATGTTGTAAATCCGTGCGGTAAGATCAACTTATATAAAAATAAAAAATAAAAAAAGGCACCAGTTAACCGTGAAAAAGGCACACATGCCAAGGCTTCTCAGCTTATTAAGTGAAAACCAATTTCTGATCAGGCTCCGTCTTAGAGCTTGTTTGAAAAAATGTTAATTATTAGTTTATATTTTTTAAAATATAAAAATATAAAATATATATATAATACAAAAAATTTTAAAAAGTTCAAAACCCCTAAAATAACACATAAAAAACGATTAAAATATATAAAATTAAAAATTAAAAACGAAATTAAAAAATTAAACCAAATAACTCCTAACACGTGATGAAATTTAGGACCTTGATGAAAATGCTTACTAACCTAACACATTTAACATTTTCTCAACAGTTAGAAATGACCAAATTAACAATGGCAGTTTCACGGACTACAGGAGAATGGTTCTTCCTAACAAATTTACATTCCATAATAACATGTTCACTTAATGGAACATGTACTTTCACCACAGGAATCTGCAAGCAGCACACCCAGAAAGTAAACCAAACTAGTTTACAAATGCACATCACTGGAAAGCAAAGTAAAGCTGACTTGAATCTCCAGGTTTTCCGAAATAGCTGTAACTTACCGGTGCTTCATGTACACGTAATAAAATAGAGAGGAACTGGTTTCCAACATAATCAGAAAGAATTCACGATGGCTTCAACCCTCTAACCGCGGCCGCAAAAATCTACACATTCAGAAAACAAATGAAACCACATCAAAAAAAAAAAAAACAAGAAATGAAGTGATGTTGAGATGGCAATTTTAGGTAGCATTTATGCACAAAAACCACAATGCAACTCCACATAAACTAGCACTCTTTCTAATTTCCTCAAACTCCAGTTGGAACTAAGTAATAAACCAACTCAATATTTACTCATCAATTGAAGATAGAAACATTCAATCTTTATCTACTTATTCTCATAATAAGGCCATAGAATTGGAGTTCCAAATAGCATAAATTTTGGTTAAAATATCCTACAATTTACTACGAATCTTGATCCAAATGCAACCTTAATTTCATTTAATCAGCACCATTTTGTTCATTACCAATGTAAAATACATTGCACCAAATACAATAAAAAGAGTTCAAATGGGAATCAACCACCAGGAACGACCTTCATGTTGAACATAATAGAATCCACATGATAATTAGAAACTAGCAATTTGATAAACTGTCCAGTACGAACTAACTTATCCCAGCAGCATCATCATATTTATGCATTTGAACTCCCCTCCATTCCCTAACATTACCTGTTTGAAATCTCAAGCAACTTTAAATGTTAATGTCAACAAAGTTGAAAGAGCATCATTAAAGTTCATATGTGGACATATGTAAACAACTTTAGGTGAAGTTACTACAAGATGAGCTAGAATTCAACTGCAGTTCGCTTTTGTCTCCACCAGATCCTTTCACAACCATTCCAAAAATGCAACAAGTAAATAAACAGCAGGTTTATAGTTTAAATTGCTATCTTTTCAATGTATGGACGATCCATTAAATTACAAATGGCAAACATTAATGATTACTACAAACTAAGTTACTTCATTAATGAACTGTCAATGATACTGATAGGTCAAGCAAAAGATACCCCTGTACCTTAGCATGAGATGCAGGAAGCTGTCTCAGATCTTCTCTAGTGCTTCTATGTCCACTGACACTGCTCACATCAGAACCATTGCTTATCTGTTGTTCTGTATCATTTGACACTGAAGGTTCCAGCATAGCACCGTCACATGAATTTCTAGGCGAATTTTTATCATCTTTCAAAGATGTTCGCGGATTTCTATTCTTAAAAGTGGGAGAGCTGTTCTGTTTATCCGGTATGTAATCTTTATCTTTCTTTTTAAACTGTGTAGCTGCTGCACGTGCACCAGCAATGGCTACAGACAGACTTGAAGATTTTTCCAAATTCAATCCTTTAATCTCAGAAGAATGTGCCAAAAGGGACCCTGGTTTTAAAGAGAAAGGATCTCGAGGATTTGGATGAGGAAATTTTATCAGCATTGGCCCTTGAACAGGAACAAGACCTCTAACTGCAGCTTCATATACCTGAGAAATATATTGTGTGAAGTACGTCAAACACACAAGACTTCAGGGAAGCAGAGGGAGCGATACCAAATTTTTGCATCACAACGTACCTTCTTCTCCAAGTTATAAACACCTTGATAGCCCCGCATCTCAAATGGAATAAGCAATCTCTGTATTTGAGGGCAGAAACACATGATTAACATATAAATTAAACTTCTATACGAAGATCAGCAATGAGCATGCACACCTGAGGCTGTTCACAAAGCCAGCAATAGTCTGTTTGCCCTTCTAACCTCACCTGTAGCAAAAAATCCAGTCTAGATTACTCAACAACATATGCAAAATAAACCTTGTATTTTTTGTAGTGAAAACAAGGTCCAAGAAATCTAGGTTGCCCACCCCTTCAGGTACTGCCTCCCAGCTAGCCAGTTCTTCACCTTTAACACAACCAACCACATCAACACAACCTAGATTACAAGGGGACATCACAAACCATCAGACACCGGAATGACAAAGCAAAATAAGAAATACTACTCAAAGAATGATCTGACAAAACTTCAAAGTCTCCTTATGATGCAAGGATGAAATTTTACCAAGAGAACCAGAAAAACAAAAACTAAAGTATAAGTTAGAGGCTCAAGTAACCATTCAATATCAAGGTAATACATGCCAAATACCTAACAGTCTTGAAACAGGATAATGCTCGGGAAATGCAACATCACTTATGCCATTCACTGCATAAATTTCCCTGTAGAAGTCTTCCATTGCTTTGATTGTAGCTTCCTCTGGAATTTTGCTTGCAGCATGGATCCAAAGTCGACCTTCAAAAATACAAAATTACTTAATAAGGTCTTTAACAATAAGGGAAAGAAAGTTCCAACAATCAAAAGCTATAATCTTAGATGAAAGACTTGCTTCATCATAACAAGTTGCATTGAGTTATTTATGGAGGTCGATCAAAAGAATGAGTAAAATTGGCTTACTTGGTAGTCAGTTTTATCATTAAGCCTCTGAACCACTCACAAATGACTAGTAAATAGCAGTCTAGGTACTCTAGGTATTAGTGAATTTAAAACAGAAAAACCAATATTTTGGCCTAATATCAGAGATACTATGTACATGATTGCACTGTAATTTCGTGAACTTGTAGCTATATTGCACTGTAATTTCGTGAACTTGTAGCTATCTATCTGTCTTTTCTCCATTTTCACGGATTGATCATAATTGGCCATTCTAGAATAGCAAAAGATGAAGTATTTATTCATTATAGTTTACAGGATAAGCTTAGGGTAGACATCTCCAAAGGTTTACCATAAATTAAGGTCCCCACTTCCAGCAGAAACCAAATTTATTAATAAAAAAACTAATGTCTCTATAACGTCAATAGTTCTAGGCTTAATTAGGCTCAATTGAAGGCATTTTCAAGCTCCCATCGTCAGAAACAAAGCACACGAAGCTACCACAACAGATAAGACAATAGACCCTCTTACTATCTTTGGTGTAACGAAAAGAATACATCCTTTTCCATCCGAAAGGCCAGTGACAGGAAAACTTATCTGTAGTACAAGAATCCAATTAACAGCACACAAGCGATCACTCACTTGAACTCCTAACTCACAAAAGCTAAACCCCACACCTAGAACAAAGAAAAGAACTAACTGTTTATCAATATTAACCAATAAAGATTCCAACTTGGGACGTTTTATGACACAAAACGCAACTGGGGATCAATTATTCTCACAAAACGTAAGAGTTCAAAGTGGGACATTAAAAAAAGACCTCGAACTGGAGCAGGCCAGGACCTGCCCTCGATGCGCTTGATCCCATAGACGAGCAGAGAAGCCCATGGTTGATGCATAGTTAAGCAAGAATTCGTGTAGTTTCCATGGCTTCTTCCTCCTCCACCTCCTCCTCTTCTCATGTTCCAAGTGCTTAATCTTCTGGTTCCTCCCCGGTGTTCAGTTAGCGTTGGGAATCTGGCGAGACCCGTGTAGATTTCCCGGTTTCAATGTTCCAAGAGCTCGCGTGCAGCTTTTCGTTTTCTATTTTTGTTTTTTTAAGTTTGATTTTTTTTTGTTTGATTTAATTTTTTACTATTGTTTCAGTTTTATATTATATTAATATATTATTTTTAGTTATATATTTTTTAAATTAAAAAATTAAAAATAAAAACTATCGAAATCAAAAAAATAAAAACAAGTATAACGTCAAAAGAGCTTTTCTATGTTTTTAAAAGAGCTTTGGTAACAAAAATAAAAAATCAAAATCAAAACAATGAATCTTACCAAAACTCTCAAAAATAAAAATATATTATAAAATTTTAAAAACACATTAATAAATCATAAAAATTAAAAAATTTAGCATAAAATTTTAAAAATACAAAAATTAATGAAAATATATAAAAATAAAAATAAAAAATATTTTCATTA
>JAOXYD010000003.1:15832452-15845797 GCA_028565735.1 Pinacopodium congolense | reverse complement strand
GACTTAATGGAGGTAACATTTTTACCTTAAGTAAAAAACTGTTTAAATGTTAGTCACTCCATTGAAAAATTTTAAAAGTTACTCACTCAATTAAAAAAATCTGAAAATGTTGCTTACTTGTGTAACTATTATCCCATTTTTTATTCTAAAGTATTTTATTGCATATGATATATTTATATATTAATTTATTGAAATTTGTTAAGATCTGAGATAGAGGATTATTTAAGCGAATAGATTGGAGGTTTGTACTTTCTATGTAATTGGGCTCTATAGTCAAGTAAGTGAGTAATAAATGTGAAATTAACTAAGGATTACAACACAATTTACACCATGCTTTACAAAAACTATTTAATGACAAGGAGGGAATGTGAAGAATACATCTTTCACATCTTTTCATAGATACAACACTAGTCAAGGTCAATAAAAATCACAAAAGACACGACTGTATAATCGTCGTCTCACAATTGTGTGTGATTAATATTAATATAATAATAATAATTATTATTATTTTATGGACTGTAAGTAATAGATGATCATATTGTGTAAGTCATGCGACAAGCAACGAGAAACAAAGTAGAAATATTATTATTATTATGATTATTATTTTATGAATTGTAAGTCATAGATGATCATATTCTATAAGCCATGGGACAAGTAACGAGAAACAAAATAGAAATTGACGTAAGCAAAATAGATGGCGGACAGAAGCAAAGTAGAAAGTGGTAAAATCCTACGAGAAAGCGACAAAAAGAAGACAAAACAGAAGATTCGTTTTAGATTTTGGATTTAGTTTTTGGATTTTTTAAACACAAAAATCAATAAAGAACATCACAGAAATCGGAAAAAAAAACTCTAATATAACACAAAAATTGAGACAGACAATACAAAAATTTATAAAAAATACACAAAATTCTATAAAAAATATAACAATCACAATTAAAAATTACATTCAAAAGCTCAATCAAATGACCCTTTTAAGATTAAGGAGTCACACGTACATATTTTGTCAAATGTCCCCATATCAAAATGTTGTAATTTTGTATTAAATGAATACGATGTCATATCTTGTATGTGTGGCTTTCAAATTATTCACATATCTTTTTTTTTTTTGTTATTAACGAAGATTAATGAAAGAATTACATTGGTATTAAACTTAAAATTATAAAATTTAAATAGATTGTTTTGAAATTATAGAATTTAATTTAAAAAATTAGTTAAAAGAGTGAAATTATTCTTGTCTCGGTCGTGTAAGTTCTAGTCACCAATCTTACTCAGAGATCCAAATTGCAATTGCCCAGTCAGTCACCTTTGTTTCCCCTAACTTCTTTCAGGGGCTGAGCTAGAGCTCAAAAGGAGAAAAGATCTCCACTTTCTCAATCTTTGAGTGCTCTCTCATAAAACCGAAAACCGTATCCAAAGGAATTTCTCAAACGACATCCTTTTCTCGACAAAAACGACACCCACCTCGTCCCCATTACTGGGTCACCTCCCAGAGGCATGTTTCTGTTCGCTCACTTCTGCCTCTCTTCTCGCCATCCCCACCTTTGCCTTCTCAACCATTATCCCCTCCGCAGACCAAATTCTAAGACACAGAGTTGACTTTGCGTTGGTTTTCAAGTTTGATTTTTCAGACAGGTAAAAGGAGAAGAGATAGAAATGGATCAAGATGTTCTTGATGATATTATCAAACGGCTTCTTGACGTTCGTAGTAGACCTGGAAAGCAGGTGCAGTTGTCCGAGTCCGAGATCCGTCAGTTGTGTGTTGTGTCGAGAGATATTTTCTTGCAACAACCCAATTTGTTGGAGCTCGAAGCACCCATTAAGATTTGTGGTACTTTTTCTTGTTAAACCATTCATAACTTTTTTTTTTCCTTGATATTTATCGTGGGTGTTTTTGGTTTTTGACATCTCGCTTATTGGTTTCTGGAATGTTCAAAATCAGCTTTAGATATCCAAAATTGTATTTTTGGTGTGTACCTATTAAATTTGCGCTGATTTTCTGAAGTCGATATGGTGCTTTTTGTTGTTTTTAGGGTTTTCTTTGGTGTACTAGATGGGGGTTTGTGACACTTTTGAAGTGTTTATAATTTCCCTTTAGTACTCGTGTGGATTCTTTCATTCTGTTAGTCTTTTTCTCCATCTACTACCATTGCCCCAGTTGAGGTGGCTTTATTGACTGATGGTTGGATTAACTCTGCGAATGAGGCTTGAGACCTTGTTTTGTGCTTGCTGAAGTTGGAGTTCAACTTGTGTCTATCGCTGAAGTTTCATGTACAAAAAGGTGTTGGATGTTTTAGCTGAGCTATGCTCGATGCAATTGAGGCATTTAGGTTCACTTTGTTGAGATTAACGCTGCCTGTAGTAATATTGATTTTTGGTTGACTATGATATCGGTGTGAATCTAGGCTTATGATTGTGATTGAGATCTCTATTAATTATATTGTTTGTGAACGTTTTAGCAATTATAATTGCTACAATTACTGTGGGTTTCTTTTAATTATCCAGTTGTTACCCGTTTTGTGATGATGGACCCATCATTAGTTATGGCATTATGTATCAGGTCTCTTTTAGATGGTTTGTACTTGTGTCATTGGTATAGTCTTCTCACTCTTATTATATTACCTCTCCTTATATTTGCATTTCCATGACTTCGTGCTAGGTCACATACTCTACTTTCTTGGCATCGACCATGTAAACCTAGCTCTAGATTGATCTTTTATTTTCATCTTTTGTTATATCGACTCACTCTTTGGTGTCAATGGACCCATCTATTGTCCATTATATTGATTATTTGAACTTTTCTTCTTAAAATTGGCCTGGTGTATGAATCCTCTTGATTACTGTGTTCTATTGCAATGCTATGTGAATGTTTATTCATCTTTCCACCTGCTTACAAGGTACTTTACTGTTTGAAGTTTAAGTGTACCAATAACTTGTCTATTGGAGCTTTTATGTACTTTTAAATTCCGCAATAACTTTGGTCTACCAAGGTTCTAGTGCATGGAACCTTTTTGTGTTTCTTGTGTGATTTCAATACTCATCATGTGTTTTACATGCTTTCCTTGTATTTACAAGCTGAAGTTTGCATGGGATTTATCAAGTCTGTTGCTGTAGCTGGCTTTACAGTTCAGGTTTTATGGATCACTGTTTTCATGTTTTCAGTCAGTTGTATCCCTCATTATTTATAAAACATCTTTTCTTTTTGTTGGAATTGGTTTGACAATCCAAGTAGTTTTGCCAAATTAATTTAAGATCACACTTGTATATGATGAAAATATTGTAAAAAGTATGCCATTGCAGTTATGTTTCCTTTTTTATTTTCCTCTCTTACTTTTTGTTGTTGAAATTGATTAATTTCAGGGTCATTTGTTTTTTGGGGGATCAAATACTATTACTTGATCTCATCCACATTGCATGCTGTGACTGCTTTGCTAACTCAACTTGCATTGATAATTTCAGGATCATTTATTTTTTAAGCATTATAATGCAAGTTTTTGCGGAAATTTTGACCCTGTGATTTGACTTATCTACTTCTTCAATGTCTTAAATTACCTCTACTTTGTATTAATATATTCCTTGTTGGGATGGGATGCAAAATTTCTGGGTGTTTTTTTTTTCCTTTGTCACAGTTAAGTCAATAATCTATGGACAGAAAATTCTACAAAATCAGAGCTAAGGGTTTGGGTTTTTATGTTACATGTGCATACTTGTTATGCTGTTTTTATCTTTGCACGTGCATTGCTTGTATCTACAGTTGTGCCCTGGGGGGCTATTTTGTGCTTAGAGTTCTTATCACTTTCAATGGTGATTGCAAAACTCTGTTGTTTGACTTGCAGTGCACTGAGATTCTAGTTCACTACCTTGCTATTTGAAAGGCTATTATGCAAGTTAAGAAGTGCATTAGGCACGACTTACTATGGCTATAGGTCAGTCAGAAGCAGTGTATACAAAAGTACTTGTTCCAACAATTTAATGTTAGAATTGTCTGTTTTCTGGGGACGAACAAAGCATCACTCCTGTTGAATAGTGAAGTGACTGGTAAGGGAGGCATTAAATGCCTTACAAGATCCAAATTCATTTGTGTTCTTGTAATGGAGAGGAGATCTGTGTGTGGCTATATGAGGATTATTTGTGGTGATTTTGTTGAAGAATATGTGTGAATAAGTTGGAGAGCTCCAGATAAATTAGCATCTTCTTTTGTTCGTGTTTGGAGCTTATCCTTGCATGCTTGACACATTACATAATTTTAAGCATCTTCTGTGCACAAGAGCCAAGGATGATTGAGTTGAATTCTTCCCATTGGTTCATGCTTCATTTTGCCGAATAATTTACAAGCTTGAATTAGTTCAAGCTGGGTTTGAACTCATTAGGTCCAGATCTGGTGATCTTTTACTTTTGGTGATTGACTTTTTTATATATGGTTGTAATTGTTGGGTGAATAAAATCTTGTTGTGTCAACGACCTATGCTTAATGTGTAACATTCTGGTGTGTTTCTGAAATAGTTGATCTGAATTCATTTTATGTTTGCTTTTATCAGGACATTACATGTAGTCATTTCATCAATAACTGTCACAAAAACTAAAATCAGAAAGCATCATATATTTGTGGAACCTTTTTTTTTTTTTTTCCCTCCAGTGGATGAAAATTTTTTGTGACTTGATTTTTTTTTTATGATGACATGCAGGTGACATCCATGGTCAATATTCGGATCTTCTAAGGCTGTTTGAATATGGTGGATTACATCCACATGCAAATTATTTATTTCTGGGGGATTATGTGGACCGAGGCAAGCAAAGTTTGGAGAGTATATGCCTTCTTCTAGCATACAAGATAAAGTATCCAGAGAACTTCTTCCTCTTAAGGGGAAATCACGAATGTGCTTCCATAAATCGTATATATGGTTTTTATGATGAGTGTAAGAGAAGATTTAATGTTAGACTATGGAAGACATTCACAGACTGTTTTAATTGCTTACCAGTGGCTGCTTTGATCGATGAGAAGATTCTTTGCATGCATGGTGGTCTTTCTCCAGACCTGCATAGTTTGGATCAGATTAAGAATCTGCAACGCCCAACTGATGTACCAGACACTGGTTTGCTCTGTGATCTTCTCTGGTCAGATCCCAGTAAAGATGTTCAAGGTTGGGGGATGAATGACAGGGGAGTCTCGTACACTTTTGGTCCTGACAAAGTTACAGAATTCCTTCAGAAACATGATTTGGATCTTATTTGTCGTGCCCATCAGGTTTTTGCCTATTCAGCAATCTATTTCATTTTATTCAGTCTTCATCTCCTCCCTAATAGTACTTGTAGGATTATAGAGGATAAACAGTCTGGAGCATAACATGCAGCCTTTCTGGGTTACTTGTGTCTCCTTTAGAAAATCGTGGCTTTGACATTTTATCATCTGGTACTTTGACTGCAGTATATGCTCTATTTGCTGAGTCTTTGCAGTTCCATTGTATTGTCCACAGCACGCCTTTCTTCATTGAAGCTTTCATTGCATAACTTTGTCCTTAACCATTTCATTGGTGTAGGTTGTGGAGGATGGATATGAGTTCTTTGCCGACCGACAACTTGTAACTATATTTTCAGCCCCTAATTATTGTGGAGAGTTTGATAATGCTGGTGCCATGATGAGTGTGGATGAGACTTTAATGTGCTCTTTCCAAATATTGAAGCCTGCTGATAAGAAGTCAAAATTGTTTGGGAGTGCAACTACAGCAAAACCTGGGAACCCTTCCACAGGAGTTATCTTTGGGAGCACGACTGCATCTAAGCCTGGAAACTCCCCTTCGGGAGTCAGGGTAAACCCTCAACTATCAATGGGAGTTCTTTTTGTGTAATTCTTCAATACTGTGGGGCTTGACTTTCTTGCTATGTTGTGCTCTTGTAGGCCTCTTGGTGATTTTTATTACTTGTTAGCCTGCAGAATGATAGGTACAGTTCTGCTTTGTTTTATTGTTTAAAATAGGTTTAATAACTTTCAACTTCCTGACTGTTATTGGAGATTTGGGTTTTAGAATTGATTTTGTGTAATCTTTTGGTAAAGTGGAGGGAGATTGTCTGCCTTTATTAGAATATAAAGCAAATACCATGGCTCTAGACATCCTGAGTGGGGTTGATCCTTTGTGAATGAAAAATCTGCATAATCAAAACTATATTTGTTTACCATTTTCCTCAAGCTAGTATGAATTGGAACACTTCTAAATTTGATAACACGTCATCTGATAGACATCTACATGTTACTGAATCATCTATCCAATAAATTAGTATAGAATATTCTCTGGAGCAAATAATTGACAAGTTCACTTCTTTCTAGAATTCCTATCTTTCTGACTCAAACTCTGCATCAGTTACTGTCTGTGTTGGGTTGATGGAACATAGGCCACCTGTTGTTATGCAATCGTGGAAAAACTTCTAGTTTTTTAATTTAGTTATAGGTGCTTTATGGATTTTAAAAATTTCAATAAACTCCATTTTAGTACAACACTTTGAACTCATCCTGGGAATTTCTTCTATGATAATGTGGGAGTAATTGCATGATGAGGAATATATCCAAAAATGTTAACAGACTTATACTTTAGAAGTTGATTGAAATTCTTATTCAATCATATGAAAAGGGAGAGAAATTAAAACAAAAAAGGTAGGTATGCACATGACTCTTTGTGTATACCCTAGCTACTTCGGCTTAAATTTTCTTTCCTTTTAACCGGTAAATGCTCTTACTTTATCCAACTAGAGAAAATATTTAGCCAATCTGTTTGCAATGAAATGTATTACCGCATGATTGATTAGAATTAGAATCATAATGCGTCTAATGGAGCAACAGTAGAATTAGAAGTTGAAAGTTGGTGGCTGATGGTATTGGTAATTGGGGAATGCTTTAGGTTACTGATTGCCAGTACGAGTGGAAGTAAATACAGGATTATACTGCATATGGAAATTTGATGGTAGTGTTGGTATTGGTTGAGGCCTAGATTCCCTCCTGGCCAGTTGATTTATCTGTTCTCGTTTCCATGTCCCTCAAGTCTATGCAGTTGATTGGTTGCTACCCCAATCAGCAAACAGTATTCGGTATTTAACAGATGTTTTCTAGCTCAAAAGACTTGCTATCTTTTTTTTTCTTTGTTTATTTTTTGACATTTGAAGCCACTTCTTGTAGTTTGCTGGCTTGAGTCGTGTTTTTGTTGCCTTTAATTACCAACTCCAATGCATTCATCATGCATTATCCGCCAAACCTAAATATTTTGATCTTTGTAGTAGCACCTTCATCTTCTATTTCTGTAAGCTACAATTTGGGATAATTCGTTTGGAAAGGCCGCCTTTTCTGCTTGAGGAAATCAAACGATGTTTCTTCAGCATTCTTTCTGTACTTTTGGTGTTGGCAGATTGTTTAACTAAAGCATGCATAAATTGCTAACCCTCCCATTTTGGCTTTGCAGTCCCTGGAACTAAAAGTGTGAGTATATGACAGTTGGATTTCCAGATTCAGAACCAACTATTTGGGTCCGACACTCCAAAGTTGCAGGGACAGGAAACATGAGGCCCACTTAATTAGCTGTACTGAAAATTGTATAAATTAGAAAGAAAATAGGAATTAATGTAAAGATTTCTTTTAAAGGTGAAGCTGGATTGGGATAGAACCCTGATTCATTCTCTTCCCTAATGGTGTACCCTAGAAGCTTCAAAAATTGCTGCCTCGAATTCTTTGCATGTTGCGCCTTCTGTTCTGCATATCCCTGAGCCCATGATATATACCCAAACGAATGCTGGGTGGTGATTCAAGGCACAACATGTGACGACTGATCTGTGTGTTGTGTGTGTGTGGGCCCTCGTGTTTCATTTTTGCCTCGGAGCGAGGGAAATGTACGAATGTCAATTACTCAATCATATGCTTGTGGGAAAATATGATGAAACGACTGTATCTATCTTCAACTGCATTATGCCCCTCTCACCTCTATTAGATTTTTGCCCCCTTTTTTCCAACAAGGAAAACAGAAAGAATATGCAAACCATGATCTTCGTCGGGAATTGCTTTGATTGCTTGTACACAGGCTCTAATATTTTGAATCACTAAAAGGATGGAATAGAAGATCGTGAAGGTGAGGGCATGACTGACTCTGTTGGAGGTAGAAATATGGTTAGTTACACCATGTAGATGATGGCTTGGTAGTCCAAGATAAAACTACAATTTTGTGCGTTCATATTCTACTGTTTTTTTTTAAAAATGCTGTTGGCTGATCAAACTTCCCGTTCCTCAAGTTAAATAAGGAAAAAACAGAAAGGCTCTCCCTTTCCCTAATAGAAGTGTACGTTGTATTTTGACTAAAATGCATATTGTTTCCTTTTATTTGATAAGATTGTAGCGATTTTCAGTCATCACATTTTTCATTAGGGGTACAAAAATCTTTTCAAGGAATTATAAAAAGGGAAATTATAAACACTAGAAATGAAAAAGGTTGGCAATTGATTAATTTTCTTGTGTTTTTTATCTTACTAATCATTTACCGAAATATGTTTATAAACCACTTCTCTAAGCCACTAGTTCTCGATGTTGACCATTATAATTAAGTCATTTAGAATAAACTCATAATATTTTTTATTGTAGGCACAAAGCATATTGAAAGCGAAGAGACTTTTGAATGTTGAGCCCTTGTTTCAAAGTATATCAAATCAGTATGGTGATTGTCTACATTTTGCATATTTTCATTGTACATATAATAAGAAGGTATATTCGAAAGTCCGAGCACAAATATAAAATTAAAGTTCGGGTTTGCAAATATATATATATATATATATATTATGTGGATTACAACTAATTAGTCTTTTGTTTTACACCTCAATCAAATAGAAACATGTATGCCATTAGTTAAGGGTTTGGTCTTCTTAGCATGTTTATTGGGTGTATGGTCTTTGTCTATTAGGGCACCTTGATAATAGAATTTAAACTTGTGACCAAGTATCTTAAATGTCTCTTGTCATCTTATAACATTTTATATAAATAAATTATAAGGGATTACGTTTAGAGCACCTACTATATTACTTGACTTCATGCAGACCATATTGTATTCAAAGTGGCCTTCTGTTGCCGCATATATGCTATCTGGAGGGAAAGAAACAACAGAATTTTCAAGAGAGAAAGAAAGGAAGCGGTTACACACTATGGAGTGGATCAGAGGGGTTTTGATGGTTAGACTAGAGATCACAAACCTTTCACAAAGACTGAAGTCTGCTTGAAACTTTTGACTTAAATGAAAAGGAGAGCTACCTGGTCTATCTCTCAAGATCATTCTCATCCCAGCTCGTGCAGTTTTCTTTCATAGGTGGTTTAGTCCTTTGTTTTAATTCATAGAATTTCTTCAATGAATTAGCTATTTGTTGTTTAGTCCTCAGGGGGTTTCCAAATGCTCGATCCTTCTTGTTGTAACAGACTCTTGATTTTATGCTCTCAGTGACTTCTATTAATTATTTTATTTTAACTTCCAAAATAGAAAAACAATGAAACTAGTGAGAGAGATAAAAGAAAAGCAAATGTTATTTCCTCTGTGTTGCAGGCATTCTAAAGGACAGGTGATTCTACAAGTTACATGGAATAACAACCATATCTTTTAATCTAGGCGTTACTAATATCATTTTTACGAATCATGTATCAATTATGAAAGTGCATGTATTATTATTTAATGATCTTATAATCCCTTCTGTTTATATATAACGTTTACATGTGATAACAAAGCATGTTTCAATGGGTTGTATGGCCATTAATAGTTTGAACATGTTAATTTTTTTAACTAGAAAAACCTATATGAATATTTTAGGATATTGAAAATATTCCAAACATTATTTACATGAAATTATATAATTTTTGTAGGTGCTTGTTGATAATTGCATTAAAGTGGACTTTTAATGAACTTTGTGAATTGTTGTTGTTGTTTTTTAAAAATCATTTTGTTTCACGCGAAGAAGTAATGGGATTGGTTAATAACTGCACCAAACTAAGTTGTTAAAAGATTTTGTAACTTTGTTATGTTTAAATCTTGTGTTTTTTCTAATTATTTTATGAGTTCTCACGGTTTTAGTCCTTTCTATTGTGCATTTTACATATTTCCCCCCCCCCAAATGATAGATATTCTATAGCCCGAACCTTAAATTACATAGGTCAATAAGCTTTTGCAACTTTTGGGAAGTTCAGTCAACCTTCAATTAACCAAAAGTTGTGTATAGTTGACCAAATAATTGAAGCATGTTGGGGGTATTCTAGTTTTATTTTTCATGTTTTTTTATTTTAATCAGCCCAACAATGTATAGGGCTAATTGAACAGTGGTCTAAACTCATGGAAAATTGGGAGGCGATCTAATCGCATATCAGAAGTAAAAATAAAATTAATTTTTATTTGATTTGATGAAAATTTATGATCACAATATTCTATAATAAGATTAAACTATAAACGTAATAAAATATTAATATAAATTCTTACCTTATTTTGAAATTTGATCCATATTTTCTTATTCTCTTATTTTGATAGAAGTGCCCCTTAAACCGCACACATGTCCAGTTTATAATAATATCGATAGACCAACTTTTGGAGAGATTCAATACTTGAGAGAAAAAAAATGAGAAGCACTAACCCCTTTATATTTCTTCTTTTATATAAAAAACATAATATTTTTCTTAATATGAAAATTAAATATAATTACAATTAAAATCTCACTTTAATTATAATTATAATTTAATTTTAATAAAATCAAATATCATATATTTAACCTTAAAATTTCTAAAACTTCACAATTAAATCCAACTTAATTTATTTTACTCTCTCTAATAAATCCATACGTGTGACCTATTAAGTTCCTAATATGTTGGTAACGATTATAAATTATAATTATAATTCATAATTACAATTAGATAAATTAAAACTTCTTTTAATTTATCTTTAATTCTCTAATTAAATAATTTATAATCATAGATTAAGATTGGGGTCTAGAAACATGTCATGACCACCTAAATATTAAGAATATTAAAATAGTTTTAGCTTAACCTATCTGTCCATGTTTTTTTTGTATAATTCAATTCTTTCATCCTACAATACTCCGATTAGTTATAGAGTATGGAATTAGTGTCTTCTCTATTTGAGTCTAATATATAAGTTCTCTACAATTAGTAATCAATTTTATTAATGACATTTAAAATCTCTTTTCAAAGTGTTATTTGACCTTGGTAAAAGATTTCTTAAATCAATACAAAAGTAGTAAAACATTCTCCCTAATTACTTTAGGATGAAAAATCATATATTGATCACTCAATTACCTCAATATAGTTCATATTACGTCTAATGACTACCGGGTGAACTATTTATGGTTAGAATAAATTGTAAGTAGTATCAAACATAACAATCCCCATATAAGATAATTTTGGTAATCTCAAGTCTGACGATCATTTATACAATCATCATAATGAGTATTTCCATATAAACAAAAGTAATGTTTCATATGAAAATTTCATATTAAGTTAGTTCAGTGGGCTTGTTCTCGAATAAGGACTTCACGTTTGTTTAAGTATCTTCATACTTTAGTCTATGAGATCGACTACTTTTTTTATAAGAAAAAATCATAATGTATGCTAGTATTTTCTCTCTATTTATGTCCAGTCATAATAAAGCAAGAACTGGAAACAAATTAAAAATAATATTTAATTACAATATAAATCTTACAATTATGATCTCCATCATAATTTTATTTGTAAAATATATTTATTTCATAGACTTTATTTTATATATAGTCAATTAAACAAATATGTGTAAAATAAATAATGCCTTTATAAAATTATGTCACTGATTTACAACTAACCGATTGGTTGTATGGCATAACCTAATACTCCCACTTATACTAAGTCAATTGCTTAAGTATCTCATACCATATTATCTTATGGTGATCATGCTACTACCAAAATAATGACTTAGTGAGAGAATTCTATTTAATTCTCTTTAGTGAGTACTTGCTTAAACCTTACAATTTTTATCTCAATTATCATTATAATTAAAGGGAATTACAAAATACATCCTTGAATCATTGATAAGATCTTAATTCCTTTTTCATGCCAAATGACTCTTATGTTCTATAGTACACAACTATTTAAACAATGTAAGGAACCACACCTAGTTCATTAAAGAACTTCATGATCTAAGCAATCATTTCTATTAAATGAAAAATGTATTAGGGCATTAGTAGAAACTATTGCTACTTTAGAACATTTCCAATTCAAATAATATTTTTCTAAGTAACTATAATTTAATTAGGACTTATTTATGTTTTTCTCATACTAAAACTAGAGTCCCATAACCTTGAACTTAAAAATTAGCTCATACATAGAATAACGGATATCGTTTATATTTCATAAGTATTAAATATCTCAAGTGTTAAACACCTTTAGCATATTATCTATGTTGTTGGATTAGAATAGGCAAGAAACTCTTGCATATATCCTTATAGATCTTAATTCTCAAAATTTATGTGTTATCTTTTCATTATCCAACTAAGAGTTGTTCTTAGACTACCATATTTTCAATAATTGAGAAATATGCATTATTATTCTTAATGCACCGTACGGCATTACATACTCCCACTTATACTCATAACTATACTCCTACTAATCTTCTTATACACATGATAAATCCATAATCATTTTTAAAACAAACTCTTTGAATTCTTTAAGAAAGCGAATATATTCAACGCCTATCAACCTTTTGAGTATACATCACATGTATCAAACAAAGGTACTAGTTCCAGTTGGATGCATTATTATGAGATTTGAACTATTTCAAACTTCATCTTATTCCCACTGCTTATCTTAAGAACTAATCTCCTTACAAGTACTCATTAAATTAAACATTTTTCGTTAATGGGTCTATAAAACTATATTAAACTTTTGGATATCTTATAACTTCCTATTATTTGATTCAGTTATAAACTTATTAGATAATATATACTTCAATTAAACATCACATCCCAAAAACAATAGCATTGACTCATTTTAGAATCATATCATTCCATATCTCATATGAATCATGTTAATAAGTTTAAATGAAACTATTAAAGGTAAGTAGTATCAAGACATAACTATGATGAAACAAAAATTGCATGACACAATATCATATATTATAAAACTCCTACATAAATCCGTACTACTATAAAATTTAGTCATATAGTCAATTATTAGAGAATCACATGCTCTACTATATAACAAAGAATATTATTGAACCAAGGGAGGCTCCAATCTTGGTTTTGATGATAACAAAACATGCTTAATCACTAATGGTTTGAGTTTATGATGTTAATCTTAAAGTTA
>JAOXYD010000003.1:15814557-15824914 GCA_028565735.1 Pinacopodium congolense | reverse complement strand
TCAAATTGATTTAACTCCTAATTCATGGCTAAGACCCAACTTTCATTGTTTAGAGCTTCATCTATATTTTTAATCTCGTATTTAGATACGGAGGAAGCTTTTTTCATGAACTAAAACTCTTACTTGATTTAATTTTCAACACTTCTTCGACCTCTTCAATCTTCTCCTAAAAAATTCCTTCTCATTGTTTCTCAATGCCTATTGTCACTAAGCCTCGTCTTGTCACTGGAGCCTCAACTTCCGATATATCTGCAAACATTGGGGAATTACTCGGAGATGTGCACATCTTCACTACAACTAGGGAGCCCATCCTGTTCAAGGATCTCTGGGACCCAAAAGAGGTCTCCTTTGATCTTATCTCTTCAGTTTATAATCATTTTCTTATGGATTAGGTAAGGGCTTGATGTGTAACATCCGCATGCTTTAAAGAAAGCAAGACACCTATATTGGTGTCATTGCCACCAAGAATATGAAGCCTACACACGGCTTCAACATGTCAACTCCTTATCTCTTATGGCTTCTTATAAATGCAGCTAAAACATAAGAGAGCTACACGGTTGAAATGAAAAAAAAAAACACATTGTTGGTTATTTGTAACGGGTTTAAATGCGAAGCAAGAGTATTTTCTTGTTTTGGAGACTTGTCTAGTCAGGTGAAGATTTAAGCGTGTATGTACAATTGTTATTTACCTAAAGAATATTTATTAGATGTGATTACAAAGTTAGGTCTTTTTGAATAGAATGTGTTACATATTTAGGTGAGAGAATATATATTAGAGCCATCAAATAGATGGTCAGGAGACCAGGTAAGGTTAATCTGAAACTATATCCTTATATATTTTATGTTGCATGCAAAATGATCCTTATAGTTTGTGCATATTTAATGTGATAATTATATCTAATAGTTAAATAATAACTGTATTTTTGGGATATGAATTTTATGCTAGCAATGATGATATATGACATGTTTTCTAATATTGTTTGATAAATTGATAAATATGACATTGGTATATAGTTTTGCGTGATATGACATGTATTGTTTAATTGCAAAAATATGATGGATATCTTCTTCAATGGCGTATGATGAACCAAATTTGATAATTTGTCTTTATAAAACATATTGAGTATGAGTTATGATTTGATAATTTGTCTTTATAAAACATATTGAGTATGAGTTATGATAAATTGAGTTAAAGAACCGTAGTAGATTAGTAGCTTGCATAGGACAAACTATATTCGAAGGTTTTTGGTATTGATGAGTTGTTGCATTTTGAGTGACAGGTGGCTAGGTACCTGTCCATGGAGCAGGTACCGGGACATCTTGAGTCCCGGGAATGTCGTTTGTTGATGACTAGATACCGGAGTAGTACTAGGGTCATCCCAAGTCCCAGGGATACTATGTGTCAATAGATAGATATCAGAGTGGTACTGGGGTACCAACTATAATTAAGCAAGAAAGGTGCCCTATACCAATATATATATTTTTGTGATTTTATTTCCACACAGTGATGGAATATGATGAAACAAGCCAGCAGATCATTGAATATAGGCCTACTAGATTTAATAGGGCTCAAAATAAGACAATAAATGATAATAATAATAATAATATAACTGAGCATAATCATAATATTGTATATGTGTATTGAGTATTTCTGTCATGATTTGTTTAGCTTATGTATGTTCTGTGTAGTGATTATATTATCATTTATCTGTTTAATGTATATTGAGATACGTATATATATAAGGGTATGGTTAGGTGACTTTTGTTGAGTTGGCAACTCATCATTTGCCATTAATTTTTCAAGTGATAAAATGAGTGGAGATAACATTAGTGTTCAAGACTAAAATTGTTGAGGTTAGTTAGGGCTAACAACATAGGATGTGTATAATTGTTTAGTTTTTGACTTTTTATATATATATCTATTGTTGCGTATTATATTTTGAATTGTATAAACAGAATTTTAAAGGCTTGTTTGGTTTCCTTTCCGTTTTCGGTTTTCGTTTCTTATTTTTTAAAATAAAAAAACCAATAAAAATAGCACAGAAACTGAAAAAGACAACATACTAATACAGCACAAAAACCCAGAAAATAACACAGAAACTAATACAAATAACACAGAAACCAATACACATACACAAAAATAAAAATTAAAAACAGAAACGAGAAGTGATACCAAACGTGCCGTAAGTTTATGGAATTCATTTGCGAATCCTAACTATTTTGATGAGATTTATATTATTTATATTGAATTTTATGAAATTCAAATCTCATAATTAAAATGAATAGTTTTTTGCATTTTAAACACAAAAATTTTAAATTGCAAATGAATTCTATAAAATACAAAAATTTTAAATTTTGTAAAATTCTACAAACTACAAAATTTTGTAGAATTTTTTTGTTCCAAACAAGTTGATAGAAAAGCAAAAGTATGCACGGAAGAAACAGAAGCATAAGACAAGAAAGAAGGGGAGAGTGAAGAAAATTATTTTTTTAAGAGACAAGGAATGAATTTAAAAATCAACTTTACCTCGGATAAATTAGTGATCAGCGATATCAAACGGAAAGTTAGGGAGGAGAGAAACTCTAGATATTAGGGATTTAAATGGGTAAATTGTCAATTAGATTGCCACGCTAGTTGAAACCATACAGACACTACAATCGTTGCCAGATGTAGTTAGCATATCTACAGTGAAAAAATGGGTGGGTAGTGGCTTGTTTAGATTGGTTTTTATTTTTAATTTTGATTTTCTGTTTTGTTAAATACAAAAATTGATAAAAAAATACATTAATATAGTACAAAAATTAAAAAAAAATAATAATTAATACAAAAATATAACAACCACAACAAAAAATTACAAACTACAACCCAATTAAACGTTCAATTTCATGCGACTATAACAAGCCTATGGGAGAATGATTTGCCTGGTCATTCGCCTTATATTTAGCAGACAATTTCTTCTTCGTTACAAGCCAAGTAAATATGTTAATAATAAATTTAACATATTTCATTAAACTAATTAAGTATATAGCCTAATATTCAATTGTTTAATATAATTTAATTTTAATATAAAATTTGTTACTCAAAATTAAATATTAATTTAAGAAATTTTATGTACTAATTATTATGAAGTTTTAAAAAGTTATGTACTTTTAAGATATTTCAAATTTAAAAATATTTTTATTTAAAATTTAAATTAATGATTATATCAAATTAAAAATTAATTGATTGCAGCATCTTAGAGCATCTAGTATTTTAATATTATATTATTTATAATACTTATTTTAAACTAATATCAAATATTATATTATTATATTATTTATAATAAATAAATGATATTTATTTATTAATAATAAAATTAAATTACCATAAAATGAAGGATTAAAATTACTTTTTATGATTATAGAAGAAAGTAAAAGAAAAATCAAAATGAGAAATAAAACTACATAACTGACCCTTTTCTACCTATTTGTTTTAAGTAGCCAAATAACCGACAATATATGTATAAATAAGATGGAAACATTTTACCGGTTAATCGACTCTCTATTTGAGCGTCGATGAAAATAGAAAATGCAATTCTGGTTGAATAGAGACAATTGTAGCTCTTTGAGAGCCTAAAACCCTGAAGAAAAACCCTAATCTCCACCATATTTTACTTAATTCTCGCAAACAGTCAAAGCTATGGCCGTTACAATCTCAAACGTTTTCAATTGCCCTAATCCCCAAATTTCTCCGCGAAATTGCATTCCAAGATTGTCCGTTTTGAAATCCCCTCCTTGTGCTGTCAGGTAGAAATTTATGCGTAACTTTTTCCAAAAGAAAAAAAAGAAGAAGAAGAAGATAATTTATGCTTAACAATTTGCTGGGATCCCTTGGTATGTATTTTGTTCTAGTTGACAAGCATGAAGACAGTGTAGTTCTAACTGTTTCCTTGATGAGAAAATGCTGGGAAGAACTTTTAAATTGTTAGCTGTTTCTGTGAATGAATTACTATCTCGAGTAAAGTTAATCCTTTTTTTCTCCCCCTTTTGAGTCCAGTTTCTTCATTTATGTGTATGGCTTCGCATAAGTCATTACTAGAATTCAACTGCTTATGGAAGCTATGAATTTTCTTGGCATTCCTTGGCTTATTTGAACTTGGATAATATAACTACAATGAAACGTTGGTGAATTTTACCAGATTCTCTAGAGCAGGTTTTCCGAATGAAAGGATAATCTGTGCTGCAGCATCAGGTGCAGGAACGTCTACCCCGGATGGTGACTCGAATCCATACGAGGTAATTTTTAGAATTTGTGGAATTGGTGACATGGAGATTAATTTTACAAATGTCTAGCTATACATTTGGTTGTCATTCTCTGTGTTTTGAGTTGTAGAAATTTTTGTATATTTTAGGTCCTTGGAGTGAGCCCATTTGAAGGGTTTGACAAGGTCAAGATGGTATATACGAAAAAACGCAAGGACGCTGAGATAGTGGGTGATGTAGCCACTGTTTCACGAGTATGTTTTTATTCTGTCATTTATGGTTTATGAAGCCCTCTTTCCGTGCATAATTTATTTCTTCTTTATTTGCTTACATCTTTAGCTATTACTAATTGAGTTAATTTGCTTACATACGGGATCTTGTGCCTTCTCATGTATTCTGTCCAGCTTGAGAAGGCATATGATAAGCTGATGATGGCACAGTTGACAAACAGAAAGAAGGGTATCACATATGGCTCATTCCAGGTATAACTTGTTGTTTATCATGAAATATCTTGATTCATTGTCAAATTTTGCATGGTAAACTTTCTATGTAATGTGGCCAAGGGTTGATGCCTGAATGTAGAGGTTCTAACATTCTATCCACACAAAAAAAAAAAAAATTGTAGAGGTTCTAACAAACAATTTTACTTGTGAGGTTGAATTCTAATCCAAGTTTGCTATGAATTTCTGAAACTGCTGAACCAATCTTTTTGGGTTATCCTAGAAAATTGGCATTATTAATCATAAAGAAAAGAGGGATTAGACTATAAGTTACAAAGTTGGATATTTTTTCTGTATATGTTTTCTTGGATTTGTGGAGAAAAACGGTTGTTGGTAACTTTCATATGTGAGAAAACTTTTCATGATGATGTGCACCAGTAAATAGATAACAGGCTACCATGTGCATCTGCTTGCTCTAGATGGCTTCAAGAGTGTAAACTAACAAAGTTGCATATTTAATGAAGAGGCTCTTTTATGTGAAACATGATAAATTTATTAGAAAGTCCACATGCCTTTTGGAAATCTTAATCCTGTTGCAATTTAAAAGGAAATATGAAGGGTTAATTATGTTGGGAAATCAATCGATATCAAATCATGGGCATAGCGAAAAAGTTTTACAATTTCTCAAACGATCGCTTTAATAGAATAACTTAAAACGGCAATTGGGAAATAGAAAAAAGGTTTAAAACTTGATTTTGCTATCCTATAAAACTTTTTCTTCATTGACAATGCTGTCAACTATAAGTTGTTCAATTGTTCAACTTTTAATGGTATCCACTGAGCAAACAAGAGAAAAAAGCTAAACTTTTTAGGAGAGGTTGGCAAGAGTGCTAGAAAAGACTGTTGTGTCTTTTAAACTCTAAATCATAATTAAGTTGTAGTTCAAATTATAATTAAAATTTAACCAGAAAAATAAAATATTTCATATTTGATCCTAAAGTTTTTTAAGCTTATAAATCAAGTTCAACTTGATTTAAAGTTAATTTTTATGTTTAATTGCTCTATATGCGTGATCAATTAGATTCTTAATATATTGTTAATGATTATAAATTATAATATTATAATTCATAATTGAAATTGGATAAATCAAAACTTTTTTTATTTCTCTTTAAGTTTTCAATTAAATAATTTATAGTTATAAATCAAGATTGACAACTAGTAACATACCTTGACTTCTAGTAACATCTGTTGACTATCCAAATGTTAAGAATATTAAAATTGTTTTACTTAACCAATTCATGCCTAGTTATAAATGTAATCATTTTGTCATCCAATGTTTCAATTAAACATGGAGTATGAAAATTACACTGTATCTAAGTATAGTTGACTAAGCTACTCAATAAAGTAGGTCATAAGTCGCCTTAAAGCGTAATAATTTCCATTTGAAATACTTTGATAATTGTAAGTCTAAGGATTAATTACATAATCATCGTAATGAAGATGTTGGCAAACTTACAAATAATGTTTCATTTGGGACCTTATAATCGGACTAGTTTAAGGAACTTCCTCTTTAATAAACACAAACTTTTTTTTTTCTTTCATATTTTGATATTTTAATTTATGAGATCTTTTACTTTTTTTTTTGGGTAAGAAAGAAAAATAATATATATTAGTCTTGTGGCTTTATTAATATCTTGTCTTGATAAAATTATAACTAGGAAAAATTTAGAAATAATATGTAACTGTAATTTGGATTGCATAATCATGATTGCATCGTAATTTCTCTTTATTGAATAAAAGAATAATGTCATACATTAATTAAAATAAACTGATTAGCTGCAGGGAAATAAATTAACAAATTCTAGGTTTATCTTCTATCCTTATGTAATTTTGTGAAATTGCAGGTCTCAAAGGACATAAAATATGCTGATAAACAGCCAATTGTACCTTGGGGGCCAAGGTGTTTCCCCTCTTTCTTTTATTTATCAAGCAGATACTCATATAGATTGATTCTTGCTTGAAATTGTTTAATTTAAAATTCTTTCCCCCATCCCAGATTGGTCTAGCAGGTCCTATGAAAGTATTATTTAGTCTTCCACTGACTGTTTTTTTTCCCTAGCTCTTTATCGTTGCCTTTTTTGTGCTCTTCAGACTAAGTTCTCTTAGTACCCTCTTGTATATCTTTTTACATTTTCAGGTTTGCAAAGTCAAGTGAACTAGACATGCGAATCAACTTGGCAATATCTGCTGTCTTTGTAAGTAGTGAAAAAATTCTTCCTGCAAAAGGATAAGATATAGTATTTTGGACTCTCTCTGTATCTCTATATTTGTATCTTGCATGTTTTTGTGCAACTACACAAGCATACACATGTAAGTGTGTATGCATGTGTTACAACATGTTTTGATTGATAGGACTGGGATCTGAATCCTTAAATCATGCTTGAGGTCATGTTGAAGAAGTTAAAAAGAGGAAAATTTCCAAATTTAACACCTTGAGGTTCCCCTTCCCTAGATTTTTTAGATGCTATCTTTATGATTGTGTTTCCAGTCCTTATAGCCGGACCCAAGTTTTTGACATTGTTTGACATCCAATGAATACAATGGCAGTTTGCAACTTTACTTCCATTTTGAGGAACTGACTTTCAATCTTTTGAATTTACTCAACCCTGATTCTTTGTCCCTCTTATTAATTGACTTCTCTTCCCTATTTTGCATCTGACTTTTTACAGACAGCTTGGATCCTCATCAAACGCAATGCGGAATATAAGCCTTTGCAGTTTTTGGCTTTTGCATTTGTATATCGAGTGTTTGAGAAGTTAAAATCCTTTGAACCTCCTGTGTCGTCGACATATAGTGTGAGTAAGACTTTGAAAAGGTCCTTTTTTAAAAATTTTTTGCTCATCTTTTTGTGGATGCCAATTATCATCCAACTTTGACAAGTTTTGGCCAAAGTAAGTTCTCTTTACATGTGAGATAAATAAGGATCACTTTAATGCAGGAAGAAGGAGAAGATGATGGGCGGGCGCTGCGAATGGGAAAAAGGCTTCTTCGCTCTCTTGCCTTAGTTTTTGGTTCTATTGCTTTTGCTTCTTTGGTAGGATATGCTTCCAACTGTCTAGCATATCATCGGTCAATATTTTGTGAATTTGGCATTTGTTATAGTAGTAGATAAAATGAATTTATCAAGTTGAAAACTTCAGTTATCTTCTCTTGGTTATCATGGGCAACTTTTTTCTTATATACATTTGAAACCCCATAATCCAACCCTCAAAAGACTAAAATAGAAAAGAAAAGAGAAAGAAAAATAAAACAATATGAAAATTAAAAAAAAAACTTATTTTAAGCTTTCGTAATCCTCCAAGATAAGAAAATCATCTTCATGTTCTTATGGAAGATAGAAATATGGTTGTCATTTTTACTTAAATTTGTCATTTCTACCAAGTTTCTAGACGATTTCCACAAGAACATGTTATTAGTCATTGTCCTGCATTCCTGCTGTTTTTTTTTTTTTCCTTTGACAGTGGAAGTTACTCTTCTTTTGCATTTGCATGAGCCTATTACACTCTAAAGAAAGTACAAACTTGTTGGAACCAGAACTAGCAAAAATTTGAGAAATGAGCTTAGTTTGGTAGCCCTAGTCCTTTGCGACGATTTCCCTGGGAGTATTATTGAGTTGAAAAATGCCAAACCCTGTGTCAGATCAGTTGACTTGTTTTAAGTTAGAAGCTTGTTTCTTTGTTTCCTTAAATACGTGATGGCCACCTCACCATCACTTGTTACGTATTTACCTCTTTTACTGGTTTCTGTTTTAGATTCTTATTTCACTCTTTGGGGTTTGTTTGATTTTGATTTTTTTCAGGCTTATACTGGTATTTTAAACTTGATTGAGCTTGCCGGCAGTTATATACCTGTTTTTGTTTACAATAATCAGGTAAAATCTTCAACTCCTTTCCATGAACAATAGACTGCTTTTAACTCCAAATGACTTTCACCGGTTAAGTTTATGTAACTCAGTGTAGCTACTTGGATGCACTTTCAGGATAATTTTTTTTTTTAATCTTAAACCATTTTGTTAGTGCATAACATATATCTCTTTACTACATGCCTAAATAATAATTGAGCACTTGGATGAAGTTTCTGAGGAACTAGGGGAACATGTTCATGTGGTTGCATTTCTTGTTTTATGATACCCACTATTGTGCAATAAACTTTTTCTGTAGCTCAACTTTGTAAATTTATGTCAGTTTTTTCTGCCATTAATTTGTATAGCTGCTCTACATGCAGTTTACTCTTGAATAACAATAAAGCTTGTTATCTGACACTGCAATTTTGACCGTCTAAGCTCATTGATGGAAAGTATCGTACCAACACTAATGACATGTTTTAATTTGCAGGAACTCATAGTAACAACTTCTTCAGCAGTTATGCTTTACATTTTGGCATCGTTTTATAGGTAACTTGTAATAACCAAGCTATCATGAAGTGAGCTTTCTTGGACGTCTCTATAAAACTACCCACTTTCAAGTTAGCCAAATGAGGAACCGTAAAAGCTAACCTATGTAGAATGGAATTTTGGTTAGATTTTGATTCATGTGAGATGCCTGTGGTTGTTAATTATTTCAGCTTCCTTCATATTTCTTCTACTTGCTTGTTTTTGAGCTAGCATTGCATTGTAGTCATCTGGCAGGAAGAATGATCTATAAACCCGTTAAATCCTTCTATTGGATGTGCCTTAATCAAGAGGAAGAATTATAGGATTTATTATGAATTGTAACGTCTTATTTGAGTGGTGTTATATTTATTTATTTGTGTCCTACAAGTTAAAATAGTAATGACAAAAATGTACTTAAATTCTTAAATTCTAGAAGTCCATTTTTAAGGTTCCCACATAATGTAAAAAGCTCTTAAAGGTGCCAAACAGAAATGCGGACAATAAGCCAGGAACCATAGGTTAGCCACATGGGAAAAGCTAGTACTCATTACGAAGTAGGAAGAACCGATAATAGATAATAGAAATTTTAAGTTTTTTATTAAAATTTTATTTTATTATATAATAATATTAATAAATAAAAGACTAATTATTAACTGATTTTTATAAGGAGACATTCAATAATACTACAGTAATAAAATTGTAGGTAAAAATGTTTTGGATACACTGAAGTTGATTCATGATCAGGAGGAGAAACATATCATATATAGCATAAAAGGAAATGAAGCAAGGTCTTGATCATCACCGCCATGGTATTTCTCACTGCCAGCAAAAGATTTGTGGGTGAAGAAGGCCGAAGTCCTCGTTAAAAAAAAAGACAAACCAAGCAACTGTCCCAACTTGGACGGAGTTTGACCCTCTTCAAACCTCTTCAAAGGAGGTCTTCTTGAACTTTATCGTGCCAAGACCTTTTTTTTTAATAAATCAAAAATTGTCATTAATAAAAAGAAAAGGGTACAAGTCCTCGGTTACGAACAAACCACTAATAAGCTAGAATCACGACACTTTACCGATAATCAAGAAACTTAACCCTAATTTAGCTACGGTAAAAAGTTCAATTCATTTTCAGAAATGATTCAATTTATTTTTTAATGTTTGAAGGGGATTATAATCGTTACCCTCTTCCCTGTTTGCTTCCTAGTGCCTTTTTGTGGCTCATCAGTAGAATCTCAGTGCCTTCGATCCT
>JAOXYD010000003.1:15791300-15804542 GCA_028565735.1 Pinacopodium congolense | reverse complement strand
TTCGTGCCGACTTACGTGCCAAGCATTGACCAAGGCTCACCAATCCTTGCACAATCCTGCTAATTTGAATTATGACTTGAAGTTCATTATGGAAATTATGTCCCTATTATGACTAGTATGTAGTAATTTGGGTATGTCACTCAGAATACTACACCAATTCGCATAAACTTTGAGACTTGAGAAAGATAAGACATGTAGGGGTAAATGTCTAGAAGAGCTCATGGCCAAAAAAATCATAGGACATTTTACACTTATAAGATTTTGTAAAACAATTATGTACTGAATCCTTTTAAATGAATTCATGGTTTATACAAACTTTCAGTAATTAATATTTATGGGTCAATGAATGCTTTGAACTCTTGATGTTGCTTCTGAGTGGACTTAAATGTCCTGAGTTATAGTGGCGTATGTGTATGGTGAATATAGAAGTGTTTTGAATTATTTGTAGGGTCTTATTAATTTTTGAGTTTGGCAAAATATAGTCGTTGTGCTGCCAAAAATTTTTAAAAACTTTTAAAAATACTTTTTAAAACTCCACTACTTATGTTTAATGAAATACAAGTCAAGACATGTTAAAGATATTTGAAATATGGCTTAGCTTCATGGAGACATTTCCAGTATGATTAAGATAATCGACTGGAGGGTTTCCGTAGAGTGCCCAGCAGGTCGTCTAGTCTAATAGGACTAAAATGAATAAGTTGATTAGTCAAATAGGCTTGTTTCGAAGGCCTGCATTATGTAGAATTATCTATTTGTGATCATAGTTTAATCAACAAAATTATGTAATAAATCAATTTATATGTTACAAAAAGCTATGAATTCATCGTAGATAAATCATAATGATATATGTGGTAGATTAAACGTGATATTTATAGTATATAGTTAATTATTCCATCACTATTATGAATGAATATAATTGATAATTTCATATACACCTGATTTCTCATATTTTGAAGCATCGTATTACTTCCAATAGTCTACACTTCTCAATAAAAATTAGTAAGATAAATCACATAATGACTTTAAGAACTGGTCAAGGATAAGTACTCTTTAGTGTACTTATCTAATCAATTTAAAATGTCATGTGATAAAAATTAAAGAAATAGACAATTGACTATTCCATAAATATATCATGTATATGGTGATGAAAAGAGGAGAATTAGAACTCTTTTTGAAATTGTGAAGTCTATAGTGACATAAGCAAAGTTGGTTTAGTGCCTATTAAGGTGATATGTCATTAATGACCAAATATGATTACTTATGTACCTATCAAATTAGTTATTAAAATCTATATTTGTTATGGACAGCTAAATGACCTAACTTATCACATTTGAATTCCAATGAAAGTGTTACCTACTCAATCCCTTTCATAAGTATAGGAAATGAGATCCTAAAGGAATGGTAAATATCTTTGATAGATATTGTGAAAATTCTAAAAGATTTTTTATTCAAAACGAAGTAAGGTAATACTTAGTAATTAAATTTGTGTAAAAAAAATCATATTCTTAGAAGATGAATTTTTTAAGCAAGAGAAGATAGTTCAAAACTTATCTCTGTCTGTGACACTGAATCAAAATGATTTAATAAGTACAGATCAAATGGTTATGATACATTTGAGTAAGAGAAATTAAAGAGATGATAAATTAGTTTTTAATCATGATAATTGCAATATAGTGAGAGTTCTTTACTACAATCTCTTACAATCTAATTTGAGTAGGAGCAATATAAGAGTAGAGAGATAGTTTGTTTCTCTCATAATCTTTCATATGCACTCACATGGTAAGTGGATGAATCCCTAGATGACGTTTTGACGTTAAAAGGAAAAAAATTAATAATTCCACAAGAGACTTATGGGTATAATCATGTGAGAAAGGCTCTATTTTATTTTGCTAAGGATGAGTACATAAGTTATAAAAAAAGAATGAATGTTAATAAGCTCTATCTGAGGATACTAAAGGACTTATTGCCATCAAGTACATATAAGTTTTCAAATGTCAATTGAAAGACTGATATAGCTTTAGTAGTTACACATCACAAGATTGAATATAAGAAAAAAAATTATTATTTATTATAAGTTTTGCATTTGTTTGATTAGTTATAACTTTAATAGTTAGAATAGATCTTAATCTAAATCAAGTGGATAGAAAAGGTTATGTTCTTAAATGTAAAACAAAATAAAGAACAATCAATAGGTTTTGTTTATAATGACCAAGAACATTATATGTTTAGATTGTCATCGTTAATCTATCGTCTAAAGTAGTCTCAAATTTAGTGTTATATGATGTTTTATACAGTAATCATATCATATGATTTTAGTATGATTGATAAAGATCATTAAGTATTTGTGAATTTATTGATATGTTTGGATGACATTATGACAACGAGTGAACAAATGTTGGTTTGCTAAGTAAATCAGACAAGTTGCTATCATCCATGTTTTATATGAATGACATATATAAGGTATATGGATAAGGATGCATACGTCTTAGAAGTTATTTTTAAATGGTATTCAAAATGATTTGTTGTTGCTATTATGAGTTACATATACATCAAAAGAATACTTGAATAGCTCTTTAGGCAAGATTATAAACCTTTTATATTACTATTACTAAAAATGAGCAATAGGTTGTATCTATAGATAACACATGATGAGATAAAACTGGTAATCTCTCATACACTTTTTTGTTTATGAATAAACACAATAAAAACCAGTAGTAGAGAGGTCAAATGTTGAAACTAAACCAAACATATAAACATAAGCATAATTATGTCATAAGGACTTAGTAGCTTTGAGAGAAATGACCATGTTGTGTGATTATGTCAGTGATACTAATTTGTTTTTCAATGGATATTTAATGCAACAAATGTTTAATTAAGTATCATCATTATTTTCTTAGATGAATTTTATATGAAATTTCATTCTAAAAATGTGAGAATACTTTATTTTAAATTAAATATTCAATTTTAGAATGAATGATGGAATGAGTACTAAACATTTGTTTCTAGATATTAGATGTATGTCGGATAGTTATGAGATGCCTTTCCACACATGTCATCAGCTCCATTATTTTGGAGATGAGACAAGTTTTAAGTTAATTATTTAGTGATAAAACGAGAGTACAAAACTTAAAATGCGAAAATCAAGGTGAAGTATATTGATGGATAAATGAGTAATTAGTAATGGCATAACTCTTGAAAATGATATGTTTATCAAATATAAGTTTTTAAAAAAGTGGATTAAGTAAGTAAATATGTTGACTCAAGTTAAATAATAGGTATACTCAAACTATTATTTGTACAGCATTCAAGGAAAGGCATACGCTCTATTAAAAAAAAGTTAATGCTATAACACATGAATCATACCATGTGTATAGAATCAACCAATAAGAATAATATAAGTTATATTTTTAATTTATATTGTGTAACGATCCTTTTGAGGTTATGTGAACCGCAATTTTTTTAGTATTTTTTACTCGAATTATAATTCTAGAGAGTTAAATTAATGATTGATATCTTAAAATATTACTTGAAAATTATGTTTGATTTGATATAATAGAACATTATAGACAAGTAAGTTAATTTGATTCAAATGGTTGAGAATTAAGGAAGATTGCTATGAATTTAAGTTTGTATCATGAAGTATTCAAAAGGGTCCACTTTTTATGTAGAAGACGGTACAAATACGAAAAATTTACAAACTGAGAATGAGATGATGAATGATACAATAAATGATCTAGAGTACAGCATACTAAATCCATTAATGAATTAATTTATTAATCGAGATTTCATATATTCTTAACAAATATATGATAATGTGCTTTTATAATATGCTGATCTTACGGGTTATTGAACTAGTATGAAAAATGCAGAGTTTCGAATTAGATAAATTTATCATATGTGAGTGGGAGATAATGGACAATGACATTCGTATAGATTTATGGTCATTTGCCATTTATTAACTACCAAATGATAGTTATATTTTAAATTAAATATAAAATATTTAAAAATCCTAAAATAAAAAGATGACGATTATCATCTTGAAAACTCTCTCTCTCTCTCTCTCTCTCTCTCTCTCTCTCTCTCTATAGAAGAAGAGAGCAACAGTTGTCTACAAATATTCCTTTAACAAGTGAAATTAAGACACAATTTAAGTAAATGATTATATTTTGATCATTTATATATTTGAATTTGATTATAATAGTTACATGAGATTTCCTACACATGCAACAGAGAATCTTTAAAACATGACATCTCCTATCGAGAATGGGATTGATTCATTTTTCATAACTATTTTCTTTGGAAAATAATAAATCGAGGATGCTTTTGTTGGTTATACGTTGTTGCATGAGGATAATTTTATCTTACAGTCTATTATATAACTCTTTTCAGCGATACATAACGCATAAAGCAAAAGAATTTAATTATGTGGATGTTTTTATATGACAATCGTAATTCACATAACCTAAATTACCGCTTCACTTTATAGTATACTGTGATAATTTAATTAATTATAATTATTATATCTTTCTCCAAAGCAAAAATGACAAAGAAACACGAGAAGTTCATTGCACTGCAGTTAGAGTGTCTATAACACATGTAACTTGGAAATGGGTACATGTTTGTTTAGGTCCTTTCGACAACTATAAAGTGCCTTCTTTTGTATTTTCCCATTTGCTTTTCTGGGTTGTGGCCATTGCATGCTTAGTTCCAAGTGGACAACCGAGCATGTGTACGCATAAGTCGATAGAAGTTCTAGATGCTACGGTTGTTTGTAATGCGTTTCAGTGATTAGGCTGTATATTTGGGTTCTTGTTCAAGAATTTTGAAAGTGCTGGTGAGGAACTATAAGGATTGAAGTTTTGTTCCAGTTATATCACCTTTAAATCTGTCAAGGGTATAAAGGTGGTCGTTCTGTAACTCAATAAAAGTTTCTTCTTTCCTAGAGCCATATAACTTTTCAAGTGGCAGGTGGCATGAAGGAGCATGCTCTGAGCATGACATCTTTGCGTGGGATTCTGATGTCTTACATTATCTTTTCTTAAGTTATGTTCTAAGTTTAATGGAAATTTTGTTTCCAGGAAAGGATGCAACATTCCCAATCATACAGAATTGCTTTAACTGGTTAGTGCTTTTTTATATCTCTATATGATTTTCAAGGGTGCTTCTTGGTGACAAAGAACCCAAAGTTAGTTCTTTTGAGCTTCTGCTAATTATTTTGTTTTAATTTAAAAAAAAGAAGTGGATCAACTTGTGGAAGTATGACAAGGAAATCATGTTAATATGCTAGTGTTTCTTGCATGTTAATTTTCGATTAGTGTTTGGACTGAAGATGATCCTTGAAATGGATTGTAAAGGTTGCGAATTTCTCAGATAGATGGCAGGGAGAAGAATAAAGAAAAGGAAAAGAAAGTGTACCTTACATGAAATCACTAAAATAACTTACAAGAGGGTTTAACAGTAGTATCTAGACTGGATATAAGTTACCATATTTGTAGCAGTCTAGTAACATTAGTCATGGACTTTTAGCAATCTTAATAGCAATTAGGATGCATTTGCTCACGCATGTTGTGTGCTACCAATTTTAGTAGAAACTTGTTGCTTTCAAGATATCAAAGAACTGTTAGATGAACAGCGATGACCAGCTAAGCTTTGGGGGTTAGCCTGGTTAAAATTCTAGCAATATTGTCTTAATACTTCCTATTTTGTTGGGTAGCATTCAGTCGGCTCGATAATCACTGAAAATGGTTGCAGAAGAACCAAAAAAAGCAGTCGTGGATGATTCATATGAGTTTGTTGATGTACTTTTTTATGAATGAATCTGATAAGACGTATCTCAGTCTTTGTTTCCTTTATTTTTTTCATTTGGGATCTAGTTTCAGACAAATGATAACAAGAAAGGTTGATCTCCGATCTGACACGGTCACCAAACCAACTGAAGCGATGAGAATTGCTATGGCAAACGCTGAGGTTGATGATAATGTTTCGAGTTATGACCCAACAACTTTGTTATTAGAAAATCAAATGGCCAGACTCACGGGCAAGGAAGCAGCTCTCTTTGTTCCAACAGGAACTATGGGCAACCTTATTAGTGTGCTAGCACACTGTGACATTAGGGGAAGTGAGATTATTCTTGGTGACAAATCTCATATCCATAACAGTGAGAATGGGGGCACAGCAACCCTTGGAGGTGTTCATTCAAGGACCGTGAAGAATAACAAGGATGGAACTATGGATATTGACTTAATTGAAGCTGAAGTTAGAGGTCCTGATTGCCCTTTTCCGTTTCCAACTACCAGGCTTATCTGCTTGGAGAACTCTCAAGCACAGTAAGTGTCCAACTTTCGGTAATTTTGCATTAATGGGATATTGCCGTTTCGTTCCAAATGGTGATTATGCGTTATGTTTATCATGGTTTCAGTGAAAAGATTACCATTTATGCAGATAGAGGTTTCTGTTAGTTGGCTTATACAAAATAATTTTATCTTGGGAGAGGATGATAACCTGTCTTGTTGGTGCTTGTGTAAATGTCCCAGATGTGGTGGTAGATGTCTGTCTGTAGAATATACTGAGCGAGTTGGAGAACTAGCAAGGACGCATGGTCTGAAACTCCACATCGATGGAGCTCGAATTTTCAATGCATCAGTTGTGAGTAGTAACATTCGGAAATGATTGCTTGCAACTAGCAGGGATGTATAGAACACACGTGATAGGCTGTCGGAATAGCATTAAGCATACTCTGAAACGATTCTGCGGAAGATTTACCGGATACCAGTTTCATTTTTTTTCTTTGATCATTTATTTTTTTACAAAATCCATGAATTGGAAATTTTCTTATTTCTTGTCACTTAAATTGATTAAGGAATTGGTATTTTAGTTCATATTTTTTCCTTTCTGTGTACTCTACCATCTTTCATTGGTGTTTTTGAACTATATGTAATATCTAATCCAGAAGGATTGGTTTATCAGGCACTTGGAGTGCCGGTTCATCAACTTGTACGAGCTGCTGATTCAGTTTTGGTATGACTTTATTGAAGGAGCTATAAGCCATTTCCTTATGTTCTCTTGATCATTGTGCTCTATATCTTCATCTGTCTCCATAAACTAAACTTTTTGAACAGGTATGTTTGTCAAA
The DNA here is from genome assembly GCA_028565735.1 of Pinacopodium congolense. Taxonomy (NCBI): domain Eukaryota; kingdom Viridiplantae; phylum Streptophyta; class Magnoliopsida; order Malpighiales; family Erythroxylaceae; genus Pinacopodium; species Pinacopodium congolense. Next base: position 15,797,410 of record JAOXYD010000003.1, on the reverse strand, counting down.
AGGTCTAGGGGCTCCAGTTGGATCTGTTATTGTTGGTTCGAAAAGCTTTATTTCCAAGGTAGATATGCCTGCACTGAGAAGGAAAACCAGCTTCTTTTTGTTATTTACCATGAACAAATGTTAAACTCTTTTTATTATGTATTTCTAGGCTAAGATAATCAGGAAAACTTTAGGAGGTGAAATGAGGCAAACTGGTATCCTATGTGCTTCTGCTTTAATCGCCATACAAGAGAATGTTGAAAAGCTCGCAGAAGATCACAAGAAGGCTAAGATCCTAGCAGGTATGCTTGGCTTTATATCCCACTGTAATTACTTTTCCTTGACAGTTGCCAACTTCATGGAATACATATTTGTTTTCAGAGGGATTGAACCAAATTAAAGGGCTGAGAGTGGACGTTGAAGCTGTGGAAACCAATATAGTGAGAGCTCCTATTGACTCTGTTAAAACTTAGAACTCAAAATTATTGTACTTAGAAAGAGGTTTAATTCGTCTGAACACGTGCTTTTTGATGTCCTTTTTGTTGTCTTAGTTTCGAGTTGCATTGATTGAGTTGAATCCTTCATATGGTGAGACTTAACTCTGTTTCTGTTGGGTGCAGGTATTCGTTGAGAGCTTCAATATTACAGCAGAAAAAGTAAGAGAGAACCTAGAGCAACAAGGCGTCCATTTTAGGACATGGGGTCCCTTCAGGTTCGTCACGAGATCTAATAACATCATTTGCTCAAATGTTGCCTACATTAAGACCTTGTTTAGTTTGGGCTTGTTTGATGTAGCTATGATTTTGTGTGTTTGATTTCTTATTTTTTTAAACATAGAAACAAGAAACAAAAAATAACAGTACAGGAATCGAAAAAAATAACAACTTAGTACAGTATAGAAATTGAAAACAACACACAAAAACTAATATAAATACATAAAAATTACAACTAATAATCAGCAACAATACTAAATGAATAGCTATTTTTTATTTTCATTTCCTATTTTTTTAAACATAAAAACTAAAAAATATAGCACAAAAATCAATAAAAATAACATAATAATACAATATAAAAATCGAAAGCAGCAACACAAAAATTTGAAAAAATACTCAAAATTTATAATAAAAATATAAAATTCACAACAAAAAATCACAATCAACAATTCCATTACAACCAACAACACAACCACAACCAATAGGCAAGTTTTCCGTCATTTTAGAGCTTGCCGATATCCTAGTTTGAGGATATCTACTTTGAGGGCGTAGCATTAGACAGATTTGTTCTTCTAAGAAAACTTGTTTATTCTCTTTTTCTGTTTCTTTCAGCAATAGACTCGTCCTGCATCACCAAATTTCAGCCAGCGATATCCAGTATACCTTATCATGCTTTCAGGTAATTAATTACCATCTCCTGTTGTCAATTTTCTCTTGAATTGAAACTTAGATGCCATTCACTGAACATTGCAGAAAGGTTTAACTGGGGTGCATGCTGAAAGTGACAACTAATGCAAGACATTTCTTGTAGTTCTTTCTTCTCGTGTCTCTGTTACAAATGCTTAATGTTGGTACGAATGATTCCCTTCCTGTTGGTGAGTGACATGTTTATGGCATCACTCATCTTCTTTTTTTCACTTTACTTCATTTCTCTAATCCTTTTACGTATTATAACATTAAAATCAATCTTATTCAAGATTTTTTATGTTCACATAAGTTTGTAGTTTGATAGCATATCAGTGTTTTATAAGTTTTTCAAGATAATACAAACCTTAGAGCCTATTTAGCAAGGCTTTTATTTCCTTTTTTATATTTTATTTTTCTAAACACAAAAACTAGAAAAAAAAAAGCAGAAAAATACAAAAATACAAAAAATTCAATAAAAACACAAAAACCTTATTATTATATACAATAATAAGGATACCATATTTCAATTTAAAATCTTAAAATAATGAAATATGAGTTTGCTATTGTATATAACTTTATGTCTTTTTTTATGTGAGACAATTCATTTGTGACGTCACAATAGTCTCCTCCTCAGTCTTCACTAATGAATTCATCCATATCGATTTAGTCCAAACAAAGTCAATGGTACCACATTAAAATAGTAACATCAACCCAAATTTCAAATTTCGTTCTAATCCAACCAACTTTTGTTACTAATTAACTTATTCCAACTTTATGTATCTTTTTGATATGGAACAATTTACTTATGATTTTATAACAGCATATTAATCAATTCTATAACTACGTGCTTGTTTATTTACATTTCTTATTTTTGTTTTTTATTTTTATTTTTTAAAATATAGAAATAAAAAAATATTATAAAAACAAAAAAAATAACACATAAATATAACAAGAAAATTAAAAAAATATTACAAAAACTTAAAAAATATGTAAAAACTAATAAAAATACACAAAAATAGAAATGAAGGTTTCTCAAAAATATAGTTAGATGACTAGCTTGTAAGGAAATTAATGACTGTCATATTGATTTAAAAAGTATCTAATTTTGTCATAGATCTGCTTAAATTTATAAAATATCAATTATATGACTAGTCATGTTGCTTGTAAATGGTAAAATTATTTGCATACAACATAGTCAAAACTTTAACTCACACAATTTATAAGCTCTTTAATAAATTTATAGTTTTAAGCCAGACCAATTATCTTAATGTCAAATATAGAATTTGAATTTTACCCGCAATTCAAATCCTTTGCACCTCTTAAAAAAAAATCCTTTTCAAAGAAAAGTCAAATCCTTTCTTTTTTTAATGTGAGTGGGAGGTTGGTGATCACTTTATTCAAATAGATGTAACTGCGTAATTTTACTTTAATCTACATAATTCATTTGTGCTATCAGCCATTAATCAAGCTGAATCCAGAAAAGAAAAATCAACAGTGAGAGGGTTTGTCAACAACAGCGAGTAGAGTCAGTAAGAATCAGTGACTGACCGTATGAAATTGTGTGAGCAGCCACCAATAGATCAGCAGCAATCTCAGTGGAATTTCTGGTCAAGCTCCATCCAATCTAGACTGTGTTAGGCACGTCAATCAACAGAATGGACACCCGCCGGGAATGAAGATCGCCGGCGATTTTGGATGTGGTGGCCATTAACCAGAAAAGAATAAACATGCTTATGGTACGAGAATAAATATGTCCTAAAGTTATGGTCAACAGCCACATCTCTTTTAACAGTATCATCTAGTATTGTCAGAAACACATTTATTAGTTCTCTCCAGGGATCAATAATAAATTAATCTGATATGAACTGATGAAGTTTTGTTCAAACATGTGCTTGATGAGCTTACATATAACAAAGGAACATGAGTCAACTCATGGCTTATATTACCCAACAGTGTTTGGTTTTTTAATTTTTTAAATAACCATAGCTGGCACCTAAAGGAGACCTATGCCTTGGTTACGACAGCTAAAAATCTTGGACAAGGGGACCACGTGCATGTCACCTGCATACAAGTCATGCAGCATTTTTTTAGACTCCAAATGCAGGAATTATGTTTGTTGCCCCATACGGAAGCAAATAGGATTACCATTTCTGTGCTTTATAGGAAGGATAAAATTATTAGTTTTGAGCTTTTAAAAATGTTATGCAAGTATACAGAAGCAGTCCAAAAGACCTACAAATGCTTGTCCGAAAATTACATCATTATTGACGAGGACAAGAATCAATTATTGTCAAGTATTAGCGGACAAGAATCATATGTCCATAAAGTTTGATGAAATGGAAATGTTATAATTGAGATCATAAATGATGCTATTCACACTACATAAATATTGCAAATTTACTCTTCACCATTCTTTTTAAATAGATAAGATTATACAATTGAAATGACCACTCCTTTTCTGTGTGGCAAGTACAAGTTTGTTTGAAAAACTAAAAAATATACTACTCATTTCGAGAATCGCTGTGCGAGAGTCGATACCTTATTACTAGCGGCCATAATTAAGAGCCTTTTTTATTTTTTATTTTTTAAATATAAAATTAATATATTAATATAAAATTAATATAATATAAAAATTTTAACTAAAAATTAAAATAAAAAATTGAATCAAACTACTTAAAATCATATACTTCCATGGTTTGTGTTAAGGAGGGATAGAACTTAATCCTGAACCTTAATTGGATTTATTTAAAAAAGAAGAGGTAGCACAGTTCTTGTAGTAAGGCCCCCTCCTTTATCGGTTGGTGTGTTCGGTTGGTGTAATAGTATTTCTTACGTCTGCTTTCCAGTGAAATTATGTTGGAAAATATTTCAAAATTGTTCTTGAACTTTATGTAAAACTTTTTTAAGATCTTCGACTTTAGATTTGATTAATTAAACTTTAAAGTTTATAAATTCATGTAAGTTCTTTAAAAATATTTTTAAAACCAAATTCACTTAATTTTTATAGGAAAGTTGTATTTCTCATTTACAAATTCATCTTTATTTATATTGATAACTCTCAGTTTGATTCTATTTTTAATTCATTTTATTACTAAAAAAAGAGGTAGAAAGTTAATACCAAATGCTTGGCAATTCTTGATAAAGCATCTTTATGATTTTGTGCTGAACTCATAAACGAATAAATAGGTAATCTTTTAAAAAATGTTAAACAAAAGTTTTTCACTTGCATCTATTACTGTCACTTTATTGAAGAGAAGATTGTATTTAATGAGCTTATCACAAAGTTTATAGTCTCTACAGACCAATTGGTTGACCTTTTCATTAAGTCTTTAAGGGGTTCGATAATTTCATATCCAAGTTAGTTGTTGATAACATATATGTGCCAGTTTGAGAGAAAGTGTTGAGAATATAATTATTTATATATAATATATCAGGTCTAATTGTAATTACCTATTTTATATACATTCTTATGTATATGTATTTTTGTACATTATTCTGTATATATATATAATATTCGAATCAATTAAAATTATTTAATAGGCTCTGAAAAGAATTTTTAGGGAGCATATGAAAATTTAGAGAATAGACATTTTAATCGAGAAAGGGATGAAGAATGACATGATTTTGAATATCAATTCATCAGTAAAAAAAACTTCCCTTACTTTTGAATTGCCAAAACAAAAACTTTATATGAAAGTCGAAGCCTTAAAAGGAGAGAGAGTTGAGAGTTTTTTTGATAGGGGATTAGGACGGTTTCCTTGGCGATGGAAAATTCATCTGCCAAATTTTATCAATTTGCAAATAAGGGTTTCACAAGACGAAAACTCAGAGGATAAGGGGGTGAGGGGAATGTGAAAACATCAAGAGTTCCACATGATTATATGGAATGGAAGAAGAATAAGTAAAGTCAAAAAGGAGAGAGGAGCCAAAGATTATATAAGAGCGCAAGAAGTAGATTAGATTGGATGGAAAGCTTTTATATAGCAAAAAATCGGAAGGTTAAGGTCTTTCCGAGGTTAGGCAAAGGGTTCGAAGTTGGTCCTAGTTCTTTTAAAATATTTTGAAAATGAAATTCACTTAATTTTTGTATAAAATCTCATTTAATGTAAAATACAGTTGTGATACTTATAAGATGGTTTATAATAATTAGAAAGATGCAGGGTAGTTGAAGTATATATTTCCAAGTATAGATTTTTAAAAAAATATTTGGCTTGTGAATTTTGAAAATTTAATGCTTAACCGATCTTTTGTATAAGGTTTTGATAATTAATTTGAAAGACATATTAAAAAATATTTAGTTTATATAAAGAACTTAATTTCTTGCTCATGAAACAAAATAAGTTTGAAACCATAATGAACGGGGTTAAAAACATAAAAATAGAGATTTTATTAACCCTTAAAACATCTTAATTTTCTCACTAAACACCTACCATTACAACTCTTAACATGATTGAATTGCGAATTCACAGGCTTCCTAATTCCAAAGAATTTTATCATGATTAGTACACAAAGGTTAAGTTCCTTTTATTAAGTTACACTCTATTTTCAAATTTTTATTATTGATCAACATTATTTAATAATATTAACATTGCCTATTTTTAAAAATGTCCCATTTACAAATAATTAAAGTTATAATTATTCGTTTTGATTCTTGCTAATAAATCCTTACATGTTAATTCATTGGATATTAAAAGAAAATTGAAAATGAGAATGCTATTTGATTATGACGTA
>JAOXYD010000003.1:15780917-15791200 GCA_028565735.1 Pinacopodium congolense | reverse complement strand
AAAATCACAGGGACTACCCATGATATTAACCCTAATAATTATCTGAAATAGTATCGATATTAATATAAATTATTTTATAAATTTTATAAAAATTAAAAATTAATTTATAATTTTAAATAATTAACCGAAATAATATCGATATTAATCAATACCGATACAATACTATTTTTTAGGCCAATTTAATATTAATATCGACACGATATTTAATACCCTATATATCCCTTTTAACTTTTATTTTAAAAATGAGAAGAAAAGAAAAATAATTGAATTTATTTCTTCTTTAAGGTTACTAGATCACACAGTGTTTAGCTAATAGGAATCTTTTTACTTTTTTTGCCTGCGGATTGATGAGAGGCAATTATTAGCGAAACCTACGTATTGTGAAAAAAAAGAAAAGAAAGTGAAGTGTAAGAGAAAAACACTTCATGAAAAAGGCACTTCATCTTTACGCCTCCCTGTCTTAAGTACTCCATCATCATTTCTTACATCTAAGTTGTATGATCACGAAGATCTTTAGAACAAGACATTTTTCCAAGAAAGATTAAAAAAAAAATTCAGCTGTCATAAAAACCTAGCTAGAGCTTAGGTAGGTAGCTAGCCAAAAATTTGGTGCTGACTGTGAGATTCCAACTAATTGTCAATACCACATTAGAGTTTTTATTTCCAGTACAATTAATGGGCTTTCAAAATCACTTTTAATTTTCTTACACCAAGAACCTAGACTCTCCAAACACACAAGGACAGACAGGCACACGGATTTTTATCTTCATTTATAGGAAAGATTCAAAAAATGTAAGCTGTCCACAACTAAATGGGTATAGGAATGTTGCCTCAAGACTTTTGTTGTTGTTGCGTGTGGGAGAGCAATGCATTTACATGCAACCACCATGAAGGTTCCTTCAGTGTGTGTCTTGTCCGTCATCAATCCTTCTTCTTTTGGAGAGTTGTGTGTTGTGAAGGAGTTAAAGTGTGAGTTAACATATATGCACGCGCTTGAAAGCTGGTACAGTGACGATAGACAGCATATTTTGTGTACTGGGCTAACTGGGTCACCATCAACCCTTTGCTTGCTGCCAAACCTGTCCTATTATAGCAAAAGCATAACACCTTCGCTGCCTTATGGAATGCCCTCTCTCACTCTCTCTCTAACTTTTCCTTACTTTATCTACAGTATTAACTTGAGTTGCTCGCTTTTTCCCTGGAAAGAAAATTTGATGATCTGATTGATCTTCTCTTTAAGCGTATTTCCTTCAGAAAGTCTACTCAAATCACTACTACTACTACTGCAGTCTTTCAATATTGCTTGTAGCCTCTGCTGCCACTCTCTCCATCTTCTTCATGGCATAGCCTTTTAGTTTTATTCCCTGCACAATTTCACTCCTTTCTTGGAAACCCATCACTCTCTTTCTCGTCACACTTACATGGAAGCCATGCAAATTCCTGAGCTGATCCATTTTTGGGTATTGTAGTTTTCCCATTTTCACAATAGAAAGTACTCTCTCTATTCTTAGAAAGCTGCAAAGACTAAAAGACTAAGGTCTCAAACTTTTTCTGACGGAACAGTATCTTCCTGTTGGCCTGACAAAGGAATCTCTGTCGCTTTCACTATTTAGACTCTTCATTGCTCGCTCATACATTTCCTGAAGCAAACAGTCAGTCAGCACAAACCCTAGACCTAGACATCTCAATTTCTCATAAGTAGCTGAGTTGACGACCTCTACAGCAACAAAATTTTGAAGCTGCCAAGGTTTTGATAACGAAAACCCTATTCTCAACTACTAGATCTCTTCGTTTAATGGATTTAGTCTCTCCATCATCAAATCCCACTTTCACAAACACTGCAATCACCAGCCCCACCACACCGACAACCCCCACAAGTGCCACCATAACCCCCGCTTCTTCTTCAACGCCAACAACATCACCATCTTCAAGTCGCTATGAGAATCAAAAGCGCCGAGACTGGAACACCTTTTGTCAGTATCTGAGAAACCACAGGCCTCCTCTAACACTCCCAATGTGTAGTGGAGCTCATGTTCTTGAGTTCCTCAGGTATCTTGACCAATTTGGCAAGACCAAAGTCCACAACCAAACTTGCCCATTCTTCGGTCTCCCTAACCCACCAGCACCATGCCCTTGTCCTCTCCGTCAGGCTTGGGGTAGCCTGGATGCACTCATCGGACGGCTGAGAGCAGCTTATGAAGAACACGGAGGTAGGCCTGAAAGTAATCCTTTTGCGGCAAGAGCAGTGAGGCTTTACTTGAGAGAGGTGAGGGATTTTCAGGCCAAAGCAAGAGGAGTTAGCTACGAGAAAAAGAGGAAGAGGCCAAAACCTAAGGCAGCAGCTACACCACCATCTGCAATTCCACCATCTGATGTTGATTCTGGTGCAGGCTAAGTCCAAAAGCAAAGATCGAGAAAATAAGAAGTTGAAAAAAAACCTGGCGTTGAAGCCGCCGATGGGAACTTATGGGTATATTTCCTTTTCCTCATTTCTTTTATTATAGAGAGATGATGATTACATTATGAACTTCGTTCTTTGCTTGCTAAAGCAAAATGTTTGAGTTTTGTGGGTACCATTAGAGCTGCTCTTTAGCAGACAGAGAAATGGCATAACCTTGTTCCATACAGTTCTAGTAAGTGGTACAACAGTAGCTACAGTGGATCTAGTCACAGTAGACTAGTTGCAGAAACTATTTCATACTTGTGGTTGTAACTTGCTATGTACTTGAACATGCAAGTACTTGATATATATTTATATATATGCTTTCAGTCAGTCTCTTTATAGTTTTACCCTTCTATCTATCTATCTATATATAAATATATATTAGTAATAGATAGTTCTCATAGTTCTGCTCCCCAAAACAAAGAATTAGAGTAATGCAATGGCTTGTACCAGATATTCAATCCATTATATTTGTTAATTTAACTGAAAATCCAAACTTATTTATATTGATGATGCAACTATAGTAATTAATAGAAGGGACGAGATGCATTTGCTTGTGCCTTGTAGATATTGTTGTGTGAAGAATAGAAGATTGCAGAGGTTTGAGATATAGAGATTATTATGTGCTTATATTGGTAGGTTAGATTAGATATCCACTCAATTCAGATAATGTAGTGAGATGAGATCTTAATTTAGGCAAAAGGACAAATCTTTAGATTCATTAATCAATTGGTGCCAGCTCAAAAAACACACACATGCTGCACAGTATTTTAATATACCATTTGAGGCCACCTGAAGGAATGGGGAGAGTTTTGAGTGGCTATTTCGTAATACAGTTGGACCGACAAGCTTTTAAATTTTGATTAACAATAGGATTTGTTAGTGTTTGTTTGATGATGGTTGTTGTTCTTTTGGAAGGAGGACCTGATGTTACTTAACACTAATATGCTTGGTAATAACACAGTCTATTAGGTTGTCGATGTTTGCTAAAACCATCACGTGCTTTGACCATAAACTCTATTTTCAATAGATGCAGCACATATACTTCATATATATTAACCTCAAGTTCTCATTCTATTAAGATCATCATATGCTAGCTCCATTCCTCCAGTGCATTATGATTCTTGTTCTTTTCCATGATGTGCCTTGTTAATTAGTTCCATTCTTAGTTACTAATATTTAGGGTACAAGGTTTAGTTCTTCTACATAACTTTTACATTCTATTCTATGCACAATGGTCTATTAAATGATGAATGTGTTCTATATTCAAAATTCTGAAATACAACATTGAATTTTTCTATGTTAACACAGTGATTGACAATTCTTTCATGAATTTTATTTCCATTTATCTGCCCTGCATATCATTACTAGCTAAATAAATTTAATTGTATGAGTTATGATGATTTTGATTTCTTTCAGGAATAGGTCGATTATTATCTGTTTCTTGCATCAATAAAAACTTTAAAGGATCTCCAAAGAAGTGGTTTTAACCTACCAATGATGTATGCTTGCATACATTGACGGTTTTGCTAAGGGGATCTCATGCAACTTCTGCATAAAATGCTCTACTCTTTATACATAATTACATTTTTCTGCACTTCTACACTGTAACGTATGGCATTTGTTCTGATAAATAATTCCATCAAGCATACTTTAAAGAGAAAGCAAGAGCTGTATGCATTTGTCATCTGTTATGAGGGTATCTCTTGAATTATTAATGTGTGTATCTAATTTATGGATAGGTACTTAAAACTAGTGACATACGAACTGCAATTCAAATTCTCCTAACATGTTACTTCCCAAAGTAAAAGTGTCTCTCGTTAACTATTATATGCAACTAAATTTTGGCTTGGCAAACCATCATTTTGTAGGGCATGGAAAAGAAATAATATTTGTTAATAAGAGAAATTACACACTTATTGCATATATGCATTACAAATAATCAAAGGCTGATTGCCAATATTTGTTTCCAAGGGTAGTAACTACGATGGTTAAATAGATAATTAAATTTGTTCAAGTGTAAAACCAGTGGATCTACATATGCTATTTTTGTTCCTTAGAAACTTGCTATATATTGGCAGATGTTTTGCCAGAGTGCATAGGAGCAATTTGAGCTTTTGGAAGTCATAGAAACTATAGTACTATTTGTTGCATTCCTACGTTAGTTTGGAAGTTGGTCAGCTAAAAATCAGCGGTTTTATATGAGTGTGGAGGTGGTAATTCTAGATATTATATTCTAGATTAATATTAAAAAAACTTTCCACAAAAGTTATGGACTTATCTAATATTTGCGTTTTATTATTTGAATTTGCAAGCTATGAACAATCTTGTTTCTATAAATCTTGTTTGTATTTGTTCACTCACTACTCTATGCAAAATCTTTTTTTTTTTTTGTCTTTGTTCACACAATATTAAAAATATGCATGATTGATTACGGCAAGCTGTTATGAAAATGGATCATCGTTCTTATTTTTATTACACAATTTATTGACCAACCAGAATTGACTTCTAAGATCCAAGTTCTTCCCTTAGATTCTACCGGAATTATGATTGCTTTTAACTATGGGTAATTTGTGTGCATACATAATTATATACTAGTTATAACAAAAGTAAATATTAGGGTAATTCATGGCCTTTTCTTTTTGATCTATTGAGAAGTATTAACAAAGATTGAGAATTTATTTAATATATAAAAAATGAATTTATTTAATTTTATGTTCTTCTAATCAAGAGAGTTTATATTTTACGTTGTCTCCGTGTAATAGAAAGCATAAAAGCTCATGTAAGATTTGAATTCCATTATAACCTCCTCTTCCATTGACACATTAAGTTTCATTACAGCAGAAAGAGTTTTTAAACAATAGGTAAAAGCTTTACGAAAGGTACAATTATTGTTACAATTTTATTAATATATCAGAATTCTTGTCATTAAATAAAGTGATGATGTTATAGATGTAAAGCAACAAGAAAGATTAAGCAATGAAATAAATAATGTTGATTTAAGTTTTAATTAAGTTAACAGAATAGTTTAAAATTATAGCAATACTATTGAAATGATAAAGCATTAATTTGAATGTTCTAATGCAATGAATTAAGTGTAACCTTCATATTTGAAATACAATTACTAAAATATATTACTATATATAATATTTAAAATACTTGTAAAACTTATAATATTGGCTTTTTTATCCATTTGTTTTTGTAGTATTGTACAACAGAATATTACAGAAAACAATTATTTAAGAATGTCATGGGATAGGTTTTGTTAAGTGTCTTAGAAACATGAACATCCATTTATCCAATATTCTTGCAAGAGAAAATCAAAATAAGTCAAAATCCTTGCATAACATGCTATAATTGAAAATCTGTCAAACATTTTATATTTAACATTAAAGGAGTGGTGTAAACAAATATTATATGTCAAAAAATATATTTGAATAAGAGAACATAAAATTTTGATATCATAACATTATTAGATTAGTAGGCAAAAGAAACTACCAACCAATCTATATGTCTACCAATACCTAAAAAAAAAATAACCTAAAAAAAAATAACTAAAAAGATACATAGGAGAAAAGGGAAGACATATTAAAGAAGATGAAGTACCTTCAACAATCATATTGCAATCAACATTCTCCTCACTAGAGTTGTCATTTTCAAGGAAATTCTCTATAGTATCTTTTTGATTGAAAAAAAAAAATTGTTGAGCATGTTTGATATCACTTTTTTTTATTTTTGATTTTTATTGTTGTGTATATGCATTGGTTTCTGTGATTTTTTAATTGATTTTTATGTTGTTTTTTGGGTTTCTCTCTTGTATTAATATGTTGTCTTTTTTTATTTTTGTGCTGTTTTATTAGTTTCTGTGTTTTAAAAAACAAGAAATGAAAATAAGAAATGACATGGATACCAAACAAGCACTTTGTTTGTCACTAGGTATTTAATCAAATAAGATCGTCTCGTTCCTACAAAATCTATCACTAAGATACCCTTAGAGGGGGATAGGGCTAAGCAGAGATTTCCTATCACTAAAATACCTTTAGAGGGGGATAGGGCTAAGCGGAGTGAATCTGTTTTGGATGTAAAATTTTAGGATGGTTGATCTAATAAAACAAATAATACGTTATATCATAAAAGAAGACAATTTTTTCAAAGAATAAAATTAATCAACTTCATATTTGTAAGGAACTTTTACTCCATTTCCATCTCCTTGTTAATTCAAAATTCATTCATATTTAATGTTCAAGAAATTAAAAACTCTTCACTAATTCCAAGCATCATGATAAGCTAAGGAGCTTAAGAAGTATAAGCAAATATGTGTTTTGTCTCCACGATCACCAATTCTATGTTTTGCCCCTGAAACATTAGAATATTATGAAGAAAATTTTGGAATCATGGGGGATACTATTACCTTAGTCATTATAGTAATTGGGAGAACAAAGATGAATGGATTGTGTTCTTAAAGTTCATATTTAAGCTAAACTTTTTTAAGAGCAAGGAAGGTAGACGAATGCCTTTACCCTCCTATAATAAAAGTATAACTCAATGGAATTACTACTAGGGTTCTCTTAAGCAATGGTTATAAGAACCTGAAGAAAGCTAAAATTGGTGCTATGGAATCAAGATCATAACGAGAACGGAAAGAAATCTTACCTAACTCAGGGTTAGTAGATTGGATAGCAAAGAGACCTACCCATCCAAAAGTCAATGACGATCGATGATCACCTCGTTTCATAAGAAGAGTATCGAGAGTGGTTTCCTAGCGTGAATATGGAATAAAGACACAATTAGGGTTAAACTATTAAGAAATGAAAGTGAGATCTAAGCAGAAAGTGAAGAAGATCAAGTGTTACATATACAATTCATACAACTTCAATAGATAAGGTTCATACAACACTACAACACGGTTTATATTACGATATATTCAAAAACTACAGATTTTATATACTTTAAAGTTCATCTACGTCATGTCTACACAATTCATACAACTTTTATAAATAAGGTCCATACAACATTATAACACAGTTTATATAACGATGTATTCAAAAATTATAAATTGTATGTAATTTAAAGTTCATCTACATCGTTGTATGAACTATATTGTAATGTTGTATGAACCTTATCTATAGAGGTTGTATGAATTATATAGGTAAGTTATAGGGGGTTAATAAGAGTGACCGTGTAGTTTTTCTAAAAATTTTGATGCAACAAAATTTTGATTTTTTTGTCTTTTTTAATATATAGTAACAAAGAATTATTATCGTTGCTTTTTAATATTATTAAAGTCAACACTTTAAAAATTAGTGTATTATACTAATTTTTAACAATACATTTTAGAATTATTGCAAACTTTTTGTTGCCTAGTAGTGTCCAATAGTTCTATAACCGTTTAACGGAAGATGAATGCCAATTAATCTGAATTCACTGTATCAAACTGCTTCATAATGAATCTGCATGCACTTCTTTACTTATTTTCATTCTTTTACAATATCTTTCTCCTTTAACACAGGCTTTATGGCACAAATTTGCCCTTTGGTTCTTAAGTAATTGTAGATGTGAGATTTTAATTATTGGTTTTTGGTATGCAGGAATATTAGACTTTTAAAAATTCAACTTCAAACCAAGGTATTTGAGAGATTGAAAGTTTGATTTTGGTAGCTACTAAAAGAGGAAGATTCTATATACTCCTATTTTATCATTTTTTGACAATTATATACTCCTATTAAAATAGAAATATGCTAATGCTTCGGCTGCAGAATTGGGATTCCATCATAAACAAAGTCACGACCTCCTTAATTAGCCATTGATAATATTAACCTCCTTTTTTGTATCATTTTCGAGTTCTTCATTTTACATTTTGAAGGTAATAAAATGTTCAATTTGAGTAATTCATGATTTATAATGGGTAATTGATTCTAGAATTACAGAAAAATATAATGAAAGTCGAGTCATTCACAATTCTTTGCTCTTATCATACGAATAAGAATAAGAATTGAGCAAAAAATGATAGTCTTTACTCATAGTTTGAAGGATAAAGGCTCATTTATTGGTAACTCTTTTTTAAATTTTCTTCCTTCGGTTTCAAATCTTTTGACATTATCATTTAATTTTCAAACTTCTTAAATGTAACTTATGAAAAAATATTTATTTTTATTAAAAAATGTATTAATTAAATAGGGGAATTGCATTCCATCTCTTTTCATAAAATAAATATTTTATATTGATAAGTTACATTTTAAAAAGTTTTGAAACTTAATTAAAAATTAAAAAGATTTGCTATTAATAAAAAAATTAAAAATAATAAGTTAAATGAAGCATGACTCTCACTCATAGATTATAAGGGGAAACCAATATAACATACAACTATGTTGTAGCTGTTTAAGAATGTTTCTTTTAAAAAAAGACCAATGAAGGATGAGTCATTTAATTTGTTTTCTAATGAATGTTTTCCTCTCTATCTATATATGTTAAATTTATATAAGCACACAAGATCTGAATAAATAAACAAACTTAGTTAAAGAATCTATGATCACAATCCAATAGAATAAGCTACTAATTACTTGTTTAACAATATATGCAATATGATTGTAAGTGCTTATTTTTTGAGTGGTCGATACCACAAAATGGTTGTGAATAGTGTTATCATTTGTCGTCCTTCCACTAATTAAAGGCCATTTCTTACAAAATTTTTAGGCGGAATATACGAGACAAAATTCACTACTTTAATATTTTTGTGAAAATTCCCATAATTCTTAACAACATTGCCCGATGACCAGAACTTGGATCCCGGGATATAAAAGAGAGACAGCGAGGTGCAATAAAAATGCAATGCCATAAGCCTACAAGGGCCAAACCAGACCACCAAAAGTGTGGTTAGCTTTGTAATAATGGAATTTGGCCGCGTCAACATATGAAATGCCCATATAGCACCAGCAGCTAATAGTAGAGAATGCAAACAATTAACCTTAGCCATAATGCAAACAATGAAACATTAGTCCCTACATTTGTCAGTTTCAATTTAGTTCCCATTAAGTATAGCTAATACTGAATAATTGAGACCCTCCTATGTAACTTTTTGGACCTTACTTAAATGTAGTGAAACTAAGTGACAATAGCATTGAATGCACCCTAAGGAGGTGATCCAGACAGTGAAGCAAGTTTCCCTAAAATCCATCTAACATATAAGAAGTTTAGATTTTAGTTGAGTTTTTATTTTTAATTTTCGTTTTAATTTTTTAATATAAAAATATAAATAACAATACAAAAATAAAAATAATACACAAATACAATATAAAATCGAAAAAAAACCTTAAAAATACAGAAATTAAAACTAAAAATAACAATTAATAATCCGATTAAACATACATTTAATTCTTTGAATTTCAATGAAAGGAAGTGCAATTCAATTTAATGTTAGAAAAAAGAAGATAGAAATAGTGACAAGCAAAAATTTGAAAGTATTATTTAGATCAATATTTAATTCTAAATTATTATTTTTTTAAATAATTTTTTTAAAAGATATAAAATTTAAAATTATTACATATACCGTTAATTTATTTAATGCTTGTAAATTATATTAATATAAAAAATAAAAACAATCTATGATCCTGAGGGCATAGTGAGCTGGCATAGTAAGCTGGTGAGGAAGTCCTTCCTATGCCTCCAACTTTTTGACATCATAAGTTCAATCGTAGAGATATTGATTTATTATCTAAAAAATATTTAAAAAATTACAAATAAAAGTTATAAAATAAGAAAATTTAGTTTATATTTAATTAATAAGTTTTGTAGATATATTTTTATATTAAATAATAGATATAATTAATTAATTAATATATAT
>JAOXYD010000003.1:15767110-15780817 GCA_028565735.1 Pinacopodium congolense | reverse complement strand
AATCCCACCTCTCTCTCTCTCTCTCTCTCTCTCTCTCTCTCACACACACACACTCACTCACTCACTTATTGTACGCACAAAGAAGAAGTTATTTTAGGGATAAAATAGAATAGAAAGCCGTAACAACGTGAAAAAAATTATTAGAATATATTTGGTGTTACTTTTTGTTTTTATTTTTTATTTTTATTTTTGTGTATGTGTATTAGTTTATGTGATATTATTATTGTTTCTGTACTATTTTTTAGGTTTCTGTGCTATATTAGTATGTTGTCTTTTTCAGTTTCTGTGCATTTTTTGTTGTTTCTGTGTTTTTAAAAACAAAAAATTAAAACAAGAAACTAAATTGAAACCAAACAAAGCTCACATACAACACTCATAAACTTTGACATACAAATAATTTCATAATGATTTATTACATAAAATAATTCATAATCAAAATTGGAATAAAGCTACTCAGACAAACTAATGTAGAAGGCCAAGTAATACACATGAGGACTGTAGAACAACACAACAAATATGGTTAAGGGTAACGGCTTCTTAAATTTTTTATTACGTATGTGTCACTTTTCTTGACATGCAAAGCTAACAAAAACGCAAACTATGAAATTGAAATAAAAATCTAAATGGAAAGAATAGAATTAGTTGAAGAAAGGAATGCCCATTTCAATTTGAACGTCAGCTACTTAAGGAATCCCTAGTGTATTAGAATTTAACTTAACGCCAAGCAAAGAAAATAGATGACAATTTTGGAATTAGGAGAATGGAATTATCGAAGAAAATTGGAGCCTAGTCTCTTTGTATTGCACCCAAATCGCACATCACCAACAAACTTGCCCCACAATCTCTTGCTGTGTCACAACAATTATTTTGGCAAAAGTCAACAGAAGAAAATAATAAAAAGATTTAGTCTGAAATTTTCATAAAATACAGAGTACTTCCACTGGAATTTTTAAATCACATCAATTTTGATTTACTTAGTTTGAATCCTATTTTTCTTAATTGCTTTACTAAAAAAAGTATTTTCATTTTTTATTGAATTTCTCTCTTCTATTCAATTTTTATAGTATCTCAAAATATATATCATACTAACTTTTTCTCTTTTCTATTGAAATGAAAATGCAAATATGAAATTTTAATGGCAAAAGCAAAATTCTTAAGGGAAATTAGAACCATTGACTATTGACTATCAGTTCATAAAGATTTTTGGATTTGAATTTGATTTGAAAATTTTTTTCCTTAATGCTTAACCAGGTTAACAACTTCTAACCCCGTGTAATCCAATTTAACAATAGTTTCATTTCTATCTACAGGCATGTAGAGTGCTTATACAACCCTAGCTCAACACCGCTGATAGGAATGAGCTGAAATAGAGGCTTCACAGATTTACTGAATCTGGGATGTAGATCGAATAACTCCATTTGCAACACTAATGCAATTTTCAATATTTCCACACGGATGCAATTGTCAGCAAATGAATGATTCTTACCATCTTTCATGTAATTTGTGTAAAAAAATGTCAACATTTAGAAAATATTTAATTAGATTATGAATTGTAATTTTTTGTTATAGATATTATATTTTTATATTAATTATTATGTTTTTTTTATTTCTGTGTTGTATTATCATGTTTTCTTTATTAATTTTTGTAGTAAAAAAACAGAAAACTAAAACTAAAAATTAAAGCCCCAGCTAAACAAGCTTCAGCATTTCTTATCTTATTTTGGTAATACTGGAGGGCAAATAGTTCAATAACAGAGTCAAGCATATAACCATTGCGCCTTATTGCTAAAGGTGAATTAGAAGCCGTTGAAAGTATCTTCTTCCACCATGGTTCAAGTACCTAAGATGGCAGTCATCAGCATGCATACTGCAGTCGTATTTCCTAAAATAAAATAACAATAGAAACACGTTAAAGTATCTCCAGCACTTAGATGGCGCTTTTTCTGGATTGGGAAAACTGGATTCCACTTTCATGGAAGCTTTTGGATTCTCTAATAGAATGAGGGTCAAAGGGCCATAAACGAATGGTTTAACATGGTAGATAATGTTTGACAAGCAAAAATGACTCTTCAGTATCATTTTACGATAAAGAATTCAAGTAGACATTCTAACAGAGTTGCAAGGAACAACATTTCTGTTAGGAAAAAACTAACCATATTGTCAGAATAATTTCGGCCCCACCTCCATGTTTTAATCCATCCTATATTATTGAAGCTGTAAGCAGTGTCTAGTTACAAGAAGCAAAAAATGGTAGGTATGGATGGTTGGATATACCTTAACCACCCACAAGAGGAGCCGTCAACAGCATGTAACAAAAATGAAGATATCCACCAGACATTCCCGGCCTCTTCATTGCCCATGTATAATCCATGGGATGGAGGAGGCAGAAAACCCTCTTCTTCATACTTATAAACACGTGGAGTACTCCCTCTGAACAAAAGAATAGGTAGAATGATTGAGGCGTATGAGAGATGTGTGAACTTGGAATTTACAAAGTCAAAATAGGTCTTGAACCCTCGGGACACCAATGTAGTGAGTCATCTGGGACGAGTGTGAATCTCTTCATCAAGAAGTTGTGTTATTAGGACTCGGCCGGTTGTTGGCTCGTTATTGCTTAGAATATGATTAAGCGACTGTAATTCTTCTTGGTTTGCCTTCTTAAGTAAGCTTCTCAGTGTTGCATCAAGTCCATCTGGTAAAACCTGGCATCCCACTTCTCTTCTATTCTGCTCATTAGCAATCCCCTGGGAAATTCCAACAGTCCCTTTGAATTGACACTGCAGTGGAATCTGTCCTTGAGGCCTTGAATAGGGCCTGGAATCCCAGTAATCTTTACATATGCGATTTTGATCTAATGCCTCTATCACCTGTTTAAAGAAACAAAACAACTCACTTTCTAGCAAAAGAGGCTCAAGTTTTAAGGAAGGCTCTGTGAATTCACAAACTATATACTCCAGAACAAATAAGATGGACATGTCAACAAAAAGTTTCATGTTCAATCAGATTTCAGGTGACATTCAGCTTGAGATCATCCTAGGCAATAGAACTGGTCCCACTACTCTCTTATCCAAAGAGTTTTAACTTAACTTTAGAGATTCTATCAGTGAGTGATCAAATTTTCATGCAATACCAAGCTTTCTGCGGCCAGACCTATTTTGAAGCGAGGTGAACAAAGGGACATCTACACTTCCATACATGTGACTTAGGCCTAAAATGGATGACATACAAATGGAAAAGAGATGAGATGCATGTTATCACTTGTCAGCTCCATCACTGAATTTACCTGCACAATAGCTGGTGAAGAAAAACCAAACATTTCAAGGCCATCTAGACTACCAGGAGGCTGTAAAGGAGGAAGGTTCGACTTTCCAAATTTATGTTGCTTAGTGATCTCTTGATTTACCCTCTCTCTTACCATTTCCCAACATCTGGCAGCTGAAACATGAATGAATACCTCACATGGACAATGCTCCAAAGAAACCTGAAATGATTAGTTGAGCAAAGGATTTGTCAAATAATAGTTTCTCGTTTAATAAAACATTAATTTCTTTACATAATTTAATCTAATAAATAGTAAAAAATTCCAGGATAAAGTTGATCATATAAGGCCAGAACAAAGCTAGCTTTTCAAGTTCCTTCAAGATTGAAAAATATGCTTCTCGTTAACACAGTAATCCCCTATACAGGCTACTAATAGCTCAAAAAATAATAACGGGATCTAATGTAACAGAAACCACAATGCCTTTGCAAAAGGAATCAGCAAGTGCCTTATAATCTCCATCTTCATTCTCAGAGAGAGACTGCTCCCAGATGAGTGTCTTCCGTAAGCAATATACATGTCAGTAAATCATACAAATGAATTTTGTAGAAGGTTATCAACAATGGTTATCCATGACATGTAGAGTACTAGCACATTTGTTAGCCTCAGTAATCCATAGCAAATAGTAGAAAGCTTTTCGTCAAGATCATTCGTTGCTTAAACTTCATCTCAATCTTTTCAACCACATGTTAGTACGTAAAGAAAACAAATTGGTAATATAATAGTTCCACAATCTACCAAAAAAGAAGGAAAATTACAAGAAACAAATGATAATAGTTCAAAGACTTGAAATTACCATAAAAAGAGGTCCACTCCATCCTGCATCCAGAATTTCTGAGACATAGAAGCATGTGTTTGTTGGATCTAAAGCATTTATGTACCTGACTCGACTCTTAAATCCTGCATTAATTGGGACATAATTTAAATACATAATCATATTTTTCCTACAGAAATTGATCTATGATCTCACAGATGAAGCATATCTATCATACCTTTGGGGAAAATTGCATGACTATTACACCATGATTTTCCAGAAAGCACAACTCCATACTCCAAAGGCTCAACATTGCAATTGATCCTTCTGACTACTTTGGCAATGCGAGGACCTTTCTGGCGGTAATATCTGTCCAAATTATTTTGCAAGCAAGATGGACTACCTGCCACAGTTTTTGAGTTGTCAATTGAATGAGAAGTGGAATTAACTCCAACCTTATCTTCATCATCAGGCTTTCTACTGCCCAATGGATGTGAATGCTGACTATCAACATTCTCTGCACAATGATCATCACCAACCAGTCTCCTAGTTGATAAATCTACAACACTCCTACCCAATCCTCCCTTGGTAGAACCTGCTCCAGGGTGAGAGCTGTCTGATGGATGAGATTCCACAACCGTTCCACTATTCTCCTCGCATTCAACCTTTACTTTCAGAGAATTAGATATGCATAAATTTGCTTGAGTATTGGGTAAGGAATTGACATCAAGTTTATTCATTACTGGTACTTCATTTGCCACTGATTCTTTATTATCATTACATGGAGCATCAACAAAATTTGACAAGGTTACAGAAAACTCAGAAGGCCTTATAAAATTTCCCTTCTCCATTTCCAAACATGGCTTCTTTGAATCATCTTCTTCATCATCACTTAGCAGAATAACATTAGCATCATCCAATGTCAAAGGAATTTTCACACAATCTTTCTGTGAAATTACTTTTTCTGCGGAGGATGACTTTTTTAGAGAAACCTTGCAAACTGATTCTCTTAAGTCAGAGGACAGAAGCGAGGAGCCTTCATTCATTACCTTTCCACAAACAAGTGGAGAACTCTGGGATTTGGAGTCCTTCAAAGCAACAGGTTCAACAAGTTTCTTTTTCTCATCTGCTACAATCTCACCAACAAATCCAGATGAAGTTAGTGGGACATCCATAGAGCATCCTGTCCCCTGCAAATCTTTTCCTTCTGGGGTATAAGATAACTTCTCACTTTGGTTAAGATCTCTACAGACTTTAGGAGTCAAAGCAAGTCCAAGATCAAATTTTGCCCATCTGTAAACTGCACTTAACTTTCCCTCCAATGCCTCGACAAGGATATTCAACTCACCAAGATCATAGCGGTAGAGGAAATATTTAGCATTCCAGGCACATGAACACAACTGCTTTGCATGATTCAAGCATGCATATTTATCTGGAGAACATCGACATGCTGCTGCAGACAAATGCAAATCGAAAAGGCATATGCAACATTCCCTCTCCCTAGTAGCATCAAAATTGTTATGCATCTTTAGGGCCAGGCTAGAACTGCATAGGAATTCTCTCCTCACTCGCTCCATCTCCACTCGTGTCTAAATGAGAAACCAACTTCAACGGTTAGTACAGAAAGGAATGAAAAACATTTCCATATTTTCATACAACATAATAGCAAAGTTCTAAGGTCCAACTCCTTTGACCATATAAACTAGGTGAAGGCATCTCTGTTTGCTTAGTACATATTACATCTAGTTAGTTATATACAGTTATCTAAACCTGATGCATTTGGGCATGACCAATCATAATGCTGGTATAAATGTCTAATTACAGGCCATATTTCACCAATTGCAGAACCGTGAAAGTGAATGCTATACCACAAGCAATTCAATAATGCCGGAAAATTTCAAAATTTTCTCTAGTTGGCATGTTTAGTTAATCCATGTAACTTCAAAATGAAAAGACATATTTTCTAAAAACAATTGAACTTCAAATCGAAGAACTATACAATGAAAACAAGAGGGTGGCATTTTACCTTGAGTGCATTTGCTAATATTCCATCCCTTCCACACACACCTTTCCATCTTAAGTTGTCCAATGTAGTCTTCTTCAGTAAATTAAGTTCCCAATGAGCTTTTACTGCCTCCCTTGCTGCCCCAAGTAAAAGTTTATCATGGGAAATGGACGTCCTTCGTCCCTGCTCCCGGTAGAGCTCTATGGCAATCTGTCCATGAGGCAACCAGTCAACAGGAGCCACATTTACTGCCTCCGCACAATTGAAACCACAGTTAAACCCCGAATGATAAGCTCGAGGAAAGGTTAGAACAAACTCTCCAGCATTCTGAATGCATCGATAGACAGATAACCCTTCCAATTTTAGTACAGAAGGAGATAGCTGTGTCACCTGCAAGTAACAAATTCTGAGCATGCTTAGGGGTATTAATCTAGGAGGATAGTCCTAAGGTGAAAAGGAATTTTTTTTCATCAATTCATTTAGGATCATTTATCAAAAAAATATCAAGAATCTGTTTATCCCTTTGTCAAGAACCACAAGGAAGAAGTGAGGTTTTATTCAATCTTGTTAAGCACACAATACATACACAGAATTGAAGAAAAAGGAATAAACTCAGCAAAAATTTCAAAACCTCCACAAAGATAGCCACTGAAGCTGGCAAGGATGAAATCAAAGCACAAAGAAGCAATACTGGAAACTTTGGCAAACTTTGGTGTCAAAAGCATAAATAAACCTAAAAGAGATCCAGGAGCACTAATCAACCAAACAAATTTAGGGTAAGAAATTATTATTCTCTTATAATTCTTCTGGGACATTCAAACTTCATAACTCATAAAACCCTGTAAATCACAATGCACTCTGCTACATTCAACTTTCCCTAAGGGCTTCATGTTTAAAATCAACTATGGCAAGGTAATACGAAGTAAATCAGAAGATATCAAAACATGTTTGAGTTATATATAGATTCAGTCATAACTCAAATCTAGAGTAGAACTAGCAGATTACTGTAAGGCCTAAAAGTTTCAACCACCAATTGATCCTTAAAGAGTAAGCAGATTAAACAATTGATCCTTAAAAAAATAAGCAGATTAAGTGTACATAGAATTCAATTATGTAAATCAAAACCAATTGAGAACAATAACTTCCCAATATATATCTCAGACCAGAAGTGCTTTCAATTTGACATTTTATCACTTGAGAAATGACATGTCCAAACAAAATTTAACTAATAAATTAAGATGACGGACAATTTATGAACAAGTTACCAGCTTATGCAACAAATCAGGTTGTTCTTCAAACAGATCAGGTAAATGCTTTCTCATAGCCTCTTCCAGTTTAATAGCATCCTTCCCAGGGACACCATACCACAATTTTGGCTCCCCCCAGTGCATGTAATTGAGTGAATACAAGTGATGATCTTCAACATGCTGCTCTCAATCAAATAAAAAAAAAAAGGAAATACATGAGCATTAACATTTTATACAGCTAAAACAAGTTAAAATCGATACATGATTGTAGACAAGTCAAAGGTATTATCTCTGGTACAGTTCTCTAACCTGAAACTTGGAACATGTAGCATATGGTAAAAGAGAACTTATTCACTGCTCACTCAATAGTTCTATCGCAAACTGGGAATGTTTTTATCGTCTTCTAGTTTTTATTTGAATAGTGTACATGCTGCCTACACCTAACCTAAGCATAAAAGACTTGCAAGTGCATGAAACTGACAACAACATAATACATAAACACTATTTGCCAAAAAAATATATGTTGTTGATAGATATTGTTCCTGAAACATAAAACCGCCTTGTTTGCCCATCTATCCTGCTCATTTGTTTGCTAGAATTGATGATCCATGTTTGTATTAACCGAAAGCTTCAGTTACGACACACAAATATGAACATGAATTGGTCTTACCCAACAGAACGAAGAAAAGCACATTCCTATATAAAGCCATGGCACCAAAACACCAGAGATATCACCACTTTCATAGGCAAGAACTGATCCGGGAAGCCTCGGAAAGTTATTCAAGTTCCATCCTGATTTTTTATATCTTTCATCTGTAATACAACCCATTTGACTGGACAACTTTGGAAACCCACTACCAAAAGCTCCGGTCTCCAGATCAGCTCCATATAGGACCTAGAAAATACAAGAATTGTAGAGCTGACTTTGAAAGAAAGGAAGGTAGGTGGTATAGAGCAAAGAGAAATTTCCAGAAGCGAAACATTAACCAAAGAAATAAATCTCTCGGACCCATAGTAACTACCTCTATTTCTTCAGTCGCTTTCTCTACGATACGCCAATATTCGCCCTCAATATTTTCTACTGGGAGTTCATATTTATTGGGAACGTCTGTCATGTTACCTTCTTTGTCCGCAATATTATCATTCTTACTGAAGTACTGAGCCTTGAATTCATCAGCATACTTCTGAAATGTGCTCAAGGTAAACTCTGGACCAGGTTCAAAACCAAATGTCTCAACCTCACAGCCTCCAGCATCACCAGACCCATGCATACTTCCACTATCCATCCTACTCTCTGTAGCCATTCTCATGCATCTTCTCCTTTTCTTCTTTGTCTGATTATACATCCCTGATATTTTTCTCATGGAATCACGATTCTGTAGCTTGTCAACCCTCTGAACCCGTGTTGAAAACCTAGAACCCTCCCATATGCTTTTTTCCTTTAGCAGACAAGGAGGTTTCCAAGAAGGAGGGGGGACAATGCGACAGATTCCATACTTCTCAGCTTCTGGCCTTATCTTGGCAATATAATTCAATGTATCTTCAAATTCCTGAGAAGAATTATATGCACATTCAAAAATCCAAATTCAAAGTAAAAATTTACAATCAAATAAGCGAAGGAAATCAGAGGCATTTCAGCTCCGCTATATAAAATATTACAAGCCAACACCAGCAAGCCTTATATCTCAATATCAACTGTACCTCTCCCTCTGGGTTCCATCCGGGTTTATATATATATATATATATATATCAAACTTGTGTACTGACCTCTTCAGTTGGATAGAATACAGGAGCATCCTCAAGATCTGGCCTGCAACTACACTCTGGACGCCATCTTGCTGTGACCTGAATCAAAGGCTCAAATAAGAAGATCTCTAAGATTCTCAAAATCCCATCATGCCAGGTAGACAGCATGCATATGTGCTTAGCTTTACTCTATTCTCTCCAGGATATTGGCTTATTACCAACCACAGCTTTCAATGATACAAAATAACCATAATGCAGTGGTTTGTCGGTTTTGAAGACAGTAGTAAAGAATACGGAGTAAATGATAGCCATAGGAGAATTATGCTAACTGATTAGATTGAACAAAAGGCTCCCCACATTACAGATAAGACACTAAACCAAAATAACCTTTTGGCAATTACTGCAGTTTGCGCAACCACGGATAACACCCCTAGGAAGACAGGGCCTTAAAATGTGATTCTGCAACATAAATGGCATGAAGTCACTATCTAGATAATAATACCAACATCAGGAAATTTATTTTGATACTGTTCAATGCACTTGACAGTACATAACAGGTAAAGTTTATTTTCAATAAAAAATGATAATAACATATAGAAGCTAACCTGGTAAGGCTTTCCAAAGTCAGATTCATCCTCTGAACTGTTTCCCAATCGCCCATAGTTTATACACGATCTGCGACGAAGGGACCTTGTGTTTTTTGTGTCACAACTGTCAGATTCCATATCCATCTGAACTGTTTGTGATTCAGAAGTGCTTGCAGTAGCTGAACAACTAGTTGTATTTTGACTTTCTTGTTTCATAACATCTTGTACCCTCTTCAAGGTGAAAGCACCAAAAGACTCAAAACCAGGAGGAACTGATGGAATATCCTCATTTTCTTCCTTCACGTGAACTCTCAGGAGCTCAGTTCCCATTAATACTGAAGAACAAGATTCAACATATGTCAATGCAACTAGTAGTCTGTATATTCAGGAAAAGCAACATCAAATTTTTACACTACAGCATGAGAGCGTGGTTGGAGTATCCATTTCTCTCAGACTTGATGGCATATTAATTTCCCATCCCAACAATAAACATCCATTTGTGGTTTGGTAACGATTATGCTTTAAGTAGCTATATCACTGAATGGCCAAGAAACGATTAAACATTATCCACGGCATGGATGGGTAATGCAACTACAGACCTTTCAACTTTGAAAGAGAAATTGGCAGAGAAAAAGGGGAAATGTATTTCATAGTTGGTCCACCATTCAACAATTATTTTCAGGGCAAAAGACATCTTACGTAACCTAATAAGTGGGAATACGTATGTATTGAAGTTACTTGAACTTGAGTTGCACAAGTAGATGAACTTGCAGCTCAAAGTATATTTTTAACCAAATGCATGGAAAAGCCTTTGATCCCTAGTGATATTACGTATTCAATTGAACGATGTCAAGTGCCTAAACCTATTCATAATCAATATCAGCAGAACTGATCTTGACAATAAGAGGTCAAATCACACATTGATCACCAATTAAGTGAAAATCGATTAATGAATCAAAAGCAAAAAAGTTGCTAGCTATATATATATATATATATAAGCTATTGAAAACCCAATTTCAGACAAAGCCCAATAAATTTGAAGAGATCTGAAAAAAAAAAATCAACATCAGAGCTTACATGTTCCTCAGAAGCTTGCAATTTTCCAGTTCACTCAACAATCACCTCAAATTTCCAGTTTGACCACACCCAGACATCAAATAAACAATAAAAAAAAAATTTAAAAAGAAAGCAAATTCGAAACCCTAGAATCAGAAGAGGTAACTCATAGACTGAATCCAAAATTTTACCAGATCTAAACCTATACCTATCCCTAACCCTAACCCAGAACCAATTAGCAAACCGAAGTCAACCTAACCTTCCTCTGCAAAAGAAACCCAACAAAGCAAAATAATAATACTAATAATAATTAAGGGAAAGATGATTAGAAAAATCAAAAACTTCTACTGACAATCACAAACCCTAGTACACCCAAAAAAACAAAAAAAAAAAAACCACTGCCCTTTTTTAACACACAAACATCAACAAGAAACCCCCAACAAGTCAATCAATTCCATGTAACCAAAATCACTATCTGCTGTGATATATAAACATAATCAACCAAAAATCAAGGACCCAAGTGTGGATAAGGGTAAATCTGGAAGAGACTTGTCTGCCCTAATGTTTATGTTATCTTTTTGCCTAACAACATCAGATTAGTAACATCCTACAATCTAATCTAGCGCAAGATGTCAATCAGTAAAAGATTTTAATAACGTCCACAAGAAAATTGAAAATTATCTGGAATCCTAACCCAACAAAGGAATTTGGACATCCCCACATGATTCCAAAAAAATAAAATAAGCCTTGTTACCTTTTTATTGTTGCTGGTATAATTAAGTACTACGCACATTTAAAAATATGTGCCGATTTTTAAATCTCCGTTTTTTCTTCTTTTTTCTCTTTTATGCCCAACAAGGGAAGGTATCCTATTCCTCTCCTTTGAGTTGGGTTGTTGAATTAAACACTTTTTTACATCTTTTAAAAAATAATAAATATAAATTATTGTTGAGGGTAATTTAGGAATAAAAATATGAAATTAAATAAGTTATAAAATTACCTCGAGGCTTTGAGTTTCTTTCGTGAAGGAAGAGAGGCAGAGACAAGTGGGCGTGCGCGTGGGTGTAAGCGTTTTGCTATTACGTGAGAGAGAGACTGAGAGAGAGAGAGAGCGAGAGAGGCGATCTGGTCGAGGAGAAAAAGGGTACAAATCTGAGGGCCACCCCCGGTTTCTATTCCATTAGCCTGTTTTGGTTTTACTTTTATCACTTGACCATTAAATATCCGTCCACCGCGGATATTGATTCTTGTGATCATAAAACTGATTCTCTTCCTTGACATTCTTCGTTTATTTCACATTTACCAGGCATAAAGAATGGATTTACTTCATAATTGGACTATTCTGGTCTATAAAATTAAAAGGAGGTATGAAATTAGTATGTTAGTCGCTGGCTAAATGTTGCAAAATGCAGTTGTATTTGAAAATGGATATTTAACTCTCTCATTTAACACATTTATTTATAAATATGTGTAGAACTTGGAACCTATCTATAATTATTATGCACAGAAAAAAATTGTCTTAAAAAAATTAAATTCTTTATAATTACTAAGATTATGAAAAAAAAAATCATCATCTTATAAATCACTTCAAATTTGATCTTATATATATATATATATAGGAATTGATTAGATATGCATACAAATAAACATCCACGACTCTGTACTTTATACAAGTTTTTATTAAAAATACATATTTAGAGACACAGGTGCTCCTTTTATGATTTGGACATTAAAAAAAATTAAAGGTTCTTGGTATTAATAGTATCCAGTCTTACTGCGTCCCAGAACATGCATCATAATAAGCAATAAAGATAATAACAATTCTGTTTTATTATTTTTAATATCTATAAAATTGATAATTATCATTTTTTAAATACGTACTAAATAAATTACTAAAAGTGTAATTGTATATTTCAATTAAATTAGTTAATAAATCAATTACTAATATTCAAATAATAAACAAGGATCAAATAATATTAAGAGACAAAATAATTTTCATTACCTAACCAACTTAGTTCAAATCTTAAGTGAATAACAACTTTTGTAATCTGAAACTAAGAAATCTACTATAGGTGAAAGGTCACCACTTCACTGCCCATTTGGGCGATAACAACAATCCTAAATAGCTTTTCCACCATGGGTTAGTGTACCCTTGGTAGTTAGCAATAATTTTTAACTTTGTTGGATTGTCTTATATGTGATCACATATTTTGGTTAAAACAGTTATGAGTTTATTTATTACTGTAGGAAATATCACATAAATACTTAGATCGAATTTGAATATATATGTATGATCAAAACATAATCACTTAATCTTGTTTTCATTGATTAAAGGAGTATTTTTTACAAAAAATATTATTTTTTTCTTGATAAGTATTATCCATTTTAAAATTTTGAGACTTTGTATACTTAATTCAAAGTCGTAGTTATCATTTGACATTTAATAGATATAAAAAGATTATAAAATCATACGGGTATAATTGTTCATTATCTCATTATCACATATAATGGGTTAATCTAATTGAAACTCTACATTTCTCATATTTGTCCAATAACTCATATGACCAGTATAATGTAAGAGTACATTATCATAAGTCTATTAGGAATATATGACATCTCGACTAATTAATCAATTATTAAGTAGATTTAGGGGCCATTTGGTGTTGTTATTAGTTGTGGTTTTTAGTTGTAATTTTTAATTATGGTTTTTGTATTTTTGTACTGATTTTTGTTTGTTCGATTTTTGTGTTGTTTTTTTTTAATATTTTTTTACTGTATTAGTATGTTGTCTTTTTTAATTTCTGTAATTTGGGGGAATTGTATCTTTTAGTTAATTCTGGATTGTAATAGGCTACTATTTTCCTTGAAAAGATTTGGGATAGATTCCTCTTGACCTTAGAATAAGATTGTGGTTGTTTGGGTTACTCTTCACCCTTGGAAAGTAAGATTGTAAAGGTTACTCTTTACCTTGAAAAAGATTGTACTTGTTTGAT
>JAOXYD010000003.1:15719686-15734875 GCA_028565735.1 Pinacopodium congolense | reverse complement strand
ACATTTATAGACTATTTTTCAAACTAAATAAAATTAAAAAATTAATTTACAATTTTAAAAAATTATCTGAAACGGTATCGATATTGACCAGTACCGATATAGTACTATTTTAAAAATAAATTCAATACTAATATCGGTACGATATTCAAAACATTAGTGTCTGGTACCATTAATACCGATATACTACTGAAGACCATGCTCATAATCTCGTGATATAGTACTGAAGACCATGCTCATAATCCCATGAGCCTTTGGTGCTGGTTTGTAAGCTACTCAATCACAACACAAGGTCTACCTTTTCATTTAATCCCGAGGTTCGTGGATTTTTGCCCATTCAGTCTTAATTAATAGAGTCTACCTTAATGCTTTTGGGATCCAAAGACACCACTTACTAATGTCTTTTGATGGTTCATCTTCTTCATAATTGATTGATTTGAGCATGTTCTCATCTCTTGAACGGTTCTTTTGTTGGAAAATTGGGACTTTATTTCATCACGTACGTAAATTAAGATCTCTTTAATTTCATAAAATAATATTATTAATCTATAAATATAATAAAGCATAAATCATTAAACATACTTTATTATAAAACATACTTTATTATGAAATATAATTATCCCTTTAGTAACTGTTTAGGAAATAGATTTTTGAAATAAATTATTTGTTTTACTAGGGAACTCGTACAAGAATATAAACAAATTAACCTGTGAAGTTGCAATTTTAAATCCAATGGCGCTCTGAAAATAAAGGAAATATAGATCGAGGACCTTTTTGTAAAACCTTAAACCCTAATCACCATAAGCTAAACCACAAGTCTTCCCTCCTCGGAAACTTTCGCAGCTTACGGAAGGCTTCAAACCAAGCAACTCTAAGGGTACTCTTCACATTATTCTTAGGTACTGTATTTCCAGTCTTCCTTAAAGGCCATTAGTTTTCTATTTTATTCACGTGTATGGATATAGGCTATGGTATACAATATGAACACCTAATTCAAAATCGATTTTTGAGCTCTCTGTTGTTTTTCTTCTATATTATGACAAGGGTTCTTCTAATTTTTGGTTTTACGGCATGTCAGACGCTTATATCTCCTCCCTTTTTCTTTTCATGGGAGCAAAAAAAAAAAAAAAAAAATCCTTTGCTCATAATTCATAGTTTTGGAAATATTCCTCTTACATGTATTTTTAAAAAATTTGGGCTGTTCTCAAATTAGTTAGAAATGACAATTATCTTATTTGTTTTTGTTGCAGGATTGAAATAACATTTGATTCTACCCTAATTTTGGTTTCCCCGATATTTTGTAGTTTCTGTATATTGTCACTGTGTGATTATTGCTTGATGTCAACTTTGGTTTACATTTCTAACTTGCTTCCCACTTTACATATTTCCTCATTTTTTATTTCCCTTTTTTACAGTTGGAAGCATTACTTAATAAGAGAGAATGTGTAGTCACTGGAGAAAAGTATATGTTACAGGGTGAACAAAACTAAATCATGTTGGTTTTGGTATTGGGGAATGACAGGAGGTTGCTAGTTGTTAGTTATTGTTCTGTAATTCCTCGTGGGACTGTAGACTTCGAACTTTTGTAGTGGTTTAAACCCAATGGGATTTACAATGTCACTACAGAATTCTGTACTTGAGGTGCCTCAATTTCATAGCTTATGTTGGTGTTCCAAACAAGCAGAATGCAGTTTCAGTGTTTACCAGTGCTCGTTGTTAAAAATATCCTCTTATGGAATCAGTTGCTCAATGAAGGGCAACTGCAGGAATAAGATACGTTTAAAGTGGGAAGGAGATTTTAAATCTGGGAGAAATTTTTTTTCTTTACAATGCAGAGGACTGCAAAGCACCTTTTGCACCTATTCAACTGATGAAGAGTGCAAAGATGACTGTAGCTCAGATAAACAGAAACTGAGCGCTGGGAAAAAATACAAAACGGATTCAAAGAATAGTACACCTTCTGCGTTGATCACTGATGGGCCCCTAGTTGAAAATGATCAGGAAACAAACAACAAAATCCTTCAAAACTTCTGCACCCATGGGAAGTTAATGCATGCCTCGAAGTTGATAGACGTCATGGCACGGAGAAACCAAATTCCTGACTTTACTTGTTGCACAAACTTAGTTAGGGGCCTCATCAAAATTAATCGACTGGATAAGGCTTTTAAGGTTCTTAACATTATGGTCATGTCTGGTGGGATTCCAGATGTTATCACATACAATATGATGGTTGGTGGTTTCTGTAAGAGAACAAAGTTAGCATCTGCTGTTGACCTCTTACAAGAAATGAGCTTGAGTGGTTGCCCTCCAGATGTGGTCACTTATAATACTATAATTCGTTCCATGTTTGAAGCTGGACATTTTGATGATGCTGTTAGATTTTGGAAGGAACAATTAAGGAGTGGATGCCCTCCATATCTTATAACCTATACGATTCTCATTGAGCTAGTCTGCAAGCATTGTGGAACTGTGCGAACATTGGAAGTATTGGATGATATGGCAATTGAGGGTTGTTATCCTGATCTTATTACCTACAATTCTTTAATTAATTTCCTCTCTAAACAAGGAAAGTATGAGGATGCAGCTTTGATCTTATACCATATTCTGTCTCATGGACTGGAGCCCAATTGTGTCACATATAACACGCTTCTCCATTCTCTTTGTAATCAAAGGTTCTGGAATGAGGTTGATGAGATTCTTGTAGTAATGAGAGAAACTTCTCATTCTCCATCAGTTATTACTTATAATATTATGATTAATGGGTTGTGCAGATGTGGACATGTGGATTGTGCCATTGACTTTTTTTATCAGATGGTTTCTGAGAAATGTTCACCTGACATTGTAACTTACAATACTCTCCTCTGTGCTTTATGTAAAGAAGGAATGGTGGATGAGGCTTTTCAATTACTTGGCCTTTTAAGGGATAGTCATTATTCTCCTGGGTTGATAACCTACAATATTGTGATTGATGGATTATCTAGAAAAGGATATATAGCTAAGGCAATGGTGTTGTATCGTGAAATGTTAGGAAGTGGAATCACCCCTGATGGTATCACCCATCGATCTTTGGTTTGGGGGTGTTGCTGGGGAAATCAAGTTGAAGATGCTGTTGAGATACTTAGTGAGATGGTGAAGAGAGGCCAGAGAATCAATAATAGTGTGTACAGAATAGTGATCCGTGGCTTATGCAAGGATAAGAAAGTGGACGCTGCAATACAAGTTTTAGAAATAATGATCTCCAGTCAATGTAAGCCAGATGAGGAAATTTATTCCATTCTAATTAAGGGCATGACAGATGCTGGTATGACAGAAGAGGCTTATGAATTGCGTAAGAAGCTAATAGAAAGGAAGATTCTTAGAGGAAAAACCATGCTGGACTAGCA
The DNA here is from genome assembly GCA_028565735.1 of Pinacopodium congolense. Classification (NCBI taxonomy): domain Eukaryota; kingdom Viridiplantae; phylum Streptophyta; class Magnoliopsida; order Malpighiales; family Erythroxylaceae; genus Pinacopodium; species Pinacopodium congolense. The sequence goes on along the minus strand of JAOXYD010000003.1, from coordinate 15,731,495 downwards.
AAGGTAGTGAAGGATGTGGAAGACTTTTGACTTGTGCTAGTTCCTTGGCAAAAGAATAAAGCTGGCTGTTTGCGGGAAAATGTACAGACAGCGTGTCTTGTAAGTTGGTATCCCCCACAGTTTTATGTTTATGCTCCAAAGAAATGGTTAACTTTGAAATTATGTTGTTGGAATTAGTTATCTGCCTTGGATTGCCAATGAGGACTTTGCATACTCGCATTCAGATTCTGAAAGATAACTCTTTGCTACATTCTAGTACATTCTAGCTAATTGAATTTTCTTGGTTTGGTGACAAGCAGCACGGTAGTTCTCTTGGAAGTCTCTGATAAATATAAAAGAACAAAAATGAGGTTGAATAGAAGGTTAAGTATGAAGCCTTTCTTTTCTTTAGCAAGTCCATTTTCTTTCCCTGTCAGCCTGAAACAAAACAAGAATTCTTTGTTGGCATATAACGCCTCTCTAAGTGGAATCCAGCTGATTGGTGCAATTATTCTTATGACTGTTCGTCAATTTCTGTTCGAAACTTCTTATAACTATACTTCCATAATAGTAGACAGTAGGTGGTTTCATCTGTCAAAATTGATATACTTCTCTTCTTGTTTCTTTTTGCTAGGTGAATCTGGGATTGATCATCTTTTAACATTGGATACTGGACTAAAATAAGTAAGAGTATATATCATTCACCCAGGGAAAATTAATGCATGGTTCCCTGGCTAGCTGAGCTTCACTGGTATAACTTTGCCTTGGATGGATCAACTTCAGGGCCCTTCTTTTTGCAGACCCGTCAGTGACAATTGTTTTTTCGTGAGGTTCTAGCTAATTCCCTCTGTAATTGCTAAACCAAAATTGTCTGAATGCTTCCACAGAACCGTAACAGGAACGGGAACAGGTACAGGAATATGGATATGTGTATCACTGGTCGCGAATGGCACCTTCTTTCCCTCTGTTCATTTCTGGTTGAGCTTGTGTATTGGATCACCATGAAGTTTATGCTCTTAAAACTTTATTTGATCTGCGAGAATTATGATGTGATCACAAATTGACATTCAAATTTCAGTTATCAATCGAGTTTAGGGGAAGAAGAGAAAGATTTATACGAGATCCAGAGGAAGAGAGGCTACAGAGATTGTGTAACGTTATTTATTTATTTTGTGTGTATCGACAGACTTTTAATGGATTGTCCAATGTTGAACATATTTTTAATTGGAATTTTATTCAGCTAACACTGCTAATAGTGGCCAATGTCGTATAATACATGGCCACTTAACAAATTTCTTCTCCCTCGATATATGTCATTTTGGTATATTTACTACCAACGTTATTCCACAGCTTGTCCATAAGATTAATATTGACAAAGATTTTGTTGTGATTTATACAAATGCACTAATATGTATTTTTTTCTATAGATTTTTACTTAACCATGCTTCATTGTGGAATAAGTGCAAGTGGCTTGTACGTCAATTCTGCAGATTTTGGTTAGGTGGCTCAAGACTTTAATGAAGTTGGATCAAGGTATTAAATTTTGTACCGGTATCAATTGATATTGATCGTATTGATCATAAGTCAATACGAAATTTAAGAATATTATATCGGATTTAAATACTAGTTGATACTGAAAATATTGGTACGACGCGTACCAATTAATACTCGAAAAAAATAATAAAAAATTTTTTAAAAGAAAAATTTTGTATTTTAATTTCTTTAAATTTAAAATTCAGGTAAAAAATATACAATATAATATATTTACAAATTATTTTATAAATTTTAAAAAATTTAGAAAATAATTTATAATTTTAAAAAATTATTCAAAATAGTATTGATATAGTATCATTTTAAAAACAGATCCGATGGAGGTACGATATTTAATACATTAAGTTGGACATGCTTTTTTGAGTTGCAAAAAATGAAAGGTGAAATGTATTTCAGTTGTTTCATGTAACTTCAATCTATATACCACCTTCTTATTGTGTTCAATCACTTTTAAAAGTTGTTTCATGTAACTTCAATCTATATACCACCTTCTTATTGTGTTCAATCACTTCTAAAAGCAGTGCTGTCTATTTGATTGCAATTTAAGAAAAACATTATCTCTAATTAAGAATCTCCTATCGGTCCTCCTCGTGTGTCTATTAAATACTTCATTCAATGCTGATTTCTCTCCAAATAAAAATGTCATTTTAAGAGCAACTTTTCTATTTATCAGAGTTTGGTCCCCTCACGCGATGCTCTAATACTCACAATCACTTCATTATCAATGTACGAATGCTTGAAAGTACTTTCAAAACTCTTTTAGATGTGTTTTTATAGCACTCAGATATCATAAATTTGTCTAACAAAGGAAAAATCCAAGTATTTATAACCATAATACCTTAGTCATCAGAAACAAAAACTAAATATTTTAACATCTACTAACAGTGGCACTGGTGGACCATTTTGTTACATTGGTCAACTAATATATTAATCAATGCGTTAACACGAACCCACGGTATATAACATGTTATCTTTCAAACTACACGGTATAATTCAAAGTTTACATACTTCCATAGAGTCAGAGAGTATGTGTGAGTTAGTTTAGAAAGTTTAGTGGACCCCTAAGAAGGCTTAATTGCATTCCAATTTGAATTACTAAAGTTTTGGAAAGCACTGCTGGATGTTATGACTATGAGCCAAGTTTTTGTTTGATCAACATCTAGAGCGATCTAACCATGAATATTGCTCACTACAAGATCAAATGAAACCAAATCAGTCAATCAGGAGGTACATTTTTTAGAAGATTAAACAACTCAGTTCATCAAATCTAATCGATTCAATCATTTTATCAATTAAATAGAATCCGTTTAATTAAACTTTTTGTTTTTATTTTTTATTTTTATTTTTATTTTTATGTATTTTTATCGATTTTTCTGTACTTTTTTTGTGCTATTTTTTAAAATTTTGTATTTTATTTGTGTAATTATTTTTCAATTTTTGTACTACTTTTTATTTTTATATTTAAAAAACAAAAATATAAAACGAAAACTAAAACAAGAATGAACAGAACCTAAAGACACTACTTTATATTTATTAATATGAGGATCAAATGTAATTATTTATTTTAGTGTTTTAATTATTTTAAGCCTTATGAACCCTCATTAAGAACACTTTACAATTGCTTTTATTTTAATAGTAATAATTGTGCTTTTTAAAATTTTTTCTTAGTTATATCTAAATGAAATAATGTACTTCTCATCCTTATTCTTTTTAGAAATAACTCAAAATTTTTCAAAGATTATGTTTTGACACTTGAAACCTTTATAGATTTACTTATTCGTTCTCTGTAGCCAAAGGGTCAATTTCAATTGCTTGATTTAGCTTTCATGGACAACATTCATGTTGTTAACTAGGTTTGCATCAAATTGGTATTAGAGCAAGGCTCTAACTCAAGTGTCAATGCTTTTATCTCTTATTTATTTCCAATTTCTAGTTAGGGGTTCTTCTTCTATTTATCATTCCTAAGTCTCTTTGTTCCTTTTCCTAGTTGCATATTGTTTTCTATCAAATTTATAGTTTTGTGTTTCATTAAGTTTGAGGAAATATTTTTTTTTATTGATATTGTTACAATATCAAATTAGGTGCTACCATTTAGAATTGAGTTCAAAATTACAAGAGCGACATCAAAAACTGATTTTAGTTCACTTCTGTTTCAAAATTTATTATTTTCTTATTAATCTTTGTTTACTTCAGTGATATAAAGAACAAAAAACAAAAAGAAAAGAACGATTCTTGCAAACAAAGAAAAATAAAATACCTTGAAAAATTTTTACTGCTGGTGAACTAATCTTTGTTGATTCCTTTTAGATAAACCCATAAAGCATTGGCTCTTTAGAATGAAATAGTTCCCAATTGAGAATGACCATTCTGGTTTGACCGAATTCCTTTCAATTCTTGTTTTGAGTGTATGTTCATTTCTATTCATTCTTAAATTCCTTTCATTCAAACTCTGTTTCCTTTTTCATATAATCTTCCTTGTTTCTTTCTTCGGCTAAGTGTCTATTAAGGATTTTGGTTTGTTACAAGGTCAATTTTAGATTGAACTGAACTTAGATCTTTGAGGGATTTAAAAGAGAAGCAAAAATGGTAAAAGGGAACAAGTGAAACTCCAACTTGATAAATGTTAAGATTGAGTGAACACACTAGTGAATCATATCTTGGAGTGTTGAGTATGTGAGGAAGTATTTGTGAGGATTTCATTTATTTACTAACCCTTCTACTTGAATGAATGAGCATAATGTATAGTAATGTGAAGCAAAGGATATCTTATCAAATTGTCGTGCCATAAGTTTCCAATCATCGAAGGAGGGTTAGGTATAATCCAACACCTCCAAAAGAAGTGCTTATTTAGTTACGTTTTGATTTTTGGTTTTGATTTCTTATTTTTTAAAATATAAAAATTAAAAAAATACTAATACAACAAAATAAAAACACAAATCAATACAAAAATACATCCAATCAATGAAGGAGGCTTAGGTATAATCCAACACCTCCAAATGAAGTGCTTATTTAATTACGTTTTAATTTTTGGTTTTGATTTCCTATTTTTTTAAAATACAAAAATCGAAAAACAAATACTAATTTAACACAAAAATTGAAAAAATATATAAATTAATATAAAAATACAAAAATAACAATAAAAAACTATAACCCACAACTCAATTAAACATCTCCAAAATGACCGATGATTATGATTATGAGTGGAGAAGAGGTAAATTTGATGTTTGGAGTTGATGGGAATAGGTTTACACCAAAGAGAGTAGCCAGACATACAAGGGAACCTAGGATAAATTTATAGAGGCTGAGAAAGGAATTAACGCGCACATAAAGGTTGAGAAATCATAAGCAAAAATTTTAAGAGTACTAAAACACTCCTAAAATTGAACATTGAATAGCCTTGTCGGAGACTAGAGGTATAGTCTAGTAGTCCACTAAAACACTTGGACCAATAATTTCAGCACATCTTTCGAGAGTTATCCCAAATCAAATTAACTTCATATGATTTATTTCCCAAGAAAAGGCAATTTATCACAAAATGCCAGAGACATCTAATAAAGTTTACAAACAATTACTCTATGCATGGATACACAAAAAACAAAGAAAAAAGGCAGTTTTAAGTATTTCTAGTAGCAAATGTTCAATAAATCAGCAGTCTATTTCATCTTCAGAATATCCATCTTGTTGATGAAACACCTAGTCTCTCAATATTATTGATGTGAGGATGAATGATTCCATAAGGTTCATTACTTTTTCAGGACTCGGTATGATCATTTGGTTCAAGTTAATGATAAAACTGTTGGAGCTCCATAACCTGTGCATTATGTAAATTCTTTGGTGCCTGCAAAAGCAAATCTTGGGAATAAGACCAAAAGTTTGTGGACGATTTACCCTGTTGTCATACGAGTCTTCTCTTTCGAACAACAATGGATACTATACCTCGAATGCTAGAGCTGAGATTTGATTCCTCTCATAGACAATCATGCCGCATTTCAGCTCTAAATGGACCTCTAAGGAAACATCTGTGCCAAAATAATCCCATGGTCACAGTCTGTTAGCTTTGGCCCTCACTAGCATTTGCCCTTGTATGTTACAGGTAGAAAAGAACAGGACACGAGTATATGTGGAATCTTTTACAGTTCCAAAACCATATATCCACATAAGTAGACAGGCAAAGCTAATTCTTAGCATCTGAATGTTCAAGGTCTCTGTCAGCCTCTAGCAAAGGGAAAACCTTATTCAAACGAGTTAGAGATTCTTCAGTTATAGCATCCAAACTCTGAAGAGAATTGGCTAACTCCAGTGCTTCGGCTCGAAATCCTGAAAAGCCAATCCCTTCAGTCAGCAGTGTGTAAGTTGTTTCATTAGGCCGACATCCCTCTTCAATCATTGCTGCAAGCACTTCAATGGCGTCATCAACTCTACGTACTTTGCACAACCCAAGAAGAACAATGTTATAACTGACAACGGTTGGCTGCAATCTGCTATTCTGCATGTCTACTAACAACCCAATGGCTTCATCCACCATTCCATCTCTGCACAAGCATGAAATAAGTGAGTTATAAGTTATCTCATCAGGGTCTATCCCTTTGCTGAGCATCTCCACTATCATTTCCAGGGCCTTATACCTATACCCGCAACTCCACAATGTACTAAACATTGTGTTGTAAGAACTAACATTTGGGGGACAACCCACATCATCCAACTTCTCAAAGATTTCCAATGCATGATAAGCATTTCCATTCCTACACAAAGTCGCCATAATTGTATTGTAATTAACAATATCAGGCAAGCAACCATCAGAGACCATATGATCCATGAATTCAATTGCCATGTCTAATTTCCCCTCCCTACAGAACGCAGAAATCAACGGGTCATAACAATAAGCATCAGGGGTCAAACCCTTTTCCTTCATAACCTTAAGTAAGTTTACCGCTTCCTCAGTTTTCCCATCCCTACAAAGTGAACTCATCAAAATACCATAGGTAACAACATTTGGTGCACAACCCCTTGAGAACATCTCAGTCATTAAGTTCTCCCCTTCACTCCAGTTCCCTTGATTAAGAAGTGCTCTTAACAATATATTGTATGTCATAACATCAGGCTTACAACCCTTAGAATTTAAGCTCCTAACCACCTCAAAAGATTGAGCGATCATACCTTCTTTGCACATTCCTCTTACTATTGCATTATAAGTATAAGAATCTGGTTGAAGCCCTCTTGATAACATCTCATCTAAAAGCTTCATAGCTTCATCAATCCCACCGTCAAGAATGGTCGCTTCTATCAAAATTGTATAGGTAATAACAGTAGGCTCGCAATTATCCTCCAGCAATTCTTCAAAAACCTTAAATGCCAAATCAAGCTTCCCCCGACTGCACAGGCTACCTATCATTATGTTGTATGTAACAACATCCGGAGAAAGTCCCCTACTTTTCATTCTATCAAGCACGCTATTAGCATTTTCAATCCGATTAACCTTGCAAAACCCACTAATCAGCGCATTATAAGCAAAAACATCAGGCTTTCCATAAGTTTCCAAAATCTCCATGACCCTACAAGCATTTTCGATGTTCCTTGAATTAAAGAACCCCTTAATGAGCTTCGTACACATAATAACATCAGGCGTATAACCTTTACCTACCATACATTCAAGAAAGTACAAAGCTTCATTGTACTTGCCGGCCTTGCAAGACCTATTAAGCAGTTTCATCAAATGGGTCTCCTTAAAATCAAAAGACAAGACATGAGCTGGTGATCTGGTTTCAGCTGAAACCTTTCTCTGGCTTTGATAGTTCTTGGCATCATTATAGCTAGGATTTTTACAGTAAATTAGGGTGCTTTGAAGTGAATGTGAAATGGATTTTGGTTTCTGGGTAGTGGAAACAAGGCTACGAGGGATTATCTCAGTTGACAACAGTGTCATGTTAATGGCGTTTGTTTGTCTAGAGTTCACTGCTAGCTTTCATTGATTAACATTTCTACAGAAGTAATTATGCGAAGAAAAATTTAGAAGTACCTTAAAAAGATTGGCATGGACATCGAAGAATCTTTTGTAGTTTCTTACCAGGGTTTTTGAAACCGTGCACAGATTCATTCTAGTCGCTATATTTTCGCTTGGATCAAGTACATCTGTTTTGGATAAGAAGCGACATACTCTCTACTGTATAGTATCAGGCTTTAGAGATAATGGATCGGATCCAAGGATCTTCTGGGACCCGGTATCAGTAATTAAAAAAATTCTTCAATTATCCCTTTTATTCAAGGAGGAAAATGTCCAGCTCGGGGAGGAAACATGTTAATGCTGTACCAGCATCATTTGAATTTGAAACTGTACAATATTAGTATCAATTAATAATGAGTATCATTTCAACTATATTTTTTTAAATTATAAAGCCTCTAATTTTTATAAAATTTATAAAATAATCTCTTTAATATTTTATAAAAATTACTATTGAAAGGAATAAGTAGTGGTGGTATTTCAAACAATAAAGGGAGGCAAATTTGTTTATCCAATAAAAAGGAATTGAAAATTAAGACTTTGTTTATTTTGATTTATTGTTTTCGTTTTTAATATAAAATTAAAAAAATAAAAATCAATACAAAATTCAATATAATAAGTTAGGTGCCTACTTAAGAAGATACTAACTTAGTGCTTCCTTTGTCAAATGTGGATTCCTTTAAGATCCATGCCTAGTAAAGTCTCAACCTGTCAATACAAATTCGAAAGCTTTGGTTGCATTACCTATAGGACAAGCTAGCTCTTGTGCACGTTCTTTTTTCCAAAATGTGACTTCTACTAGCCTTGTTAATGCTAATTCTACTCCTTGCTCTAATCAGTTATTAGATACTTGTCAATTTGGTACTACGGTATGTCCATCTACATCGACTATGGTTGCTCCTATTGCTCCTTGTTACTCTAGTATAAGTTATGGAATGAATTCAAAATTAGCAGATGGAAAAAGTATTTGGGCCTGGCCCCCTTAATACGGAAGTTATTCCAATCCCATTACCTTCTCATATTCCTACCCTGGATCTCAACGCAAATAACCATGATCAAGGTAAGGTGATGGAATGTTTAAAATAGGACTGCAGCTCAGTAAATGAATCTACTTCAAAAAATTCAATGGCGACTAAATCTAGTTCTGCTAAGCAGGATGATACTTCATTGTATTTAACTATTCATGTCTCTTTTATATCTACTCCATCATCCCTTACTAGATAGGTTGTGGAAATTCTACTTCAAACCAAAAAGCAAAGCAAAGCACAAGAAGAAGGTTCCTTCTTCAGCGTCTTCATTAATTCAATACTTTTGTGAAATGTGTGAGGGTTGAATAAGCCCTCAAAGCAGGTAACCATTTAGGATTTTCTTTCTATTAATAAAGTTATCATGATTGGTCTGTTGAAAATAAAATTATTGGCAGTCAGATGTAATCATCTTCCTTTTGTTAAAAGTCATTGACAAGTTATAACCAACCATCAATTTCATCATTATGGCCAGGTTATTATTACAGTTGATATTGACATTTTTTTATGTGCATTCTCTTGTGATCGTTGATTAGCTTATTCATTTGGATGTGCAATCTCCTATTGGCAAGAATTTGTAGTTTCAAGCAACCATTGTTTATGCTTATAACATTGCTTTCCATAGGGATTCCTTATGGGCTTTGTTGAGAAACATTGTTGACCATATTCAATGTTAGGCTTCAATAACACTCTCTATTATCATGAATTTAAAGGTGGCTCTTCTAATCAAATCATTAATGAGCTCAGAGATTGTCTATCATATATAGGAGTCACTTATCTCACCATAGCAAGAGAGTTTTTCACCTGGAGCAATCAACAATAAGGTCTTAATCATATTAGGAAAAAACTTGATCAGGCTCTAATCAATCAAGCTTGGTTGTCTACTTTTCAAAGTAGCAAGGCCCTTTTTTCTCAGCAGCTGGTGATTGATCATACTCTCATATTGGTTCAGGATCTGCTGCTATTCCCAAAACAGTCTTACCCATTTCACTTTGATATTTATCTTGCTTTTGTTAATGGTTTCTCTGATGCAATTTTTAAAGGTCTTAGTACTGTAGTGAATGGCTTCAAAATGTATCAATTTGTAAGGAAGATGCAGGCAACTAAAAATGAGCTCAAAGTTTTTAACAGGGAATAAGTAAGAGATACCTTTTAGGCAGTTTCTAATGTAAGAAGTAGGCTTACTATAGCTCAAACCAGGCTAAACTCTAGTCCAAGTGACTCTCAGTTAATGCAAGATGAGAGGGTAGCTCTTTAGACCTACAACCAAGCTTTGGAATGTCATCATGCCTTGCTCAAGCCTCAAGCATCGATCTCAAATGTAGTGGATGTGTAAAGGTGATCGTAACATAAAATTTTTTCATGCTAAGATTTTGGCTTGTAGGAATGTTAATCGGGTTGCAATCAGGAAGATATCTTTATGGAGATAGTTAAGTCCTTCAAGCTTGCTCTCAGGTTTAGATTGTCTAATCATTCCTTTTCTCATAGCTTGTTTGCTTTGTTTCTTACCCAAATATCAACTTAAGATAAATAACTTATTTCTCAATTGTTTTCAACTATGGATATTAAAGCTGCTCTCTTTGTACTTAAATCAAGTTAAGCAATAGACCCCGATGGATTTAATGCTTTTTTTTTTCAACAAACCAGGCATTAGACTGGGGAGATGATCAAGGACATAGTGCTAGAATTTTTTTAGATTGGTAAGATGTTAAAGGAACTTTATCTAACATACATTACCCTCATTCCTAAAGTGGTTGCTTCGAATTCAGTGCAAGATTACTGCCTTATCTCTTGCTATAACACAATTTACAAAATTATATCCAAACTGTTAGCAGATCATCTCAAGAAGGTTTTCCTCCTTCATATTCATCCTACATAAGGAGCTTACATTAGAGGTAGGACTATTAGAGATAACATCATACTTGCACAAGAGTTTTTCAAAAACTGTGATTGGAAGAATTCCAAGCTAGAATGTGCCATTAAGATTGATTTTTTCAAAGCTTATGATTCGATTGAATGGTCTTTAATTTTGATCACTCTAATGGCCCTTGGTTGTTCGGACATCTTCATAGGTTAGATCGAGCAATGCATATCCACAGTATCTTATCAAGTTTTGGTTAGCCATTAAAGAAGTTTTTAAATTCAATATCTATAAAACAAGGGGATACCATATCACCGTTTCTTTTCACACTTGGCATGAAAGTCCTTGTGAGGCTCATTGATCATAAGGTTCAGCAGGACACTGGCTTTAAATTTTACTTTAAATGCAAGCAGCTTCAAATTTGCTTCTTATCTTTCGTTGATGATCTCCTTGTTTTCTCTAAGGTTGACCTCTCCTTAGTAAGCTGTTTGATTTTTGCTGTGAATTCATTCTCTAAGATTTCTGGTCTCCAGATTAAAAAAAACTAAAAGTCAACTCTTTGTGGCAAGAAGAGCATGTTCTCTAGCTAATTGGTTAGATTCTTTCACTGGAATCAAGCTTAATCAATTGCCTTTCATATATTTGGGGTTGCCTTTGTCTTCTAAAAGCCCTGCTCAAGCAGATTTTTGCCCCCTCATCGAAAAAATCCACTCCAAGCTATCAACTTGGTATAACCATCTGCTATCCTTGGGTGGTTGGATTCAATTGCTCTATTATGTCATTACCAGTTTGCAGATATACTAGGCTTCTTATATCTTCCTCCATATTAATGTCATTAAGTTAATTGAGCATCTAATGAAGAGGTTTATGTGGTCAGGGGATATTACAAAGAAGCTAATGGTAAAGCTAAAATGGAGTGATCTGTGTTGCCCTAAGGTTGAAGATGGTCTTGGACTTAAGTCTGTTAAGATCATTAATAAAACTGAGATGGCAAAGCAAATCTAGCGAATTTTGAATGATAAGGAAACTTTATGGATCAAGTGGATTCATGTTCATTACCTCAGGAATAATTGCTTGTGGTGTTTTCAGTTAAGGTATAACTCCTCTTGGACTATAGTTCAATTATGCAACTTACGTCAAATTATCAAACCTTTTATTAGATGCATTCCTTAAACTGGAACAAACTAGTACTTCTAGCTTGACAATTGGCTTCAGTAAGATCCGTTGTGTAATCATCCTGCTTTTACAGTCTTGCAGTCCCTCATTCCTTTGCATGCCATAGTCCATGAAATGGTATGTAGTGACCCGATTCCTATATATAGAAATCTACTATTCAGAGAGTCATTTCACATACATAATTATGAATTGCATTTCGTTTACATACTTAAATTATGA
>JAOXYD010000003.1:15709024-15719586 GCA_028565735.1 Pinacopodium congolense | reverse complement strand
AATTAAAATTATTATTTATTGATTACATAATAATATATGTTAGTAATTTATTTATATTTTTATTATATATTTAATTTTATAATATATTTTACTTATTTTTAAAATTTATATATTTTATTATAATATTTTATATCAGTTTAATATCAATTTTATAACAATTTAATATCAATTAAAATTTTAAATTTTAAATCTTAAATCTCTAACTTTACATGTATGTATGGTATCCCATCCGATTTTAAAAACATTAATATTAATAACGAAGATTCGAACGACATTTATTGTTTACCTACATTTATAAGTCAAACCAAGTAGATGGGCATTTTGTCTCTATGTATTCAAGTCTCTTAAAATAATGACAAAGAAATTCCACCCAGCCAACGCCGCCAGGAGTTGAGTTGAATTGAACTAGAACGAACAAAAGACCAGGAAATGGTCCACATGGTCAAATGATTATATAAACATAATGACAATTATCGAGAGGCGGCTTTGGTCTCTTGCTCGCTCACAGTTCTTATCTTTCCTCTATGATTAATCATAATTCACCACAGCCAAGAAGAAGAGTACTGCTTATTTTATATGATAAATCCTTGAGACGGTCAATAATTCAGCTTTATTTTATTTTATTTTATTTTATTTAAGGACTCAAGTTAGCCGTCATGCGTCTATCAAAATTATTGGTTTTGACTTTTTCCTGTTTCTGCCGTTAACAACCTCATTGCTCGATTGTTGCCACTCCTCTTCTTCTTCTTCTACTAGCCTTCATATTCATCCATCTAGTTCTATATATACATAGTTATGGTCACTCAGGACCTCATACACCAAAAAAGCAATCTAGTAGCTATATAAGATTCTCTGGCCATGGAAGCATATAATAATGTATCAAAGAGGTCCAGAGTTGCAGGATGTTTCCAGTCATCGTTGAACTCAGTCCGTAAGCCTCAGGTAAAGCCATGGAAACTGCCTATAGCTCCATTGCCACCGATCAGGCCAAGGGTATACAAGGTTGATCCTGCTAACTTCAAGGACCTGGTTCAGAAGCTCACCGGTGCACCTGAGACGTCAGAGTCTCAGCAGAGACTCCAAAATGTGGCACCACCTCCTCTTGATCTCCAAGGACCTGTGTCATTTGGCACAGACATACAGTTCCATAATTTGTCACCTCCCAAAATGTCATTTTCTTCTCTGAACCAGGAGGCAATCGTTGAGACGATGGACACCAAACACAAGAATAAGACGTTGGATGGTGCCATAATGCAATCTGGTTTGCTTGATTTCAGCCTCTCATCGCCATCTTCTCATAGTTGGTATTCTTTTCATCAGCTCCTCAGTCCTGGAACTCTTTCATGTCTAGAGCAAAGCAAAGTGCTTTAGTTTGTTTCCTGCGTTTACCTGAAGTTCATTCTGTTTGCAATTGGCAACAACATTACTTACTTACTACATTGGTTTGTACTACTACTGTAAAACATTAATTCCTCTCTACATTTAATTGTTCGTCTTCCAGCTTCCCTTGACACATTCCTCCGTGCTTAGATGTGCAAAATGATGAAGATTGGATAACACCAATGTTCACGTAATTCTCATCAAAGTGATGTCATCAGTTCAACTCAATAACATTTGTCATTTGCTACGACAGTTTTAAGAACTATTGGATCCTCCCTTCTTCGTCACTAGAAGTAGGAAATTATACATCTAAATGCCAAGCAACATTTTTGCTTAAACAAAAATGACGCTACAAAATTGCGAGTCCACGAGCCTGTGCTTTTGTTTCTGTTGCTTCTTCGGGGGTACTTATGCCCTCCCTGTTACCACTTTAAAGTTGATAATTATACACAAATTTAAGAATTCATGCCCTAGCTAATAAGGATAGGGAAAAGTATAATTTACTTGTTTGATAAATGATTTAATTTGATTTTTAACGGTTTTTAAAATACCATTTTACCTTATAACATTTATAAAATGGTATAATTTACCTGCTAATATTACAAAATAGTATATATTACATTTTATTCCTTTAACATTAATTTTATTAAGATTTTATTAGATAAATATTAATTTTGTCAATATTCTATAAATAAACTATTAACTAATTATTTCAAAAGTAATTAACAAAATTTTAACGAAATTAATATTAAAGACACAATTTATACAATTTTGTATTTGTTAAAGGATAAAATACATCATTTTACAAATGTTAAAAGATAAAATAATACTTTAAAAAACGTTGAAAAATAATTTAAATTTTTTAAAAAACGGAACAAATTATACCTTTTACGGTAAGGATATAATAGCATGACAAGTTGAAATTTAATAATCTTCTTAAAACTGCAGTGAGAATCTTAAGACGGAAAAAGCTTTGCCGGACGATAAAGAAAACCTTCTGTGGCATTCCTCCGTCATTAGACAAATACGGTGGTGGAAACATGCTGCCAAAATTAACCATATAATAATAATAATAACCCTTAAATTATGTTTTCCCCCGTTTAACCCTTTACATAATTTATGTAATTGAATGTCAAACATACACTAGCGTCCACTTGCCACATAAAAATTGAAGTCAATCTATGAAATAAAACAAATTTAATCTTTTAGATTTGTTTTATTATCCTTTTTCATACAAAATCACGAAGAGGTGAAATTTCAAGGGTATAAGATAATCATCCAGAAGAAGAAGATCAATCATCCACGAGGACCATCATCATGAGAAGCATTTTTTATTTATCATCAGTGTAAAATGAAAATTCAATATAAATAACATAAAGGAATAATTAACTCAAAAATCTCGGGTCCTCAAGTTATTATTCATTTACATGAACTTGAAGGAATTATACATCGACTGCATCCGAAAAGAATACTAGGGTAGTATTGACATGCTTTTGGTCTTCCCATCAATCCAGTGCTAAACTGTCCCAAAGAGAGGACCTCTCAGGCCATGTTACATTAAGAAGGGACTTCATATTAGTTGCTGATAGCTTCTCTTGGATTTTAATGTCATGGGATTTGGGGATTTGCTGGTGCACAAAAAAGTCGCACAATTATTTAGTCTATTCATTATTGAAAGAACAAAATTTTACACTATAGCAGGCAGTCGAACATAAATCACAATACCTTTGCCAACCACAATATATAAGTTGCAGCATGTAATGCTTGCACCTGAAAATCTTCAAATTCATTATCAGGTATAGTGAAGCAAGAATTTACCAAACATAACTCATTATCCAGAAATGTATAGATATTTGTGCTTATGCTGGTCTCATCCTGAGAACAATTTGGTATGTCACCAACATCAGTTGTCAAATGTGATATCCAACAAAAAGCGAGAAAACGGCGATGAAGCCACAGAGCCTGCATAAATATAACAAATCCTTGAATGGATAAAACCATATGTAATCCAAGGATCAGCACAGCACTACAGGAAGTTGACCTTTGGATTAGGAAATCATTTTACCATTTCTGCAAACAAATTATTCAACTCTATTGAAACTATTAGTATTTGCTTGTGTTTAAAGAAGAAACCTATCATTCAAACAAGGAATCCTAGTGCATACCAAGAAAATGAGGCCCACTTTGCACTTCCTTGATTGCAGAACTACATATCTCAAGCTCGAATGAGTAACATTTCTTTGATAAAGAAGTAAATGAATACAAACTGCTCTCAAATTCCACAAATTATTTCTTCTTACGAAATAAAAGATCTTAATATCTACTCTAATCGACCCATTAACATGATTGAACACATTACTACATAGCAATGTGGACCGAGAAAGATAGAGAGAGAGAGAGAGAGAGAGAGAGAGAGGTGTACCTCTCTGCCTGCATAGAGCTTTATCAAAACTGCAACCCAATCAAGCTCCTCCTGTCACATGCACATATTATGAAGATCACAGACGGCTAAGTCAAAATGGGTGAAATACTTACAACATTACCAGCACGCTAAAGTGGATAGTTTTGATATTTATTGTTTCAAAAGATTATAAATGCAAAATGTAAATCATCAATTGGGGATACAATGCACCTGCATTGGCCCATTAAAGGTTAGATACTAAGATAAAACAATGAAAATGCGGGCGCAGGGCATACAAAGACAGACAGGACTGCTTTTAGGAGATGAAGAAGCTTGCTGATGATTACTGACAATATGCACAAACATTTTACCTGCAATATTTGATAAGTTTTGAGAGCGTCATGGGAATTTTCATCTCCATGTTTGTGGCAGAACTCTCCTAAAATCCTAAGAAGCAGCCGCTGCAAGTTTATAGATCTCAGTATATAATTACCAAAAAAAAATCCACCCATATTCTATGACTGCTCCAACTGATGACTTCAGGCTAACAAATCATTATCAAATATATTCTTGCATCTGATTTTCTTGAGGGAAGAAGTAACAATCATTTCCCTTACAACAGTTAAAAATTTCAGTTGAACTTGTAAAAAGCACGCTATTTTTATAAATTGCCATAGAAAGTATCTTGAAATAGAACAATGTGCAATGCCACAAGCATCTAATTACAGGCAATAAACAGAAGAAAGATAATCAGATAACATATGAACTATCTGATTGGCATCACTTTGGTTGTTTGTTGTCCACCCCTCCCCTCTCCCCTGTCCTTTTATACCAGATGCAAATGTTTCTGAAAAACTCACCCCGCGGAAATGAAAGCATGAATTATCAGTAACATGTAACTGAGCCCAATCTCGGGATTTCTTCAACTCCTCTAGCACCTGAACAAAATACGTATATAACTAGCAAGTATAGAGAAAAGAAACTGAAGGATAACAATTTTCTAAGATTAGTACGAAACTCATGAAAGGGAAACTAAATGGAAGTAAAAACAGAAAGAAATGAAGCTTATATGCAAGTAACTATTATTAGCTTTTAAATGAAGATTCAGGACTGGCTAGGATCATGATAGTCTTAGAAAATAACCTGTTCTCTTGTCATGTAACTGATTAACCAGCAACGGTGATTCCATGCGCGATAATTCATTTTCGATCTCTACACAGAGAGTCAACAAAACAAAACAAACTAAGACACGTCACAAATGACAAACTCACCTCATTCATTTTACTTGACACAAATAATGTTTAACAAATATGGTGTCATATGAACCAAAGATCAGGAACTGCATGCGATGTGGCTCCAAGAGCTCATTAAAGAATAAGTCAACAGCAATAATTGTGCAAAACATTCCCCATTAAAAGTTCCCTAATTATATAAGATAAAGGCGATCTCTTTATGAAAAGGAAAAAATTTACAAGAGGAAACTCTCAAAACTTTGATGAAATTTTACACTGGAAAGTATCTAAACCTTATCTAACTAACAGTATCCAGTTCCTGAACTGAGTTTTTAAACCTCGGCTATTTTCTGCACTAACTTTGATTCCTTCCCTATAATCTCTTCCAATGTCGGCCATTTTTCTGCAACCATCTTTATCACCCACCGCCTGTCAATAATAGAAGATCAAAAGAATTTTTCATTAAAGGACATTAAGAAGAAGCAGTTTGAAGCCCGTCATACATGTATCTGAACATGAATATTACCTGTGGCACCATGCTTGTTCACTTTTAGGTGAATATGAAAGAACAAGGGCCGAGAGGGAAAGTTCATCGATAAACTTAGACAATTGCTGCTTCTTTGATACTATCAACTTCCTGTGACCGTGTGACTAATAAGTACACATCAAGACATAGTTACACTAATAATGTTGCACTAACTTATGATATGTTATAGCCCTGAAAAAATGCCCAGTGGATAAAACCTTTGGGTTGAATGATTCCTGCCACATGTGACAGTGACAACTTGAACACTGAACTTGTAGATTGTTTTTGCATTCAACTTCAGGTTGAACAAGGGCTTACTTTTTCCTAGGCAAGGCCAAAGTCTACATAAAGGATAGCATTAATGGTTCATCATTAAAACCTACAGAGAAACCTAGGTGCAATTCATTTGATCTTACGAGACAAAATAAGCCCTCAAAGTTTGGCCTTTCAAGTTGTTGCAATTCACATCACAGTATTTGAGCAACTTGACCAGTCCAGCGTGTTCTCTCTCATTCAATCATTTTTAAGAATGTGCAACCTAACCTTGATCTGTACTACTCAATTTGTAACTATTCTAATAGTTTCTCCTGGAGATCATCCCTCATGATTAGGCGAATCAATACCAATTAATAACCATAAATATGTTATCATATTTATATAAATGTTTGTGTAAATATCTGTAACTGTTTACAACATAAAATTACAGAGAAATAAAGTGTACTCTTGAGTATGCCTTCTACAGTAGCCAAATGTCACTTGGCATTAGTCAAGATACTATCCACAATAGCCAAAGGCCTCTTGCATTCATCAAAACTCTATCATATTTCTCATTCTAAAAGGACTTGAATCTTTAGAATAGAAACAAAAGAAAAGAAGTTAATAAGAGCACACTTCCAACATCACACAAATGATTAACATGGACAACTGCATAACATGCCACTTATATGCAAAAGCAAAATAATCATATTGCATTTATAAACTATTTGCAATGAACAAAAGAAAAGGTAATTTGTGCTTAAAAAGATAACCAACTATGGAAAAGGAAAGCTTCTTGAAAGAATTTAGAGTAGAATATAATCAAAGAAAATTCATGCAAGTTCCATCTAGAGCAAACTTCAAATAAGGAGAATACCTAGAATTCCATGCAGTACCAAAATCACAGCTTAACAATAAGACTGCTGTGCTATGCTTCATGATGTCACTTTCAGTAGTGTCAAGCAAAGATGAAGACCCATTATTTGGGCTCTCTAATGTTCTATATTGTGCAAGTGAACTTGTAAATGCATCTTTGGCTGCCTTGTATAATTGAAGAAGAATATGGGTTGCAATTCCCAATT
Source organism: Pinacopodium congolense (assembly GCA_028565735.1). NCBI lineage: Eukaryota > Viridiplantae > Streptophyta > Magnoliopsida > Malpighiales > Erythroxylaceae > Pinacopodium > Pinacopodium congolense. The sequence continues at coordinate 15,712,710 of JAOXYD010000003.1, read as the reverse complement.
TATGATCTCTAATCCAAAATGTTGCATTCTTTTCATTTGACAAACCAATACGTGTCTCAGAAAAAGTGGAACCGCCTGCTTCTGAATTCAATAGCTCAAATTGCGATGGGTGAATAAATCCAACTTCATCACTGTATCAAAATACAACCAAAAAAAGAGTTCAAAAAAAAAAAAAAACTAACAACAAGAACAACATCGAAATATGACCATGAAATGAACAATACAACCATTTGAACTTTAGAAACACATGAAAGATTCCAAGAAATTAATTGCCTTAACAGAATATTTTCAGATTCTAAGATTATAAAAGAACTCATGGTCCACCACCAGCACAATAACCAATCATCTTTAAAAGAGCAAATTAGCATTCTTTTCCAACGTCTGAAAGAAAATAGTGAAAGATTCTGAAAGACTACTTACAACAGCACATTTCACAGTTTAGTATTTGTCTTCAAACAATCAAAATGGGGAGGAACAAAAGTCCAATAGCCAAAATAACCACTTAAGAATTGCATTCTCTAGTAATGCTTCTTATAACAGTAAGTACACAAAGTCCTATAGTAAAACAACGCTTACATCAGTGGATCAGACTCCAAAATGAGCTCAAATTGATTTAACAAATCAGAATCCGAGAAAGCATCTTCAGCACTCATCTCGGATCAATCCGCAATTAGAAGCAGGAGAGCATTTGAAGTCCGAATCAATTATGAACTTTAGAAAACGCGAAAATCTGAGATGGACGATTATGGTTGTCTAATATAATACGAACAAAGAATTACGAAAACAATGCTAAAAGGAACACAGCTACCGTGGAACGAAAATAAATACAGGAACAACTACGGTTCCTTAATTATGGGAACCTTTAAAAATCGTCGGTTTCCCAATTGCTGCTGCTATGCTTCAAAATGCCCACTTGCCTCTAAGCTGATAATTCGCACCAAGCACACACAAAGAAAACAAAAAAAGAAGTGGTTACATACCATGCCTCTTTAATGATGACATAGATCAGCAGAACTGAGCTCATGCAAAACAGTGGGTATTTCGAGAATCAAACCTTATAGGCAATCCCCAAATTGAAAGAAGACACTCCCTTAGTTAAGCACTGAAATAGTAAATGAAATCCTAAAAACTTCAGAGGCTGAGTTTCTTGACTGTAGATTGATGAAGTGGTGGGGTTGGCGCCGTAGTATAGGGAAATAGGGAAAGAAAGAACGTGTCGTTTGATTTTCAAAAGGCATCTGTATTTCAATCTCCTCGTCTAGACAACATGGGTCACGTGCCAGGGCTCAAGCACGTGCATGAATTGAGGCCGGCTTTCTCAACCGTGAATAGCTTGGAGAGAGAGAGAGCAAGTGATTTTGCTTAAAAATAGAATGAGAAAAGAATGAAACTTGTTTTCTTGTGATAGGAAAGCGACCATCTTTTTATCTTTTTTTATTTTGCTTCTTTTTTTATTTTGTTTCTGCTCTTCTTTTTCTTTTTCTTTTTCTTACACTCTTCATTTTGCATGTTAATGTCAAAATCTTCAAGAAAGATGGAAACTTTCCAACATTCCCGTGGATTAATTCCACCAGAATTCTGCACCGCTTCTTTATTTTGAAGACATGTTTTCTGAGTTGATGATTCCTATGCCAATGTGGCCCATTCATGATAAATTTTCACCTTTTCAGTAAATCTTTTATTGGAGTCTCTATTCTTTTTGTGATTATTTCTGTTTCCTTTTTTTTTTCCCCCTTCGTCATTCTTCATTTTTCTTTATTCATATGCTCAAATTGTTGATTTGCCTTGCAATTTCTTTCTTCCTATTACTGATAGAGATTTTGAAACCGAGTACTGAAAGAATATTACTTTTTTAAGTCTTTTTTGCAATTTGGTGAGAATCAAATTCTAATCATGGATCATATCGTTGGAGGAAAATTCAAAATGGGGCGAAAGATCGGTGGTGGATCTTTTGGGGAGTTATATCTTGGTGAGTTGTTTGTCCATTCATTAAGCTGTATTCTATCGTATGCATGCATTCAAATACCTTGAAGAAATACTCAAAAGTTATTGGTTTCTCATTTCTCACAGGTGTTAATATACAGACTGGAGAAGAAGTTGGAATAAAGCTGGTAAGGGACCAAAAGTTATGATGTAAATTCGTAATCTGGGTGTTTATTTATTTATTTTTTAATTGGCGATTCTCTGTTTGGGAAATCCGGCCTTTGGCTAATAATATGGCCATGCATATGCAAAATAATACTTTGAATTACCAACATCTTTCAGCGAATTGGTGTGAGCTCATTATCCTCCTTCTGGATAATGCTGATAGTTGGGAAGGAAATTTAACAATATATTTAATGAGAAAATTTATTATCAATATAATTATGTCCGTGTCTATTAAAAATACACAAGAGCTAACCTGTTGGATAAATTTTCAAGGATTTGTTTTTGCGGATTAATGGCATACAACTTGGAACAAGCCATGTGTGCAAGAATAATTTGATTTAAGCTGCAACTTTGAGATTTCAGGCTCTGTATGGAAGAACAAAGCTCTGTATGGAATTGCTTTGATCTTCTCAAACTCTTAATGCTTTGTTTCATTTTCTGTCAATTTTAAGGAACCTGTGAAGACGAAGCACCCTCAGCTTCACTATGAATCTAAAGTTTACATGCTTCTTCAAGGAGGAAGTGAGCTCTTGATCTCTTGCTTTGCTGAGACTAAATTCTGATTCTTTAAAGAAAAGCAAGGAAGACATTGAAACTGATGTTTATTTTCACAATTTGTTGATTATTTCTGATTCTTTTTGTGCAGCGGGAATCCCTGAACTAAAATGGTTTGGTGTTGAGGGTGAGTACAATTGCATGGTTATTGACCTCCTAGGACCTAGTCTTGAAGACTTATTCAACTATTGCAACCGAAAGTTTTCTCTGAAAACAGTATTGATGCTTGCTGATCAGTTGGTATGGGCATACCTCTCTTTTGTTGTAGTTATATGTCTAGCTAGATGAACATCTGCTGTAATATTTATGTTTTTAATTTTATATTACTCTTTAGATTAACAGAGTCGAGTATATGCATTCGAGGGCATTTCTTCACCGTGATATAAAGCCTGATAACTTTCTCATGGGATTAGGACGCAAAGCTAATCAGGTAAAGACTCATAGAGCAGAGCAGTTCCATTATATACGAACTGTAGTTTGAGACCCTAGCTCTTCACATATTAATAGCCGACCTTCACATTTTAAAAGGAGAGCTCCATTTTATTCTTTTATATGCTTAACAAGCCAATTCTTCCTCCTCTTCTTAGTTTCTTATTTTTCTTAGTTTAATTGTTAGTTTATTTTCATCCTTTTGCTTGTATTTTTCATTTCTTGTGTTATTGTTATCTTCATTTCTTGTTATAGTATTTAAATATTAGTTGCTTAGTGTTTTCTGTTTAAATATTTGTCTTAAATATTTGTTATTGTTATTTATTAATAGGGTGCTTTGTTTTTGTTCATTTGAGTTTTGTTCTGAATTTTCTAGCTTTGGATTTGTTATTTTCTTACGTTTTAGTTATTTTTCTAGCCCTTTATTTTATTATTTTTATATGTTATTCTTTTTTAAAATCTTATTTTAATTATATTTAGCTAGTTTAGTCTTGGGTTGGAAGTTAATGATGGAATTTTGGAGGAATAATTGTGAGTATTGAATAGTAATTGAA
>JAOXYD010000003.1:15677589-15692153 GCA_028565735.1 Pinacopodium congolense | reverse complement strand
ATCTGTACTGAATTGATTAAAATGAGAATTGTTGAGGACCAGGACGATTGTCATTCTGTGCCATATGCTAATCAAAGCTTCAATAGGTTTCTTTTTTCTTAACAAAGGCTGATGTTTAATTGCAAGAGGCACAAATTTGGAACACTCCACTTGTTTCTTTCATTCAACTCACTCTCTTGCTTTCAATGATTGTGCTCTTATTATGAAACATAATATTATTACAAACAAATTGAAAGATAAAGCAGTATTCCTAGTTTACTCTGTATTTGCTAATTGGTGGCTTTGCCACAGGAAAGATTGCGTTTTCCAGATGCTAATAGTTGTTCACTTGTAGGGATGCTTTTATTGATTACTGGATAAACCGAAACATGTTGACAATGGATATAGCGACCCAGATATATACAATTCTGAAACAACCTGACCTCAAGTACCTCGTCCAGGTTTGTTTATTCTGGTGCTTGTGGTGTTCATTACATGGAGGTGCATCGATGTTTTATGTTGAATTGTTCAGATACTATGTTCCAAATCAGAAGTATGTTTGGATGTGGTATGTTAGCTCAATACTCTTTTGACATGATTAATAGTTAATTTCAAATTGATCACAGGAAGACTTCAAACCTGTGCTTCGCGAACTGTTGGCTACCCATCCTGGACTTGAATTCTTACAAAGTACTCCAGAGTTTCAGGAAAGATATGGTTTGTTCTATGCCATTTATGAACTATTTAAAAATTTCACAATGCAATACTGATTACAAGATAGCTAATTTAAGACTGAAATTATTTTTCTTGTTTTGTATTTGAATTTGCTAGATTAGTTAGTTGTTAGTGATCTTAGTAAATGGTCACCTTTTTTTTTTTTCCTTTTTTGTGAACATCTTCAAACAAAAATGATTATTGTTGCAATTATATGTCATTATGGCTTTGTGCTTTCAAATTATTTCTTGTAATGTTCTTTTTTGATTTACCTTGGGTGGAGAGGAATGCATGGCACTAGTTGTTTAATCAGCGCCATGTCAGTACTTTGGAAAAAAGTTTAGTCATAGGTAAAGCATCTAAACTTCATTTTAGAATTTTATTTCAGGTAGGTAATCTGTTTGGGGTCATTTTTAATTATTTATTGTTGAGTGTTGAGTGGTAGCATAGTTATCACCAAGTAACTAATATCTAAACTGTATGGCTTTTGTAAATAATGACACTGCTAGTACTTAATTGACTGATTTTTTAGATGCTACCAATTTATAGTTGGCCATTTTTTGAATAAAAATGCATTTTAAAGATCTTTATATAGAAATGTAAAGTTTTCATAACATAAACATAAAGATGACACGTACTCAAAATCATGTGGAACTGTAGCAGTCAGAAAGTGGTACCGTAATCTAATTTTGTGTTTAGTCATTTTTTGATGTTTTGGCTAGCCCATTTTGGATGGCTTGATGCATAAGGTTGTAAGCAATGGCCTCATTCCTTGTTGAAGAATTTGAAAGGAAAAAAGACTCTACAACTCCCAAGTATAAATGTTTGAATTCGTTGTGCTGCAATAAGCTGAGTTGAGTTTTACTTTGTTAGGATAAGCTCATCAAAAATTTTCTTGAACTCAAGGGCTTGACAATTTTAAGCTGGGTCTCAATTTTCCTAACTAATATCTTTTTTATTTCCTAACTTGATTTGGCTTGGAGATTGTGACAAGTGTAAACTTTATCGATCATATTTTTCCTACCTAGAGATGATTTATAAGACTCGAGCAATTTCAAGGGTTAGTTCGACTTAGTTAAAAGATTAATCTATTTTAAGTGTATAAAAAGAAAAGGAATATAACCTTTAGAAGAGTTGGAAGCAAAGTTTGATGATTTTTTGAAGTCTCTAATCAAGCTCATAAATGATGTTGTTCATGGGTGTAAACAAGTCTTAGAACAATTTTGGCCAAGCTTGCCTCATTTAATTATTTATCTATGTAAGTGAGCTCTATAAGAAACCTTATCAACCTAAACTCGTGAAGCCCAATTGACTGCCATGTTTGTTTGTACCCTTGATTACAAACCATTTGGTCATTGTCCTTGCTTGTGTGGTTGTGTGGGACCCTTCTTTAAGTCCTTAATTACAACGAAGTAAGATTGATTCTGATAGGATTTTTGGTGGGATTTAGTGGGATTTGAGAATGATGAAAAGAGAAATTAAGGTAGAAAGCGAGTCTGAAATATTACGTAACAGAAAGAAAGGATGCAAGGTTGCCTATGATGGCAACCTCCTAGAGATTGCCCTCTCTCTTCCCATGCCCAAAAAGGGGTATGACCTCACCAATTCTCTCCTGTCCCCTTCCTAGGATCTTTAGCCCCCCAAATACACAGTAGTCCCCTCTCCTATCAGATTCCTCCAAAAGGACCCATGAAGTAATAGTGATCAAAAGGAAATTCTATACTCAGGCCTGGTCTTTTGGGCCATTAAACTTTTGGCCCATCAAGCTGCCCTTGTTTTTCCTCTGGTAGACATATCGGATTTGAGGCTTAAAAATACTTTCCCCTACAGTTTCACTTTGTCCTCGAGGGGAAAGTTAGGGACTTGCTTCATATGAGTGAAGCAGGTTCCCATGTGGCCTCACAATCCCGTAAATCCTTCCAGTGTACCAGTACCTCCAATTCGTCCTTGCCCTGCCTCACCCCTGCCACTTCACTTGACTTCACTACCCACTCCATATTAGCACTAAGAGTGGGAAGGTGGGGCTAACTGGCAACGTTCAACACCAGTGTCTTCTTGAGCTGTGACACATGGAAGACTGGATGTAGAGATGTGGTTGCTAGCAACAGCTACTTGTAAGCCACATGCCCCACCTGTTGTGCAATAGGGAATGGGCCAAAGAACTTGGGAGACAACTTCTCATTTACACGTTTAGCCAAGGATCTCTATCTATATGGCTTGAGTCTCAAATAAACCAAATCCCCCTTGTGAAACTCGACATTTCTTCTATGTTGATCTGCCCTTTGTTTCATTTGGTTTTGAGCCTTCAGTAGCTGCTCACGTAATTCACCAAGGGTTGCATCCCGTTGAGCCAGTAGCTGATCCAACTCAGAATTTGGTGTAGGAGAGGATGATTCATATTTTAGGAGTGGGGGAAACTTTCGTCCATAGACAATCTTGAGTGGATACTCTTGGTTGTTCTGTGATAGGAAGTATTGTACCAATACTTAGCCCAAGCTACCCATTTAGACCACTCTTTTGGCCGTTGACTAATGAAGTAGCATAATTATGCCTCTAGACAGCGATTCACAACCTCGCTTTGACCATCACTTTGGGGGTGATAAGCAGTGCTTCGATTTAGCTTGGTACCTTGCAATCTGAATAATTCAAACCAAAAATGGCTCAAGAAGACTTTATCTCGATCCAATACAATTGTTTTGGAAAACCCGTGGAGCTTTGCCACATTGTTGATAAACTCCTCGGCCACTTGCTTTGTTGAAAAAGGGCGTCGAAGGACGATGAAGTGGTTGTATTTTCTTAGTTGATCCACTACGACTAGTCTAGTGTCAAACCTATTCGACTTGGGCAGCCCTTCAATGAAATCCATGGAAACATCCTCCCAATTGGCCAATGGAACTGGTAAAGGTTGTAGTAACCCTACAGGGAAGAGGGTATCACTCTTTGTTTTGCTGGCAGATTGTACATTCAACTACATACTTTGTAATGCCTGATTTCATACCCTCCTAATATAGTTCAGCAATTATACGTTTATTTGTCTTCAAGAATCCACCATGGCCGCTTGCTGGGCTCGCGTGAAATTCCTCAAGAATTTTGCCTTTTAAGTTGGAGTCCTTGCTAAGCATTATTCTGTCTTTGTATTAAAGGAGCCCTCGAATTATAGACCATCCCTCCATCTGCACTCCCGTAATTTAACTTATCGATTAGAGGACGAAGCTTAGGGTCGGCATGTACCTCTTTAGAAATGATGTCCCAATCTACAATAGCCATCAAAACCAAGGTGTGTAGCTCCATACAGTGAGGAATTCGCGAGAGAGCATTAGATGCCTTGTTAGTAATTCTTGGTTTGTATTGAATTTCCAACTTGAACCCCGGGAGTTTGGTCAACCATTTTTGATATTCAGGAGCAACCACCTTTTGTTCTAGCAAGTACTTCAAACTTCGCTGATCGGTGCGAACCATACATTGCCTATCCAACAAATAGTGTCGCCACTTTTTAACCGCGAGAACGATAGCCATCAATGCACATTCATACATTGATTTCTGTCATGCTCTTTTGTACAATGCTTGACTAAAGAAGGCAATAGGCCTCCCCTTTTGGGAAAGGACGGCTCCAAGCCTGATACCAAATGCATCAATTTCAAGCACAAAAGGCTTATAAAAATTCAATAGAGCCAAAATAGGAAACCTTTTTCATGTCGTGCTTAAGAGCATCCATCACAGTTGTAGCTTCTTTGTCCCATTTAAAACCCTCCTTCAAGAGCCGAGTTAGGGGGCAACAACTTTACCATAATCTTTAACAAACCTGCGGTAGTAGCCAGTTAAGCCTAAGAACCCACGCAGCTCCTTGGGGTTTCGAGTTATTGGCCACTCCTCCATAACCTTAACCTTCTCTGGATTTTCCATAACTCCATACTCTGAAATGATATGGCCTAGATATTCCAACTGCACGTGCCCAAAACATCATTTGTTAAGGTTCACAAACAATCGATGATTACGAAGAATCAGTAGCACCTCTCGTAGCTGCTGCACGTGTTCGAGGATTGACTGGCTGTATACCAAGGTATTGTACAAAAAAAAAAAAAAACCAATACACATCTTTTGATCAAACCCTTGAATAGGGTGTTCATTAAGGTTTGAAAAGTGGCTGGTGCATTGGTAAGGCCGAACAGCATGACGAGGAACTCATAGTTCCCTTTGTGGATGCGAAAAGCTGTCTTCGGCACATAGTTGGACTTAACTCCAATCTAGTGATAACCTGACTTGAGGTCTAACTTTGAGAATATCTGTGCTCCATGCAACTCGTCATGTAACTCATCGATATTTGGAATTGGGAATCTATTTGGAATGATGGCTTTATTCAAGGTGTGGTAATCCATGCAAAACCTCCAACTCCCATGTTTTTTGTTCACTAGGACAGGACTAGAAAATTAGTGGGTGCTCGGTCTAATGATCCCTATTGCTAGCATCTCAGTAACTAATTTTTCAATCTCATTTTTTCTGCACATGGGGGTAGTGGTAGGGTCGCACTCTTATGGGTTCAGTCCCTTCCTTCAGCACAATTGCGTGATCCTGCTCCCTTTCTAGAGGCAAATTGGTTAGGGTGCCAAAGATGTCATCAAACTCCTCTAAAACCTCCGTGATGGCAAGATTCACCTCACCTTTCGCCACAACCTCCTCTTGCACAAAATGGCTATACAATTCAATAAGCACCCCATCTCCTTCATACTCAGTAGTGCGAGCCATTGACTTAAGCAATACAATAGGCTTATGCAAGTTTGGGTTGCCCTTTAACACCACTTCCTTCTCACCCACATGATCACCATAGTTAGGTTTCTCCAATCATTCTTTGTAACCCTGATTGATGCTAGCCATTTTAACGCCAAGATCAAATCACAACTCCCCATCTTTATGGGCAAAAAGTCGTCCACAATTCAGAGTTCCCCCATTAACAACTCTACCCCTCTACAAATTCCCCTCCCTCTAATGATTCCTCCATTTCCAATTAAAATCTGGTAATTGGAAGTTTTAGATGGTTGTAATTGCAATCTTCTTACCACCTCTGGGGATCTAAAATTGTAGCCCCACAAACAATCATTATTACTACTGGCACTCTATTCATGGTACCCGCCATCTTCAAGGTACGAGGCTCAAATGTTCCCTTAATTGCTCCCAACGAGAACTCAATCCTCTCAACTTTTGGACCTTCGACAAGTTCGTCACCTAGCAATTCCTCTTCCTCAAACTCTTTGCTAGCTATCAAGACATGCATCTCCCGAAATCTGCGCCTATGGCTAACATGCCACTTCTCATCACAACGATAACACGGCCCTTTGACCCTTCTTTGTTGTGCTTGTGCCGTCAACCTCTTGTATCAGTTGGAGCTTGGGCTTTGGTTGGGTTGATGGCTGTGCAGTGGGCTGGGCATCTTTTGGGGCGCCCAAGGAGGAAGTCGTGCCCCACCCCTGTTTGGCATTGAAGGAAGCTCTCGGGTTGGGTTGTGGTGCCCGGAAGAGGCAGCCCCTAAATTGCCCGGAATTTGATTCTTCTCTTCTATCAGTTCTGCCTTCTTTATCACTTCCTACAACAATTCCTGGGGATGAACCAGAAGTTCAGCTTTGATCCTCTCATCTATGCCATAAACAAACACAGCAATCGTGTCCTCTTCCGATACATTCTCCAAATACTGTGAAAGAAACTCAAATTGCTCTTAGTATGCTGCGACGGTGCTCTGTTGCAGCATCGAGAAAAACTTCTGCAGAATGCCCATTGTTTGTGCTCCTTTGAATTGGCAGGTAACTTGGGTTTTGAGTTATTGCCAGGTGGCGAAGGGTCTCTTCTTCTCTTCTTCTCCTCCGATTGAAACCACACTAGTGCTGGCCCCCATAAGCAGATCTGGACTGCTCAGAGCTTAGCTGCCTCCGACATCTTATGCAATGCAAAGTAATGTTCCACTTGGTACAACCAAACCTTTGGATCCTTTCCATCAAAGGTGGGCATTTCAATCTTCCGAACATTAGGTTTGGAGCGATAGGTGAGTTGGGGGTGAGTTTTGATTGGAAATCACATGCTGTGCCTGCTTACCGGAGTTCTCTGCCGCTGGGGCTGACTCCGTCAGTATCGAAGCTTTGGTCTCGCACCCTTCAGTGTAGTTAGAAGCTTCCATCACTCGTCAAACTTCTGAGAGATGAGGACAAGGGCTGACTTGAAGTCTCCCATTTGTCCTCTGAGATAAGTCAGTGTCTCCTCAACAGCCAGAATCCTCCTAACATTGGCCTTTATTTGCTCAACCCTTGAATCCATTCTAGTAAAAGGCATTACCCACAAGTTGGAGGGTTTGCTCTGATACCGAATTTGATAGGATTATTGGTGGGATTTAGTGGGATTTGAGAATGATGAAAAGAGAAATTGAGGTAGAAAGTGAGTCTAATATTATGTAACAGAAAGAAAGGATACAAGATTGCCTAAGATGGCAACCTCCCAGAGACTGCACTCTCTCTACCTATGCCCAAAAAGGGGTATGACCTCACCAAGTCTCTCCTGTCCCCTTCCTAGGATCTTTACACCCCCCCTTCTCTCCCCAAAATACATGGTAGTCCCCTCCCATAACAGATTCCTCCAAAAGGACCCCACAAAGTAACAGTGGTCAAAGGCCTGGTCTCCTGAGCTGTTAAACTTCTGGCCCATGAAGCTGCCCTTGTTTTTCCTCTGGTAGACATATCGGATTTGAGGCTTAATAGATTCCTAGTTGAGTTGTCATTCCTTGTTTAAATTGTTCTAATGCAAAATGTTTGCTTATTGTTCCAGTTGTTACTTTTTTTTTATCAAACTCAGGTTTCTTATTGATCTCCAACTATTTTGGTTTTTTCTGTTCCTTTAATAGGAAGATGTATTTGACTTTTGATGAATGCAACTACATTTTGCATCTGCTGGAGCAGAACCATTACAAAAATGAAATATCCTAAGCGTCTGAATACTGTAGTTTGAAATCTAGAGCTTTGAGCTACCAGTTGTTCTTCACCTTTTTGAGAAAACAATGATATTTGCATTTGATGACAACCTAACTTCTTATTTTTCTCTGTAACATTCAGCTGAAACTGTAATATACAGAATATTTTACTACATAAATAGATCTGGGAATGGTCATCTTACCCTCAGGGAGTTGAAACGTGGAAATGTGATTGATGCAATGCAACACGCAGATGAAGAGGAAGACATCAATAAAGTTCTGAGGTAGAATATCTACTAGAGGTGTTTGATAGACTTTTTTCCAGCTGGGACATGATGCTTGATACTTCTTTTTTCCTTTTATAACTTGCACATGATGTTTTCAGGTACTTCTCTTACGAACATTTTTATGTGATATACTGCAAGTTTTGGGAGCTGGATACAGATCATGATTTCCTGATAGATAAGGAGAACCTTATTAGATATGGTAATCATGCGCTTACCTACCGGATTGTGGATAGAATATTTTCTCAGGTTTGTGCTAATCAAATATTGGTTTTGCTGCTTCGTGACAATATTGTTTACCACTTGTCTGTAGATTGTTCTTTCTTTGAGACTTGTATGATCTCATTAGTAAAATATCTGAAATCGTGCTAATTTATTAAACTTCTATGGCAGATTCCACGAAAATTTACAAGTAAGGTTGAAGGGAAGATGGGATATGAAGATTTTGTATACTTCATACTATCTGAAGAGGACAAATCATCTGAGCCTAGTCTTGAGTACTGGTACAGTTACTTGTCTTGTTCTGTTGACTGAAAGATTTGTCAGTTTATTTCACTTGGATTGGTTACTAATAAGGGTCCAGAAGGGTTATGAAGTTAAAAGCTATATGAAGAGTAATTACATCTTCAAATTTCTGAACATACTGCCAATGTTTATTTGAGGGCATTTTCTGAGGAACCAGTGTAATTTTATGAAATCTGATCCTTGAGGAGGGACACCGGAAAAGGAAACGTGGGATTAGAGAGGATAAATATATGTACCTTCATTCCTTATAGTTGTTCTTCTAAATGTCTCAGGTTCAAGTGCATAGATTTGGATGGAAATGGAGTTCTCACACGTAATGAGATGCAATTCTTTTATGAGGAGCAGTTGCATCGCATGGAATGCATGGCTCAAGAGCCTGTGCTCTTTGAAGATATACTTTGCCAGATAATTGATATGATTGGACCAGAGGTTTGCCTTAAGTATTTCGTGATTATACTGGTAGTTTGATGCTTTAATGTTTTAAATTATACATGGAAGCATGTTCAGGTGTAGAAAGCTTCTGGCAGCCATCTGCAATTACTACCTCCTGACACAATGCTCATAGACATAAGTAAAATGTGTGCTGGAGTTAACTGCATCATAAGAGGTTTCTTGCATGTCTGGATTTAATTTTATGTGTCTTCAATATAAAGTTGAGATGCAGTTGTTGAGCAATTAAACAGTTCATGGTTTTAGGGATAACGCATACTGAACCTGACTACTGGAAATCTATTTTCTACAGCATTGCTTAAGACTCATACTGTTGTGTTTTTAACTAGTGGAGGTTTTCCGATGCAGAATGAGAGCTACATTACACTACGTGACCTGAAAGGTTGTAAACTTTCAGGAAGTGTTTTCAACATCCTTTTCAACCTTAATAAATTTATGGCCTTTGAAACTCGTGATCCTTTTCTGATTCGTCAGGTATATTTCAGAAATCAATGCTTATGCTCAGTTGCAATTTTGTTGAACTGTTGTAGCAACTTTGTGTTTTCTGTTTATAAGAAAGCCTAATGATATTGTGATAAAACAGGAGCGAGAGAATCCAACATTGACAGAATGGGATCGCTTTGCCCATAGAGAATATATTAGGCTTTCAATGGAAGAAGATGTTGAAGATGCTTCAAATGGAAGTGCAGAAGTTTGGGATGAATCTCTTGAGGCTCCATTCTGAGCTCAATTAGGCAAGCTATTTACGCCTTTTAATTCTCTGTTGAGTTCCATATCTTATGCAAGTTATACACTGAGACATACTTTCTGACTAGGGATATTAGTTCGTGTATGCTATAGATACTATAATGACCCTGTCCATTGGTATGAAATTGTTTTCCAACTAGACGTATCTACGAGGTAAAAATGCTTAAATATGACTGTTGGACTGCAAGCAATATGACAACCATCATTCTTGCTGCACTAATGTTGATCCACTTCTGTGAGTCTTGATATTAGAAGTGGGTCTTGTTTAGATTAGTGCTTTAATTTCTGTCACTTACGCTGTGAAAAATAGAAGTTTAGAGATGAAAGCCTCAGTCACAGGAAATCATGTCTACTTAATTATATAGGATTTGTTTTCTGTCAACTATATCCGCTTTGTTTATTAAATTGGCCTTGTTGAAGGTGCTCAAGGATAAACGAAAAAACTGCATGGATTATTCTTTGGATGGGCTATTAGGTGACGGAGATCTGGTAGAAGGGGATTTGAGGTTTGCGGTGGTTCTCATACACTGTTTCTGCATCGAAGTGTTCCAGACACTGTGCATAGTTTGACAAACAGCTTCAATATTGCAAACGGAGGTACTTTTGGCTTAGCAACTCTAAAGTTCCTGTAAAGGAGAGGGGTTTACCAAGAGGTGATTAATCAAAATCTTGGGTTGAAGTTAGCTTAGAACACTTAGAGCATTATTTATTTGTCAGAAATTTGTAAGATAGGAGCTATCTCATCTCAAAGTCTTTTGTTTCTCGCCTTTTATTTTGTTTAGCGTTTGGTTTGCCTGAGACTTCTTTTTGTTTTATTTTTGTACGGTCATAATTTATGGGGTTGCTTGCTGGGCAGGTACTCATGGTTTTTATTTATCAATTTTTGGGGATTGCTTCATTTATCCATTTATCTATTGTTAGGGTTTTATTGCCTTTTTCAACTAGTGCATGTTCTCCTCTCTCCTCTTCTCAGATTAACAGTTATCCGATAATAATCACAAAGTTGATTTTGTGTAGTCAAGTAGACTGGAAACATGAAAAACTCATTTACACAATTGACAGGATAGGGGGTTCGTACCTTTGTTCCCCGGCTTGTTAATACAGGCACAGAAGTGTGCTTGGTTGATAAAATTGAGGGACGTACTTTCTTTATTTATATTAGATGTTCTAATTTTCTAAGTGATTTCGTCTGTTTGCAATGGAATTGGCGTGTACGAGAACTTGAGAAAAGCTCAAGCTAGGCAGGATTTTAGACATTGGTCAACCCTTTATCATTCTGTATCGTCTGTTTCACTGAAATTGATCTTGAATTTTGTTTGAACTTAGCTTATTAGGGTAGGCTTGGGTACGAGCAAGGTTAGGTGCGCAACTTACCGAGTTATTAGGTTAGGCTTGGGTACGAGCAAGGTTAGGTGCCTAACTTAACCGAGTTATAGGTTAGCTTATTAGGGTAGGCTCGGGTACGAGCAAGGTGATGGATGGGTAACTTACAGAGTTATAGGAGTAAAGAAGGGCACGACTTAATTGAAGCTCTTGAACTAAAAATAAGATTATTCCAAGTGTGTTCGGCTAGGGTCCGTTTTCAGTAGGGGAAATAAATGATACGAAATTACCGTCTTTATGAGAGTTCTAAAGATGATGCTATGAAAAATGATGGAGCTTAAGGAACTTTAGTTCATATTCATGAAATATGTAGTACTTTAAAAACCATCATTAGTCAAACGTTCCAACTCTGGCATGTCTCAGCCTTCATGCGAGTTATTTTAAAACATAAAGAGATTTAAAAAGTAAATGATCTCTCAATGTATAAATGTTAAGAGGACCTAGAAATTAATGTTAGATGCGCTCGAAATGCCATTGGAACCAAGTCTAGGCCTGTCCAATATCTCAATTTGAACGAGGTTGAATATTCAAATTGCATCAAAACAAAAGATTTACATTTTATTATTATTATTATTATTGCAAGTGAGTGACATGAGTTTAGAGATTTGGATGTGTCAGAGGGGACAAGTATGATGCAGTACCGTATCAAATTATGTAATTTAGTGGCTTGACACCCTCTAAAATCTATTGGGTAAATTATAAAAAATAAAAAAAAATTAGTTAATGTAAGTAGCAATTAAATATTTAAACTTTCACTCTTATAAAAATAACCTAACGTTATCAAAATCGTTGAAGGTGTTGAGATAGTCAACAGGTGAGCATTACATTGTGATTATTTAAGGTAGAAATTAATTAATTTTTTAATATAGTTTTTATTTTAAAATAATTTTTAAAATTAATTTAGTAAGAAACCTTAAAATTTTAAGGGCTTGGTTGTATTTGTTTTCAATATTTTTTTTTTGTTTTTATTTTCTAATATAAAAATTGAAAAAAAGCAATACAAAAGCAAAACAAAAAAACAGAGACAAATAGAACACAAAAATTGAAAAACAAGTATATAAATAAAAAACACAAAAATCAATGAAAATATATAAAAATAAAAACAAAAAATCAAAATAAAAATTGAACCAACGACTTTTATCTCTTTTTTTTCCCATCTTTAGTTTTTGTTAATTCTTATTACTCCTTTTATTGTCGTAGTAGCCTGCGAGAGAGGTTACAGCTAATGAAAACACAGTTGTGTCCACAACTTTTGCATCCCCAAGTTTATTCCTAATTCTTTCAATGGAGTACATCTCAGTACAGGTTATAGAATGTCCAACCCTTACCATTTCCCTTAAACTTTCCATTAATTTTAGGAGTTTTGGACAACCATTCACTCTACACTTAAGATAGAACAGGTGTTGCTAATGACATCAAGGTTTTGCTCAATGAATGGTTGTCCAAAACTCAACAAATTACCTGTCACGGGCTCCCACAACAATGCAGCCACTGAATCAATAATGGATGCCAAAGCCACAGCTTCATGATCGAGAATTGCACAAAGTTCTCAAAAAAGTAAACTCTTCAGTCACTTGAATAGAATCTATGTTAGGATTTAGTCCATAAATATCCCTGCTTTCATGGGATTCTATTTGGATTAATCTTATCGTTCAAAGTTTGTTAGTTGTGGGTCACTTATTTTCTGTATACAGTTTTGTTTGTAAGGCTATATATATAGCCACAGATGTTACCAGCTTAATTACAGATAGCTGTAATCAAAGGAGTATTATGATCATTATGCTCGTGGAAAACTTCCTCCGATCAAAGGAGTATTGGAACCTGGTGGAGCATGGAATTCATACAACAACAGCAGGTGTTGTTCTCCTAGAGGTTGAGAGGAAGCATTATGAAGATCAGAAGTTGAAAGATTTGAAAGCCAAGAACTATCTATTTCAGGCATTAGATCGTTCAATCCTAGAGACAATTCTTAATAAAGATACAGTAAAAGACATATGGGTACCTATAAAGCAAAAATATTAAGGTACCACATGAGATAAACGTGCTTACTTATAAGTATTACGAAAGGAGTTTGAAGTTCTGCACATGAAAGCAGGAGAGTCTGTTAACGAATACTTTGCTTGGACACTTACCATAGCTAACAAAATGAAAGCTAATGGTGAGGATAAGGGAGATGTTGCTGGTGTTAAAAAGATTTTAAGATCAATGACTCCTAAGTTTGATTACATTATGTGTTCAATCAAAGAGTCAAAAGATATAAGTACTTTAACCATTGATGAATTGCAGAATAGTTTATTTGTATGAGAACAACGCATCTCCTCAAATGATGAAGAAGAACATGCTTTGAAGATTGTTCATGGAGATCAATCTGGAGGTAGAGGACGAGGACGTGATTTATTGAAACTTGGCAATAACTCCAACATGATCATCGTAGGCAAGGGAAATGTAAGGCTAAAGGTAAATGGAATTACACAGATCATCACAAGGGTGTATTTTTACGTCAGAACTAAAGAATAATCTTTTGAATATTGGATAGTTGCAAGAAAAGGGGCTTATCATCTTGTTTCAAGAAGAAAGGTGTTAAGATTTCCATCTTGAAAGACGTTTAATTATGGAGACAAAGATGTCTTTAAATCGAATGGCCTCATTGCTCTTGAAAAGATCACAAATATCAAGAAAATTTTACAAGTGTCCATTAGGATCTTTTAAGGCCGAACCTTTAAATTGTGAGGACCTAACCATTGAAATTATGCTATGCGGGATTTCAAAGTTATTAGCATTGACTCTGGGTCGCACAATGCTAGCTACAAGTCTGCCTCAGTTCCCTAAAGCTAAGTCCATCATGGTTGGTTCTCTATTTTCTACATGAGGTCCTACAACTACTTGTTCTTCAGGATTCATTTCTAGTGGTTCGAATTCAGTGTCAATCGATGTTCCTATATCTAATGGATCGGACGGTGTCACACGAGCTTCTTTGTTCTTCTTTCTTAATGTGCGTTCGAGTTCTGGATCGAAGTCTATTGGCTCTGGATTGCATCCCTGAGTATGCATACAAGTTCGAATAAAAGACTAAATAAAAAAAACAAACAAAGAACATAAACTAAGTAAAAAAGCAAATAAGGCACATAAAGCAAAATAACAAGAAAATAATTACAGAAGGATACAAAAAAAATAACAATATTTCACAAGTCCTAAAGTAATTGACACCAATTTTCCTAATATTAAGGTCAATTTTATCTCTGGCAATGGCATCAAAAACTTGTTGCGTTGGTTAGGTGACTTTAAAATTACGAATGATTTGGAAATGATTTTGCATTAAAAACCAACGGACCTTAAGGTAAGTACACCTATCGCAAAAGTAATAAAGTGGAGAAATTTTTTAGACTCTAAGTGTCGAACCCACGGGGAAAAAGTTGCTTAAGTATTAGGTTGATCGGATAACAATTATTTACGAAAAAACTAGAGAAATTGATTAAAAATTAGAAAATGGCTTAAACTTGACTACTTGGCTTAAACACTTCAAAATTGATTTTAAA
>JAOXYD010000003.1:15617403-15635643 GCA_028565735.1 Pinacopodium congolense | reverse complement strand
TCTGTCTTGTTTTGTGTGTATGTGCTTGTTTTGTTTTGTGTGAAAGGAATTTAGTTAGTTTGTATCTCTAGTTCATTAAAACTGGTATGCTTTTGATGTGATTTCTTTAGTTTGATGTGTTTTTATTTGGTTTTAAGTGGTAGATCAATTATTTCCCTATTTATTTTATGCTCCTCTTGTAATTTAATCAAATTATTTCTATTGGAGCTTTATTTCTTTATTTTGTCCCTAGTGCTTTCATTTTTTTAAATTAATTTCAGTTTAATGTAGCAATGTCTCTCTCCCATTTTGTGCTTTATTTTTTTTATTTCTAAATATTAAGGTCAATGTTTAATTTAAGTGTGGGGGAGGGACTCGATTATTATTACATTTATGTTTATTATATCCGAAGCTATCATCTTATCATTTCTTTCTTAATGGTATATAAATTGTGGAAACTTTTATTTCTTAGAGAGCATATTATTGAAATCATTCCTTTTGATTTTGATTATTTGATGATTTGAGATGTTATAAATTTAATTGAACATGTTAATTGAAAAATGAATTTAATTGCTTCATATATTTATAAAAGGATACCCAATGATCATTATGATTTTTTATATATAAAATGCACATTCCTGAGTAATTTACAACTTCTTTTGAACATTTTTATAATCTTATTTCATAAAACAAGAAGAAGATAGTAGCTAGTTGATGATGGATCGAATATATGACATCTTAATGACTCATTATAATTGAATAATTAAGGAAAAAGTTATAATGGTTTTATTCGATGAGTTTAACTTTTTTCCTATAATTATATTCTTTAGGTTGGATGATTGATTGGTTTGCTTGAGGACAAGTAAAAACTTAAGTGTTGGGGAATTGATAGGGGATATAATGTATAGTATGTTTTTAGTATAATTTGATATTTCTTTAACCCTTTTTTGATGATAAATTGTTCAATTTATGTTTTTTATTATTGAATTTGTAGATTAATGCCCAAAATCGAGGATTGATGGAAAAGAACCACACCCATATCTTTTTTAGGAGATTAACGTACCTTATTAATAGCATTGTTGATGTCCCCATGTGAATCTCCATTGATGCCACAGAAGAGTTTAACGCAAGTGTCAAAACGACATTGTTGATCTTCAGTGACATTTATTGATGTATAGTCTACAAACAAAAGATTAATGTTGTGTATTAATGGCATCATTGATGTACAATTTCAAGTGTCATTGACACCTGTAGACACTTTTTTTTAATCAGATTCAATCTAAATTTTCAATCCACCTATTTCTAACTTATAGAAACCTTAATTAAGAAATATAAAAGCATCATTAAGCATCTGAAGCATAAGTTGAGACAACCATTTTCATCATTTTTCTCTAAATTTTTAGATTATTTCTTTATTTTCAGTTTTTAGGTTATTTTTTGTCTTAGTCATTTTTATTGGAGGTTTCAAGTCATTTTTTAGGAATCTAAGAGCTTGACCATGTGATTTAGAGTTTTAAATGTGTTTACAGCTTGATTTAGTGTCTTCTAAACTCTTGAATTCGTTATATCTTACTCCTTTTTTGGATTAATTAAATATATGTTGTTTAAGTTGTATATCTTATGTTTCTTTATTCAAATGAGTGACTAATTAAATTTTTAGCTAAGGAAAGATTGGTAAATGGTTTAATTGATCTCTTATGAATGTTTAGATGATGGTCTTTGTTTATTTAGGAGCTTAATCCTATGTTATAAGCTAGCCACTTAGAAAAGAGTCAAAGATGATTAAGGATCCAACAAAATAAATTGGAAAAATCAATAAAAACATGGCTTAAATTAGTGAATGACCAAGTTCCAGGTAATTGTGTTGGTGTTAATTTAGAAATAGGGATTTTATTTATTAAACTTCTTGAATTTTATACCGGTTGCCTTAGTCTGATGGATGATCAAATTGTATGATAGAATCAATAAAAAAGGCATTGTCTTAAGGATAACATTGTCTAGATTTTTAATACCCTATATTAAGCATCTCAATTTTTAATAACTTAAATAAATCATTGAAAGCATGAACCTTAGCTAATGATTTCAATTTGGTATTCCTTAATTGCAATCTTGTAATCTTGATCTCCACCCTCCATCACTAACTGCTTCAACCATATCTATGCCTCCTAAGCCACGCTTCAATGTTATCTTAGAGATTCTTTTAATGATGGAGAGTAGGATGGGTAATCTAGATAGTCATATGGATCGCATGTAAACTAAAATGGACCACATGAAGAGCTAGATAGATCAATTTAGAAACCATATGCATTCTAGGGATTTTGGACTTAGTTTGTAGAAATTTTGATGATTATACATGTTGATTTTACTCTTTTGGTTATTTATGTTTTAAGGATGTTTATTTTTTATTTTGATGTTCCTTAATGTACTTGATAATCATATATATGATATTGGAGCTTTCTTATTTTCATATGTCCATTTTATTTTTAATCTATTTTTTGTATTTTCATATTCATTGCAAAAGTCTTCCATGTGCATTCAATGGATTCTTATACACCTCATCTCATATTCGAGGGAGTATTCTTGTTCCCATCTTTCATTTTTGTGCCTTTATTTTGATTTTAGAACATTGAGGACAATGTTCATCTTAAGTATTGGGGGGGGGGGAGAGGAAGTAGGATTAATATTGTTTTTATTACACTTGATTTGGTATATTCATTTTGTTTATTCATTTGAATTTTGTAAATTAAGTTAAAGTTATAAAGTAAATTAAACTCACTTGTAAGTTGATATAAGCAGTTAAATGCATGGAATCTTAATGATCTTTAATGGTTGAATGATTAATGGAGAAGTTTCAATGAATATATTTGATAAGATGGATTATTTTCCTATAATTATTTTCTATTTGAGACTGATTGATGAATTGAGTTGCTTGTGGAAAAGCAATGATTTAAGTGTGGGAGAAGTAATAGGGGTGTGATATATGGTGATATATTATATGATTTGTCGTACATTTACCCTAATTTTGATATATTATTGTCTAATTTATGTGCATAGTTTTTTATTTTGTAGGTTTATGTCAAAATTAGAAGAATTATGCCGAATGGATTAAATGTGGAGTATATTTCAGAAGATCAACATTCATGATTAACATCACTATTGATGTCATATAAAAACCATTGTTATACTCCTTTGAGGAGATCAATGTCATCTTATAATGGTGCAATTGATGTCAAAATCTGTAGTCATTAAAGACCAATGTTTAGAATAGTAGATTAATGTAAGAGTATAATGGCATTGTTAAACCTTGATACCAAGGGCCATTGAAGTCTCTAGAGGCATAATCTATGAAGGGTTTCAAAGAATTTTTTGAATAATTCGCTATATAATCAATCTTACCCTTCTTGAGACATATATAAGGGATATTAGGAAACCTATCAAAAGTGTTTTTAGCATTTTTTATCTGACTATATTATAGTTTTCTCTCTTTCAATTTAGCTTTAGTTTGAGCAGTTTTTAGTTTTCAATGTCGTATATTAGAGATTCAAAGCACTTTTGAGGATTCAAAGAGTTGAATCAAGTTAGAATTCAATTGGTCATATATTGAGTTCATTCAAAACTCTTTAATTCATGTACTTGAACTCTTATTTTCATTTTAATCAATTGATATGTTCTTATTGTTTAATTCTTTGTGCTTCTATGATTAACATAAGAAACTAAATTGTCTACTAGCTAAGACTAGGTTAGTAGATATCTTAAATGAGTGATTTTTTCCTGAATTAAATGTTAATCCTTGTTTGTTAAAGTTTTTAATCATCTATAAAATGGTTGGCTACTTATTTGTAGATTCATATAAAAATAAGGATCCAAGAAATCTACATTAAGTATTGAAAAAGTCAATAAACAAAAAAATTTTAATCAGGAAATGAAAAACTATAGTTAATTGTGAGGTTTTAATTTCAAAATTGAGAATTTTATGGTTAAGCTATATGATCTTTAAACATATTACTTAAGGCCATGTTTTGTATCACTTCATTTTTTGTTTTAGTTTTTTTTAAGCACAAAAATCGAAAAAATAACACAAAAATCGACAAAACAATACACTAATACAACATAAAAACTCAAAAACAATACAGAAATAAAAGAAACACAAAAATCAATACAAAAATATAAAAATCACAACAAAAAACCACAACCAACAACAATACCAAACATCTCCTAAGTTTATTGAATGACCAAACTATGAAATAAAACTAATAGAAATAAAGTATTGTCTTAACCACAACTATATCTCTATTTAGTGGAGATACCTTAGATTTGTCAATTCAATCACTTTTTACTTAATTAATTCATTAAACACTAAAAACCTTAGCTATACATATGGACTCTATTAGATCTACTATGTTACCTGTTGACAGGTATACTTAACTCTAGTTGGTCTTGGATTAAATTGTGAGTGAATTTAAAGTATAGGAAGACCACAATAGTCACACAACCATTCAAGCACATTACTTCATAAGTAAAAAGTTAATTTTAAATTTTAATGGCTACGTTAACATTAAGGTCAAATTTTAACTTTTTTTAATTTTTAACTTGAATATTAACATTATAAAAAAAATTTCATTCCACTTTTAATGAACAAATTTCTAACATTGTTAGAATTCTATTAATTAAGTATAAATATAAGAGTAAATTACATTATTCCCTCTATAATTTTAAGGTTTTTCATATATCTCCTATAGTTTATAAATTACACAAGATCTCCTGTAATTTGATGCAATTTTCACCATAGCCCCCTATCATTAAAAAAATTAGGTCTCACTAACAGTTCCTAGCTTGGCATTTGTCATGGAAGATATATTGATGTAGCGGTCATGTGGTGGTGATGTGACAATTAATGTGGCAGGTGACGTGACAAGGAGTACAATGGAAATTCCTTCAAAGTTTAAAAGGTATATGTGTGTATCATTTTTAAAGTTAAAGGAGGTGAACTGAAATTTAGCTAAACTATAGGAAGTAGAATACAATTTATTGTATTTTCTTTTCTGAAATGTATATTGATATTCATAATATTTACATTAAAATAATCTTGAAATAAAATTTTAGAACTTTAAAGAATTAAAATAACCATTTCATTAAGATATATTTCAATATATCTACTTCACTAATCATATAAATTTATAAATATTCGATTAATAAGTTTTTTAGTTAATTTTTAAATTTGGTAGGCTATTGCCCTTCTTTCTAAATTCAGTTGCACGTATTTTCAATGTGTGAGAATTTTTTGAATATGTATAATAATTTTTATTTTTATTTTTATGAAATAATATAAGGTATTTTACTCAACTAATTATTTAAATATATAAATTTTAATGGCAAAATAATTTTATTTATTTGAAATTAGTTGAAGGTTTTACTTTTTAATATTTACACAAAAATAAATTTTAAAATTATTAAAACTTTAAAAAAAGTATTAAACATTAATGAAAATCTAATTTTGATTACTATTGATATGGACATTCTTAATATAATTATGTTATGATAACAATATATGTGAACCTATTTAAAAAAACGGTATATGTGGACCCCTAAATTTAATTTTGTATTTTAATATAATTTTAGAATTTAATACAATAGTCAAATTTTAGTTAATTTTAGTTAATTTTAAAATTTTTTTAAGTGTTGTCACTTTTAAAAATATTTTTTTACACAATAGATTCTTTTACACAAGTTTTATAAAATATTATGAGATATTTAAATATTTCTAAAATTTTTAAAGCATTTAAAACGTATCATATTTAAATGCTTCAAAAATTTTTAAAAGTATCATATTTAATTACTTTAAAAATTTTAGAATTTTTATTTTTATTTCAAAAATTTTCAAATACATGTAATGTATACCAAAAAAAAAAACAATTTAAGTACATGGTTTGATTTAAAGTTAAGATATTTTGGCTTTTAGAATTGATAAGGATTCATTCCATAGTGATTCCTAGGATATTTTGATGTCAATTCAACCTTTTCTTAATGCTTAATTGTTGAATTTGTATTTTGAAATGTTTAATTCTCAAATTCCACCCTAATTAAAGTGAAAATAAAAAAAATGAAGATTAGAGTAAAAAAAAGAGTAAAACGGTGGGCATAAGCATACTCGCATTTAAGTCACAAAGACCTGTGTTTTAAGTCAGTTTTGAGATCTAAACAGTGGAAGTAAAATAACGTCATTTAACTCCATTTCAACTGTTGTTTGAATAGTAGTCAACACATTTCCAACTGGATCATCCTCTCTATTAGCTGTAACTTGATCCACTTGTTTCCAACCTACAATAGGCACATAAATGAAGCTAGAGAACTCATTTTTACAAATGCTAGACCAGATTTATGGTAGTTGATGAGTTGGTTAGGTGACTTAAAATTTTTGAATGATCTTGAAATTATTTTACTTTGAAAACCAAAGGAATTAAGGAAAGTGCATCTAAAACAAAAATAATAAAATGGAGTAAATTTAAAAATCTAGATGTCGATCCTATGGGGAAAAGATTTGATTAATTACTAAGTCGATCATATTACAATTATTTAGGAAAAATCAAAACAATTTGATTAAAAATTTAAAAATTGCTAAAACTAGACTAACTTAGCATAAAAAAATTTAAAAATAATTTTTAATTGCTTCTAAAAATTCTAAAAATTACCAAATGTGTAAATAAGCTAAGGATTAGATGATTGATGATTTAATTGAGATTTAAACATATTTCAAGTCTGATTAAAGTTCCTTCACAAAATTAAAATAAAGCTATGGTTAAAACTTTGCTTTTTCTCCATTTAACCTTATTTAAAGTTTGGTTATGCTTTAAATCAAGTTATTGGGCTTTACTTTCAGGAAGGTGAGTTCTGGAAAATCAATCTCAAATCTCTAACTTTCACAAAAAATACAAGTTTGGTCATGCAAGGATCAATTCATAATGTTTATTGATTTTCTAATAATTTAAGATAATTTCTCATGCTTAACTTGTCTTCAAAACTAATCTTAAGCAGACAGATTAAAATCAGTTCATTTAATCCTTCAATAAACAAAATACAAAACCTTTAATAGGCCTTTAAGTTCTCTTAAATCATACAAACATCAATCCTTAGCAATAAAAACAATTTAGCCACACATATTGATCAAGACATACAAAACACACAACTTATGCAACATATTTTGATAGATCTATAAAAACAGGTTGAAATAATAAGTTTAGAGTGTATAAAACAAGTTTGCAAGACTTCTGGACGTGTCTTGTAACTCCCAACTTGATATGGATTACAGCACAGCCTTTCAATCGAATCAAACTTGCAGAAAAATCAAAGAACATACAATGTTATAAGGATAAGAACAAGTACATTGATTAATCCAAGAATAAGAGCATAATAGCAAGTAATCTGAGTTAGAAACCCCCTGAATATGAGTTACAAACTTAGAACTATGTTTATACACCAAGCTCAAATGTTCAAAAACTCAGAAAAAATACAAAAATTTGAAGAACAAAGTATTTGAAGCTAAAGGACTATGAAGAGCCATGATGAGAGAAGAAGAATTCTCTCTATCCTATAGCAGATCTGTTCTCTCCTTCCCCTTTGAGTGTTTTGTGTTAATTTTTTTGTTTTTACAGCTGTAGAAGCCTCTAAAATGTGATAGAATACAAGGACATTAATTCGGGACACGCCACAATTGCAATGTTAGAGATTTGAGGTTGATATTATTGATTGCTCTTTCAAAGGTGGGTTGCACTGTTGCATAACGGTGGGCTAAAAGATGCCGTTGCTAGTCGAATTTTGCCTCCATTAATGGCCTCCTATTTATCCTTCAACGGTGGTCTAGCATGGTGCCATTAAGGAATAGAAATGAGGCACTTTCTTCTAGTTTTTGCTCCAATCTCTATCTTTGAGCTCCATCCTACAAATTAAACATAGTAACATATAAATTAAACCTTTAAGCACTAAATTAGGGTTAAATTAACATTAAATAACATAAAAAATACTATACATTTAACCCCTAACAACTCCCATACACTTAAGCATTTGCTTGTCCTCAAGCAAATTAATTCATCATCAATTTCATAATATGATATAAAAATAGGAAAAATCAATTCAAAATTAACACCGTAATTATTGAAAATGATTTCTTAATGAGGTTATCAAACTGAAACTCTGGTCCGTTTCCTAAAAGCCAGAGAAGGGAATGTTGTCAAAGCCCATGAAATGGTTAGTGGAGGCACATACGAATGGAATGCCTTCAAGTCCGATTTCAACTCACCAGTCTAATAAATTTGACTGACAATCTCTTGACATGATGCATGTTTTTGCTTCAGTTAATGGATTGTTTGAAGTGGAGGGTACAAAGTAACATTGACTGCATATTGGAGGTAATTTTTGTTTTTGTCATGTTCTTATGTTAATCTTTTCTTTTTTTCTTTTATTGGTACTTATTTGTGCAGTTGGAAAATTCTTGTATCCTATATCTCAATTAAACGTCTGAAGGGGATCCAATGAACATCTTAAAGTCTATATCGAGCTTGGAACAGCGAAAGCTGTTAGTTCTGGGTGTGGATTGTGAATTATGTTTCTTTGTTACTATTAAGTAGAGGATTGTGAAAATATGTACTTCTTAAACTGAAAGGTTCAATGGTTTATTTTTGATTGATGCTGCTACTTTTATTATTCTTCAAATGAAGTTTATTGTTACATTCTGAAAATGTAACATTCATTTTCCTTGATGTGTTTCATGTTAGGCTAGAAGTAGTTTTATATTTCTGGAAATTAATATTATCAGCTGGTAGACTTTCGGATTTGTTTCTTGAATGAATGGATTTACAGAGCAATAACAGACAATCTCTCTTGACATACTCTCACATCCAGAATAGAATGAATCAATGTCATATATCTGAAGCTAATTGCATTTGGTGGCACATTATTCTCCTCTGGCCTTTATCTTGGAAATAGTGGTGAGAACAAATTACTTCTTAAATGTCTAATCTGCTGCCATTTCCTTTTACAGAAACCGATTATTCCCACTGAATTGTATACAACAGTGCGTGATTCACAGCTCATTGGGATGTCTGGCTACACAAGAGAGGTATTTTGCCCAGATATGTTTTATTTAAAATTTCTTTTGACTGGTAGTTGGGTTTCATTCACATGCTGCTAGATCTTGCTAATGAAGAGCATAAAGATAAATTATTTATATCGAACTAATTGTATTTTGCCTTAAATAGTCTTATGGCTTTCTTTATTATCTTCAGGGACTTCCTGTGTTTGCTATTGGTGTTGGGTTAAGCACTCTTGACAAAGTATCTGTAAGTATATGACCAATGCCTTGAATGTGCTGTGTAATACCATGCTTATGTTTTAAACATTCAGTTCATTAGTTTACCAAAATCTTAAACTGTTGTCTCTTCTTTAACTGCAGGTCCATTACTATGTACAATCACATATTCAAATCAATGAATATCGGGATTGCATAATTTTGGTAAGCATTAATTCTCAGGTTTTCGTTTGTGTTTTTCTTTATATGCTTGTATTAACCTGTGTGCTATAATCCTAGCCTGCTGCATCAGAAAAGTATGGGCGACCTATAACGACCTGTGTGAAGGTTTTAGATATGACTGGCCTGAAGCTTTCAGCAATAAGCCAAAAGAAGGTATAACTACCCGAGCAAGTTCGTCTCCACAGCTGCATATATTTATTGTACTAATTGTATATTACTAATTATTACTTATCACTCATTCTTTATTAAGTGTGGACTCATTATTTTCATTTACTTCTTGTTACTCTTATGTTACACGAACCGGCAAAATTCGTTCCCAGATGCATATTTTATCTTCATATACCATTTTATCTATGTTAAGGTAACTTTGAGATGGCTATATCAAAAGCTATGGTAAGCTCAAATTATATCAGTGTAACTTTTAACATAATTATGAGCAAAGAGTTAAATATATAACCATACAGATGCATGATGGAATTCTTTCAAGTTTTACCAAATCCTTGTGGTTTATGTGTCTTTGAATTAGTGATACAATTACAATATCTTTCACAAAGGAGATACTATTGATAACAGCTTAGATATTGTCCGGTTATGCTAAAAATTATAATTTACTGGCAACCTTTGCCACTATGCATATGTTTTTGCTACATATCTCATTGACTGCTTCTGTTTCTCTGTGCAGTTGTTGACAATTATATCGACTATTGATGATCTAAATTATCCAGAGAAGACAAATAGTTACTACATTGTGAATGCACCCTATGTATTTTCGGCTTGTTGGAAGGTAAGTCTTCTCTCTTTTCTCCTTGCAATTGTATCTTCCGATTAACTATTTTTTCTCGAGTAGTTAGCTTCGGGAGCTATTATCTCGAGTCCATTATGTCAAATGATTGTGATACTGCAAGAGGAAATTTTTACCTGGGCGTTTAAGATTGACTTTCTTGGCAGGCTGTCAAACCTTTACTGCACGAGAGGACGAGGAAAAAAGTGCAAGTACTGTCAGGTAACGGACGGGACGAGCTGTTAAAGGTAAGCTGGTTTGTCCATTATGCTTAAAGCAATCCAAGCTTGAGCATATGCTATGTTCCTCGTGTAATATGATTGATTTAATGATCATTTGAAAGTTACGTGCACATTTGCTTTCACTTTCTTCACCATATTTTATCCTTCTACTTACCTTGTTTGACACGTTTGATTTAGATTATGGATCTCGCATCACTTCCACATTTTTGTAAACGAGAAGGGAACGGATCATCTCAACTCTCGGGGAGGGCTACTGAGAATTGCTTTTCATTGGATCATCCATTCCATCAACAGCTTTACAGCTACATCAAGCAGCAGGCAACTGCAAATGAACCTGCTATGCCGATCAAGCGGGGATCGTTCCACGTGGATCTTCCTGAGCCAGATTCAGAAGGAACTGCAATAGCTAAGACTATAGAGTCTGAGCTGCACAAGTTTGGAAATGGCAACGGGCTGATCATATAGATTGTAAGATGTTCTTTGTGGGAAATTTTTATTTACCGGTGTTACACCCATTCGTCCTGTAAGCATATACAATATTAGTAGATGTAATATAGACGATTCAGTTAATCTTTACATAATGTTGGAAAAGTAATATGACAAGTTTGCTTGAAAGAGTATAAATAAGCTTTCCACACCCTGACATGTTGTAATTAAACAGTCTGCAAGACAGGTTTCCTGGTTCTAAATGGATACAATTTTACAGGAATCTGCTCTCGCTGTTGTTCTTACCTTGCCAGAATCATGTATGCCGTAGAAGGGCTGACACGATCAGATTTTTATTAGCTTCATTAATCATTTTTGATTCCTGTAAATTTGGAACATTAAACGAACTGCCAAAGGTAGTTTTTCTGTTTCTCTGTCATTTGTTTATATTAATGCTCCTGCAATCTGAACATTTTGACAGCGACATCTCCTTTCCATTTATATTAGGCTGGGAGGTCGTCCATTTACATAACTATACTTTGCAGCAGATGTTTATTATTTTGTTCCATTTATTTCATCATTGACGGTGTTTAGTATAATTCTGACCAACTATCATTTTCTGCATTACATTGTGAGTTTGTTATTCGAACCTCTTGAACATCGATGACCAAGAAGAAAGCTTCATCAGTAAGAGAGTCTAAAAGCTTATAATAAGAATGACGCCATGATAGTATAAAATTAGGGATGACAAATTAGTTTGGGTCAACATCAATGTCGTAAAAATCGGATCGGATATCGAATGGGTAAAAGAAGGGGTTAAAGATTTAAAGGTTCAACTAGTATAAAACTATTATAAAATCAGTATTGAACTAGTATAAAATAATAAGATGTATAAATTATTAATCTATTTTTTATTACTCTTTTACTAAATTATAATATCAAAAATATATTATATTAAAAATTTTTATTTTAATATTTATTATTTAAAATAAAAATATATAATAAATAATTATAAAATAAATAAATAATATTATATAAAAATTAAATAAAAATAAAGAATAATAGATTTTATAAATAATAAAAATAATAAAATAATAAAAAAAGTTAGAAAAGTGGATTGAAATAAAAAATTTAAAAAACATGAAAAGAGGTGAGTTGAATTAGATTAAATTAAAAAAGATTAGACCAATAAATTAAATCGATTGAATCAATTAAATTAATGTATTAAACCGAATCAAATCGGTTAAAATGGCCAATCTGACTCTTAACTTTTCGATTTTTAAATATAACAATTAAAAAAAAATTAAATTTATAAATCGATCAATTCTGAATTAACCGAATCGAAACGATTAATCCGATCCGATTTTTTTAACATTAATTTAAAGTAAAACAAGGAACAAATTAAAATCGATAGATCCCAAATATATGACGTCCGCTTGGTAGTTGTTGGATAGTAACAACATAATTGCAATTACAGAGAAACTAACGGCCCAGTTTGCAATTCTTCTTCATCTAAAACTTAAACAAAATGTGAACGATTTTGATGGGAAATTTTCTATAGGCCTGCAAGAGTGACGGCCGGGGAAATTTCAAAGGTCAACTACCTAAAATTACAAGATAACTGCATGAGGACTTATGCCACCAAAATGACTTTAATTATAAAATAAAATTTTTGATTTGAATAAATACTCTATATATAATTTTATCTCCCTCTTCGTCGAATTATAAATATACATTGACTTAAAAAAAGAAAGAGTTAATTAATAAAAAGAAGAGAACTGAAAAATAAAACCGTAGCAGATAGAACAACCACACAGAGTGACAGAAACAAAGAGACTAAAAGGAAAAAAAAAAAAAAAAGAAGGAAAAAGTAAATACCCAAAAAGAGGAAAAAAAGAAAAAAGGAAGAAGAAACATAGAGATTTCTCAGAGAGAGAGAGAGAGAGATCCGAGTTGGGGGAGACCAAGTCGGGACAGAGTTAGGTCACGTCGCGTGGATTTTACTGTCTAAACATTAATTGTCAGATTCAGTCCCGAGTCCTGACCCTTAGATCCCCCATCTTGTTCTCCATTGTATGTGTGTCTGAGAGATTTTAGAAGCTGTAATCGGTAACTAACTATCAAAACGATCGGGTCGGTTTTCCATGGTTGACCCGTTTCTCAGGTAAATATTGGCTTGGAATCACCTCTTTGTAGTTTCCGTTGTTTTGTTTCTGTTAAGCAAAAGGGGAGAGGAAAAAATGAAAATTAGATTTTTCGGAACTGTTTCTTGAAGAGAAAGGGATTGTTTTAGTTAGTTTAAGGTAGTTAATGTTAGTTGGGAAGTGCGTTTTCCATTTGGCTCATTGGGTATTTTTCTTCGTTTTTTCTTGGAATTATTTATTTATTTATTTATTTATTTTGCCTTTATCTGTTCTTACTCTATAACCTAGCGTATGTTTTCTGATCTGAAGCCCAAAATTTTGGATTTTAATCTACCATCCATCTGTATTGATATGAAGAAAAACAAGAATCTTCAATTTTCTTTTTCTTTCTAAAAAGGCTTCGACTTTATTATGGTGGATTTCTAATATTCGCAGGATTTAGGTTTGTGAAGCTTGATTGTAGGGTGACGGAACCAAAGATCGGTTAACTGAAGCGTGATTTGGTATTTGGAACTTGGGAAATATGGGAGGAATTTGGCAACTTTCCTGGAGACTAACTATTATTGCAATCCTTAGCTGTTTCTCTGCTGATAATTGATCGTTTTATACTGATAATAATTTGGATTCCGTGAAAGATTTGAACTTGATTGTAGCACGAAAGAGCTGAAGGTTAAAAGCCTCTAGTTTACCGTGTTTCCTGTGCTGACTGAAGCCCTGAAATTTTGTAGTGCTTACAATGGTGCAGTCTTTGTAGCTTAGAGTTGTAGCGAGACATTTAAGAGTGAAATCCAAAGAGATATTGAGAAGTAATGGAAGACTTTTCCAAGTATGCCCACAGTCCTGTACATTTGGCAGTTGCACGACGGGATTATGCAACTCTCAGACGTATTGTTGCATCCCTCCCACGGCTTGTCAAGGCTGGTGAAGTTAATACTGAAGAGGAGTCTCTCGCAGCTGAGAAACAAGCTGATGCCCTCTCTGCTGTCATTGATCGCCGAGACGTTCCTGGCCGTGATACTCCATTGCACCTTGCTGTCAAATTGCGGGATCCTATATCTGCGGAAATTTTGATGGCCGCTGGTGTGGATTGGAGTCTTCAGAATGAAAATGGTTGGAGTGCTCTTCAAGAAGCAGTTTGCACAAGAGACGAGTCTATTGCTATGATAATTGCCAGGCATTACCAGCCTCTTGCATGGGCAAAGTGGTGTCGTCGTCTTCCAAGAATAGTTGCTTCAGCAGCTCGTATTCGAGATTTCTACATGGAAATAACTTTTCATTTTGAAAGTTCAGTAATCCCATTTATTGGACGCATTGCCCCATCAGACACTTACCGTATTTGGAAGCGGGGTTCTAATCTCCGTGCTGATATGACTCTAGCTGGATTTGATGGATTTCGAATTCAAAGATCAGACCAGACGTTTCTTTTTCTAGGAGAAGGTTACTCTTCAGATGATGGGAGCATATCCTTGCCACCTGGTTCTTTGATTGTTCTTGCTCACAAGGAAAAAGAGGTTACAAATGCTCTGGAGGGGGCTGGCACCCAACCAACAGAAGCTGAAGTTGCCCATGAAGTGGCTTTAATGTCACAAACTAATATGTATAGACCAGGCATTGACGTCACTCAAGCTGAGCTGGTTTCTCATCTTAATTGGAGACGGCAGGAGAAAACTGAGATGGTTGGGAGCTGGAAGGCTAAGGTGTACGACATGCTTCATGTGATAGTGAGTGTGAAGTCAAGGAGAGTTCCGGGTGCAATGACTGATGAGGAGCTTTTTGCTGTTGATGATGAAGAGAGGTTGGTGAATGGTACTGAGAATGAGGACTTTGATGATGTCTTGACAGCTGAGGAGCGAAAGCAGTTGGATTCTGCACTTCATATGGAGAACTCTGAGAGTTTTTGTGAGGATGAGGAACCTGGGGTGGTTGAATACCAAGAAAATGGCCTAGGAGGTCCCTGTGAAAATGGTGAATCCGATTGTGCAACTAAAGAGAAGAAGAGTTGGTTTGGTTGGAAGAGCAAAGGTATGAAAAACAATGGTGATGATCCTGAAGATTCAAAGATCTTGAAAAAGTTCTCGAAGATGGCACCAGAAGGTAGTGCACAGAAAACGGTTGATCATTCAAAATCATCTACTGAATTGGTTAAGGAAGATGTTAAGGGAAAGGATAAAAGCAGCAAGAGGAAAAAGAAGAAAGGGACAAGCAATGAACCAAAGCTTGAAAGCGAGTACAAAAAGGGTTTACGACCTGTCCTTTGGTTGACACCAGATTTTCCCTTAAAAACGGAGGAACTCCTGCCTCTGCTTGACATATTAGCCAACAAGGTCAAGGCAATTAGAAGACTAAGGGAGTTGTTGACAACAAAATTACCATCTGGAACATTTCCTGTCAAGGTAATATAAGATGTGCATCAACCAGCGCATATTCATTTCTCAAGCTTCATGTGCATTTTATTATTTTTTTGACAACATAAAACTTCACAATTGTCAGTTTGCCATGCTTGCTTTCTGGCATTCTTTTCCTTGCACTTCTTGTTTTATTCTTTCAATTTTCAATGAGAAATATTTATCTATGTTTTATCATCAAGAGCATTGGAAGTTGGTCCATTGTCCCTTATGTGAGCTGTTCTGTTTGAATTCCTTTGTTTGCAGGTTGCAATTCCTATTGTACCAACTATCCGAGTACTTGTTACTTTCACAAAATTTGAGGAGCTTCAGCCAGTGGAAGAATTTGCAACCCCTCCCTCCAGTCCAGCTCAATTCCACGATGCCAAGTCCAAGGAATCAGAGGGCTCATGGATTTCATGGATGAGAGGAAGTCATGGACAATCAAGTGATAGTGATAGTAACCATTTCAAGGATGAGGTTGATCCATTCCATATTCCATCAGACTATACGTGGGTTGATGCCAATGAAAAGAAACGGCGCATGAAGGCCAAGAAAGCCAAGAGCAAGAAACATAGGAAACAGACAGCAGCGAGAGGTGGAGATGGAGGGACTCATAATTTGAACGAGGACGGGGAGTAATAATTGCATGAGATGTGCCAGCATATTTTGCAACTTCAAAATTCTTTAAATTATGAAAGGGAGGTAAGGCTTTGCTTGTGCACATCTGAAACACTTCTTATGAATCTTGGATGATTTACAGTCTATCTTTTAGTTCTCCTCCAATGTGATTAGAAAAGCTGCTGTTGATGTATTGTTATGTGCAATTGGGAGGAAACTGAATTTGTTTAATATTTCTTGTTATCCTTTCTCCTTAGAAGTTGATCAGTTGTATCTAAGTCTCTGCATTAAATTTTTGTGATTGGTGTTCTTTTTCTTTTCAACCTTTGGTTGTTTCAGAAAAGAGGAATGATAGTACTTCTGACTTCCTTTAGATTTCTGTAAACAGTGGTTTGTAGTCTAGTTCGTGCATGTGATTTTAATTCTGAACCTCAGAAGTAAATCTAAATTTTCAGATTTTCATCAGTGAGTTAGTACATCTTTGACCCTGAACAATGGGATGTATCTCCTGTGAGCTGAAATTCTGTGAAGAGTTGTCAATCCATTAATGTTTGCCGTTGCTCTCGGGGTTTGGTGTAAGTTCACAGGTTGGGTTTGGACTTGGGAAGTAATAATAGATGCTAGCAGTTTAGAGTCTCCAGCTCATTAGTCTTATGCTGATAACTATTAAAAGGATGAATTAGTGAATATGTTATTAAAGTTCTTGTTGATAAAGAAACACAGAAAAGATTTAACCATTTTTTCCTGGTAGTATTGGAACAAAGGCGGAAGTCTTAAAGCATCGATGTTTGCCTAGTTATTACGGCCAGTCTTTTATATTATAACCCAAGGTCTATATTGATATTTAAGATGATTAAAAAAAAATCGGTCTCTTTAACAGAAATGTTGAAGAAATGATGTTTTGCAGTTTCCTCTTTTTGTAGTTATACTTTACATAATGAGTTTAATAGCGTTATCAGGTATAATAACAGTACTATTAGGAGTTACTTTAGTTATTGCTCAAAAAGATATTAAGAGAAGTTTAACCTATTCTACAATGTCTGAATTGGGTTATATGATGTTAGCTCTAGGTACCAATTTCCAACTAAGGAGTAGTGCAACTGCCACGAGTATCAAAGAGTCTATTTATATTTTTTATCTGTTTGTAAAAATGTAACAATTAATTGGTCATTCTTCTTTTCCATATGGGTTCACAAATTTCCAATTCACGTGTGCGTTGAGCCACTTACTATCCATCTTCCCGTGAAAAGCAGCCGAGCTCCCATTTAGTTATGTTGTGGGCCGCAGGTGAATCCATGGATTACTCTATAGCCTGCATAATAAACAAAGTAGGCATCAAAGTTTCTAATGTTTATTTAAACAATTAGGCTCTTCTGAAGCTAGCTCCAACAAGTGAGGAGAGACGGTTAAAGTCGTCCAAGTACCCCGTTACTACAGTGACAATTTGTAGTGGGGTGTCTTGGAGATTCGTCTGTAAATTTCTGGCAATGAATGACTCATTCACTAACTAGTTCGAGACTGATTTGCTCCTTCCAACGTTGTTACCGGTTCGCTGAGTATAAAGATGAATACGTGTTAGGAACATATCAGGATTTAATTGTGAACTGTGATAGATGATAGTGGTCTCTGGGTTCTTCTAGTGGTCTCTGGGTTCACGGTTTTTAACACTAAAAAGTTCATAATGAATGAGTAAGACCTGTACTTTGAGCTCTTTCTGAGAGGTCAACCTGTCCCCTTACACTTATCCACTTCATGTCTGTTATACGCTTCCTTTTTCTGTTACATCCCAGTCATTCAGTCTCCCATACTTAGATGTCTGAACTCTAGAGATACGTAAAAGTGGTTTAACAGTTTCATCCACCCCACACTTTCAAGCAAGCAGATACTTGATGTCTGAACTCTAGAGACACGTAAAATTGGTTTAACAGCTTCATCCACCGCACACTTTCAAGTAAGTAGAAAGAAAAAGTGGAAGTAATGTAAGTTAAATGTATATTTAAGGAGTTGTTTGGTTTTGATTCTTATTTTTATTTTTAATATAAAAATAGTATAAAAATTGAAAAAATAAATATAGTATAAATTAAAAAAAACTGATAAAAATACATAAAAATAAAAGTGAAAAGTTGAACAGAGTGAACTC
>JAOXYD010000003.1:15544315-15558914 GCA_028565735.1 Pinacopodium congolense | reverse complement strand
AAGTTGATAGTTTTGAGTTTGTAAAAAGTTTTTAATACCCAATTCACCCCCCTCTTGGGTGCCATAGGACTTACATTTACCTTTTGAGTTATCGTAAATTTATGATGTATTCCATGTATCGATGTTAAGACACTACTGATCGAATCCTAGTCATGTTATATCAGAGCTTGAGATTAAGGTTATTAAGGACATGAATTATAGAGAGGAGCTAGTAGAGATCTTAGATAAAGAGATCATAAAGTTAAGGAGACGAGAGATTCCAATGGTATAAGTGTTGTGGTCGTACTTCGCAAGAGATGACGTCGGAGGTGGAGGATGATGTTCGACGTCGGTATCCTCATTTGTATGACTCTTTAGGTATGTAACATAAATTTCGAGGACAAAAACTTCTTTTAAGAGGGAAGAGATTTAAGGCCCATGATTAATTGGGCTAGGTTTGACCCAATATTCTGGCTAACCCGACTTGACCTATGAGTTAAGTATATGTAAAAACCAAAATCAGGTTGTTTGTTTCAATCTTTCACCCTCTCCTTCGTTGAAATTAAGTGCGCTTCGGTTCAAATTTTGGCTTACACGTGAGTTTTTCTTTTTTCTCTTTGTTTTGCATTTGTAGCAATCTCTCATTCTTTTCTTTTCTTAATCTTTTGGCAGTTGATTAGAGGGGGAATTTTAGAGTTTAGCAGTTGAAATTTTTTGGTTTAGAGAAGCTTTCGGTAATAAGCCTTTTTTTTACTCTTTAGTTACAGGGTTCTAGTTGTTTAGATTTTCAAGATGTGATCTTGTTTGAATATTATTTAAGTTGGATTAATTCAAAAAATTAGCTGGAAATTTTGGTTTAAAGAAGTTTTTGAGCTTTTTTTAATAATTTAGAAAAAAAAGAGAGAAGAGAAAAGGGAGACGAGACGTGAGAGAAGCAAATGAATGGAGAAGGTTAAAAGATGAGAAATGATGGTGAAAGAGAGAAGAAAGAAAGCAAA
This sequence comes from Pinacopodium congolense, assembly GCA_028565735.1. NCBI lineage: Eukaryota > Viridiplantae > Streptophyta > Magnoliopsida > Malpighiales > Erythroxylaceae > Pinacopodium > Pinacopodium congolense. The sequence goes on along the minus strand of JAOXYD010000003.1, from coordinate 15,557,937 downwards.
TAAAAAAAGGAAAGAGAAGTCTGGAGAGTGACATGAGGTAGAGAGGGAAGGGGAAAGGTTGTAGATAATGGTGGTTTTGTAATAATTGCAAAAGTTAGGGATATTTTAAAGAGTTAGAATGTTAGGTAATTTTGCGATTTTTAGTAAGTTGAGGGATAAGATAGGAAAGGGGATTTTAAGGGTTTGATAGGAATTTTGGAGATAGACTAAGGGTAATGTAGGGAAAAGAAGGGAAAAAGATGAGTAGAGAGGGATATATTGGGATTTTAAAGAAAAGGGTAAGGTTAAATATGGAAATAAAGAAAAAAAGATTGAATAAACTTGATATTTTAAAGGGTATTAAGAGAAATGTAAATTTTAATAAATATTAATGGATTTTAGTAATTATGGAGATAAATGTATTCTTAATATTTAGGAATTTTGTATAAAAAGAGATGTTTTAGTTTATGAAGGGTAAATTGGGTGAATTTGTTCCAAAAATTAAGCTAATAGGATCTAATAGACTTTTTATACATATTTAGGTATAATCGAGTTGGAGAGTAGCTTGGACCTAGCAAAATAATTATTTCGGAAAATCAGGTAATGTTAACTAAGGGCATGTTTAGTTGGGTTGTGGGATTTAGTTTTTGTTATGGTTGTGGTATTTTTGTATTGGGTATTGTGTTTTTTTTATCGATTTCTGTACTATATTAGTGTGTTTTCTTTATCGATTTTTGTGTTTAGAAAAACAGGAAATGAAAACTGAAAATGAAAGTGGAACTAAACAAGCCATAGACTGTACCCTTATAGTTATGTGTAAATTGCATAATGTGATTCTATTTCTTGAAAATGCATATTTTGCGTATATCATATGATTTATGATTAAAATACATATTTTTAAGATGTGTGAGTTTTGGGGAAATAATTATAATTAATTGACAAAATAAAAAGTGAAATAAGTTATTATTTACTATTACCTGTTTTATGGTTTGTAATTCATGTTAAATTGTTTAAGCGAATGTGAATTTAAGAATTACACATTGTCCTAAGTATCACGATGAGTATTGTTTGTATGTTCTTCAAATACATTTGAGTTAATGGACTTCTTTGATAACAATAACTTGAGATTTAATTAAGATGGACTGGATTATATTGAATTAAGTCTAGAATAGTGATGGATTAGTGGCTTATCTAGGATAGGTTATATTTAATGGTTTTGATATTGATGAGATGTAGTTAGGTACCTATCCGTGAAGTAGGTATAGGGGCATCCTAAGTCTCGGGGATGGCCTATACTAATTGTTAGATACTAGAGTGGTACTGAGGTATCCTGAATTCCGGGGATACTTTATGTTGATTGTTAGGTATTGGAGTAGTATTGGGGTACCATATCGGATTGAGTGAGGGGTACCCTATGCTGATATATATATATATATAGATATTATTTTTCATATCTACATGGAGGTGATTGAGATTGTGATGATGAGTTAAGTTAGTAGACCATTGAATATAGGCCTACTAGGTTAAGAAGGGATCGAATAAGTTCATAATTGAAAATATAGCTTAATTGGATTTAATAGTAAGAAAAATGAAAATAATGTTGGTTGTTGTTATCTTTTGGATTGAAATGCATGTATATATACTATCTTATTATAGGTGGATATGGTGTTTTGAGATGGATATATATATATATATATATATGCATTGTACATACAAGTTTTGAGACTGATGATTACTGTTTGGGTATAAATGAGGTTTATGTTGAAATCCTTATTGGATATCCATGTTTAGACATAATTCTCATGATAAATGATTGTTATTTTGGAGATACGAAGGTTCATATTGATTAGTTGTCCAGAGTGGAGAATTCTAGTCTAATGTATGGCTTGAATGAGTGGTAAGATGATTTTATATTCAGTTCATGAACAGGTTTATGTTAATTATGGTTGAGATTTGGTTTAGGTTTTATTAATGATGATTTTATGATATAAAGTGTGCTTTTAGTTGGAGGGTTTGATAGTTATCCTCATGATTTTCTTCTTGCTCACTTCCGTTCACTCTATCTGTACCATTATTAGTCTTTTATTCATTTTGAATAGAGGATCACTTGGTTCTTAACTGCATGATGATTGCAATGCGTATTAAACGTATGGGCTCTTGTTAAAATCTACCATTGACAAAAATTGCGGATGTAATTTTGAACCTTTAGGCACCCGGTAGACAAGGTTTAAACTCATACATGTTTGTCGTCATATGTTTTAGGGTCTATGGTTATGTTCCTTACTGAACCATCCACTGGCCACAAATCCATCAACAGAGCAGTTCAAATTATGATACTCAATTTTGTCAAAAAGTGGATCATTCTTTGCAAATTTCCTCGTAAATAGTGCATTACTGTTAAAAATTCTTTGCTAGTCATCAACAAGAAGTAATTAATTGCACCAGAGACTTGTCTTGTTATATGAAATGAAGGTCATAGTTGACAGTGGTGTTGCAAAAACTCCTTTTCACTATAAATCACTGAGTGGAAATACCCATTAGGTGAAGATGGAAAATAAGCATAATTCATGAGACTATTCTTGGGAGGTTGTCTCATCCTCGAAGACAATATTCCTCAAAAGGATGAGGGCGAGAGATCGTTCATGTTGAACAAAAAAAAACTTGAACTTACTGAACTAGATCATTCACTTTAGTGGTGATGTTACACATCCAAGAGGCAATGGAACCACAACCATACATGCTGCAGTTTGTGAAGACAACATTAACATTCTCAAATTCCTCCTAAACTATGCTGTAGATGTTGAAAAAAAAAGAAGATGTTCATGGTTGGAGTCCTAAAGACCTAGCGGACTGACAAGGAGATGAAGAAATATAACTCATATTCCAAGCTTACGACGATTTAAAATCACATTCTTTCATTGCAAATATTGAATATGGGAGCAATTTCATTGGGATTAGAACTTCCTTGACCTAGCTTAGTCAAAAACTGTCCAAATTTAATCCAATTTGCTTCTTAACTCAATCCATCATATTTTAACCTAAATCAATCAATGCCAAACATATTATAACATAAATTTCATAATTTATCACAACCAAATTCATTCATCTTACAAAATTACCTTAACACATTAATCTAACCAATTAATACAACTTCAATTCAAATAATCTTTATCCAATTCATGTAAGCCAAGACTTAATCTCATAAGTCATACCAACATAACCAATTTACCAAATCATTAATAATACCAATTTATTTATTCATTCATCTTTTAATCAATATATTCAACACATATATTCATATAATACCATATATGCATTCATCCAATCATTAAGAAGATTTTAGCACTCATCAAACATAAATAACACCTCTTGATTATAAATCATATATGCAACATACTAAACATGAATGCATATGCATGATTGAGCCCTTTCAACGTATGGTAAGACCAAAGATTACTTACATAGAGACTTACACTACAATCCCTATCAAATTCTACTTTTAAACTTGATGTTATATTTTCAATTTTCAAGATTAACTTCAATGCTTCTCTTCTTGTCAACTTGGTCTTCATACCTCTTTAACATACTTCATCGCTTATCATCAAGGTTCAACATACATGTACTTCAAGTCTTCACTAAATACTTCATGGCATGTTTTCATCACACTTATCCTTACGCACAACAAATTCCACAAATATGTTAGTAGAAGCATTTTGTCATTATCAAGTCAAAGATGAAACCAACCCTTAGTTTAACAATTTCCTCATTTTTTATGATAATAAAACCATGTGATATTATATGCATATAAGAAAAAAAATTACATAATCAACCAAGCCATATATACACACAGTTATCGTACATAAACAAAAATTTTCTATCCCTTTCTAATATTACATATATCATTTTTACTCTTTTTTGTAATCATAAAAAAGTATACACTCAATTACAAAAAGGTATAAGTGTTAGATGGTAATACAAAACAAGTCACATAGAACATAACACTTTAATACCAAAATATGGATATGAAACATAAAAATGGGATACACATATCTTCTCCTTTTATACTAAACATATATCTTAAATCAATTTTCAAAAACATGTCAAAAACATATTATAACTTATCTTTCAAATGATGTTTAAAAAAATCTTTTCTTTCAATAATGCCCCCCTTAATAAAACATATCTTGATAAAATTTAAGATACCATATCACAAATACTCAAAAGAGAGACAAAATTAACCAAATCTCATTTCAAAAGGTATCAAACATATCACCATAAAAAATGATACCAATTGTTGTTGAAAGATGATTAATTACTCAAAGATCACCTTCTTGATTCCAACATTATTGTAAAATAAGACACGTCTATACCAATTGTGAAAAAATATGATAGAAAAAGTTAGAAAACAAAACTTGATACCAAACATTAATAATCATTTTAATGAAAAACAACTCCCAAAACAAAATATCACTTGTTAACATAAACATTAATATGTAATCATAGTTGTTGAAAAACTATCTTGTTGATACCAATTGTAATAAAAACAATGCAAATCGATAATTGATACTAATTAATTAAAAGAGGACAAGTATTTAATACTAATTGTTAATAATACTCAAAACAAATATATAACACAAAGTATTATCAACAGGTAGTAACAAGATATCGAATATCACGTATCAATACTAAAAAGGGATACTACCCTTTTATACATAATAAAAAACAAGGAATCAAATACTAATTAAATTATTTCATACTCAACACTATTTGAAGATTCTCAACTTTTATCACAAATTTATCAAAACTTTCAAATTTGATTAACTCCCCCTAAGGTAATCAAAATCATGCAACCATTTCCATAAAATTTGGAAATTCTAAAAAAATTTCAAATCAATGACTCCCCCTAAATTCATACAATCTCGATTTTCAATAATTCAAACTTCCATAACAAGACATCGAATGCATGAAAAGTCATAAGACATTAAATCCATAATCATTATTTAAATTCAAATAGAACAACAACATTCCTAAATTAATGCATTTTCATTTAAAACACTCATATCATGCGAGCATATAAAAATGATAAGTAAGACAAATACATGTCAACTTCAAAAGTATCATACAAAATTCCACTTTCATAACAACATTAAGAATAAGTACTACTCCCCATCTTTGAAAACTAATACCATGAATTTATCAAAACTCATCATTTGAAAATTTGAAAATAAAATATCCAACTTAAATGAAATGTCATGCTCTTTTGGAAAGTTTCAATTCTAACATATCTTAAGAAACAATTTAAAAGTTTAAAAAGACATCAAAGTTTATTAAACCATAAGATCAACCAACAAAATTAATGACATTCTTAAGACATCATTAAGAATTTCTAAGGTTTGAAATGTCATGAATTTCGAAAAATATACTTTAAGAGATCAAAAAATTTTGAAAATACATGACACTTCATTTCAAAAAGATTTTAATGCATTATAAAACTTTCAATACTTTTCATAAATCAATGTATTATGAATTTTCAAAAATCTTTTTATAAACTAATGCATGGACACAATTAATAAAAAATTTTAGTAAACAATTTTGTAAAAGAAGGAAATCCTCCATCTTTTATAAAACTTATAAGATCCCCCTCAATGAAAGCAATTTCTCTTAAAAATATGTAAGTCTAAAATTTTAAAATCCAAGTGAAGGATTAAAATGTCAAAAATTGAAAACATGCTAAAAAAGCTTCTACATGCCTACAAATGCAAAAGCATCTAAATATTCAAGGAGCGCTCAAAATAATCATGTAAAAAAATTTTCAAGACACAAGTTTTGATTTTCCTAAACATGCAAAATGTAATCACGTAGGAATGCCATTTATAAAGCTCTTCAACTAATTAAAACATACTCAATCAAATCAAGAAGCTTGAAAATTTATGTTCATGCATTCCTAATCATGATTTTTACTGCAAAAATATGTCAAGACTAGAAAATATTCAATTAAGCATCTCAGAGGCATATATCATCAATAATATATGAAAATCATACTTAAAAATGACTTAAGTATACTAACGATTAAACATCAATAAAAAACATCATTCAAAATTGAGGGGCAAATAGTGAGAAATACTTACAAATTGGAGGAAGAAAGGGAGGTGATTGAAGGCTGAGGGAGCAACGACTTTTGAAGAATAAAGAAAAAATAAACTCAGATAAGAAATAGGTTTTGAAAAACTATCTCAATAGTTCGGTTGATCGAATAAATAGATTGGTCGACCGATAGTTGGCCGACCTATCTACTACCATCGGTTGACCGATCATCAACATGCAACACATAGTACACAGATGGAACATAAAAAAATTCAAGTACAAATACTCAAACAAATTTTATTTTCAATTATTTAATTAATAAGGCAACAAGTGTTCAAAATATCAAGTAATATATAATCATGCAAATTTATCAATATAAGTGCAAGTTCAAGGTATACCTCCCTTTTATGTTTATCACTAACTATACTAGTTGAATTCTTTACTTCTTTGGTTCAACAATTTTAATTATTTCCTCTTTTATTCCTTCGGAGATACCATTTAAAACTTACAAGACAATTTTAACGAATTTTTGGTACTCATACCATCTTGAGTCTTTGATAGTTAGTTGCACACCTATCTCAACCATTTGGCAAAACATTCATAGTTCTTAAATAATCATAGCAAAATTGATGAACATGCCCAAAGCATCCACAATAATGACAAACCAAAGGCACATGTGATTTAAATGCATTTCCATAAACATGTCTAAATCTAGAAGCATTAAAAATTCTAGATGCATCATAAAAATGATAATGAGATCTAACATTAGTCTTCTATGTATTTCTAGGTCTAAACATTTTGCTTTGATAAAATTCTTTTCTAAAATATGCACAAGGAACATTTAATGGTCTATGATGAGCATAATACACATTTCTAGAGACATTCATATGAATATATAAAGTGAAAGGCCTATATGCATTATTTTGATTATTAATAAAGAAATTATGTCTCCTTTTAATCATGTGCACATTCTTTTTATATAATGGTCTCAATGTATACAAAAATGCATGATGATCCTTTCTATGATGAGAGCTAGATAATTAAGGCCTAGAAACATTTTTAATAGATGGCCTAGGTTCTTCTTCCTTTGAGTTCTTTCCTTTAACAAATTTAGTCATACTAGAGGAGGGCCCATTATCACTAATATAACCTAAACTATGTCTATCACTTACAACCTTTTGTCCACTTAACATGTTTTCTAAATTCTCATTCCCCTTAGTGAATTTAGAAGGTGAATCCTTAAAGGAATCTATCTATATTCTAAGTGAAGTATTTTCCTTTCTTATTTTAAATTCACAACCGTTAACATTCATCAATTCTAATTTATTCATTAAATTCCTATTCTATTATATTGATTTTTACATTTCACATTCAATGTCATTCTTTGATTCTAATTCTTTTCTAAGGTTTGCATTTTCTAATCTACATTCATCAAGTAAATTTGAGGTTTCGTTATACTTATCATACCACATCTTTTTCTTCTTTGCCAAGGATTCTATATATTCTAACAATTCTTTATAAGTATATTCTATATCACATTCATCATCACTATCATGAGATTTAGAACAAGAAGGTACATCATTATTACAAGGAGTTGTGGAAGTACGTACCTCATCATTTAGGAAGCATAAAAGGGCTACTTCTTCATGTTCACTTTTCTTTTCCTCATCTTGATAGATTTATTCTAATGCACGTCATATTTCTTGAGCACTTTTTCATCTTAATGCAATTTTTTCAAACACCTTTACTACATGAGATACGTTAATAACATAACTTGTCAATACAGACACATAGGAACAGATATATAAGGAATGTCTAGTTTGTGGATTAAACAATAATAATGATTTTTAAAAGGTTAAATTTATTGTTAAGTAAACATTGATAATTTTTGTATGCTAATGAACTGTAAATTGTTAAATATTTTGGGATAAAAATGAATATTCATTACCGTTAATTTTTTTCAAAAAATTTGGGTGATAAGGAATTCTAAACAGTTGATTTTTCTTGGATAATTGTTAATTCTAAGCTGTTCAGTTTTATATCTCAATTGTCTTAAGCCTCTAATTTAGTATATCAATTGTCTTAAGCCTCTAATTTAGTATATCAATTGTACCTTAAACATGCTTCCACTTATTTATTTAAACATCAAATAAAATACATTTTTCATATGTGTTTACATTTAAGATACTTGACTCTTCAAAAGTTTGACTTTGAATGTAACAATTTGTGTATATTAAATGCAGGGGTTGATAATCAGTATAATTGTAAACTTAAGGCATTTTTTACTTTCCAAAATAATTACTGCAAACAATAGGGTAGGCAAACATAGTAGCTATAACGGATAACATAAAACCTAAGATAGGGTAAATATAATGGAACATAAGAGAAATGAGAAGTCGTTACCTTCAGATGATTCTGGTTTATACCTAGCTGTTCTGTATTTCTGAAATTTAAACATTTTCCCAGATGATCAACATAATTAATGCTGCCTGTTCAACCACATAAAGTAAACTGAAAAATACCTGCAGGTGGCTTTTAATGTGATAAATTGTCAATCCCTCAACATTCATGAGCTTTAACACACCCTTTGGTGTAGCACCTGTAAATTAAAAGTTTCATCATCAAGTTCAAATTCATTACATCTTACATTCTACAATTTAACCAGTACAAAATATAACATGGATGGCTACTCACGTTCGCTGCCACCAAGCTGATTAACAGCTTCTACAAAGGCCTCATGAAGTTCGGGTGTCCAGCGCATTCGAGGTTTTGCAGCTGAGGGAGATGACATTGCATTAGCAACAACACCTAATCCTCTGCTGAGTACGGGGTGATGTTGATGGACTTTAGGTTGTTGCAATGATACATCAGATGATGATTCCAGCAACTGAAACAAAAATAATCCTTAACTTTATGGAAATGGAAGCAAAATAAATGATTATTTTGGCAGAGTCAATTCAATTTGTTTATGAACCACTCTCAAAAGTGACCAAACCTTTTGATCTGATTCTGTGGCAGTAACATCATTAAGAAGTTCATTCCAATTAGGTTCGCCATCATTCTCAACAGAGACCAACTGATCAGCCCACACTTGCCAATCTGATCTCTTGACTTGGCACTCAGATGTCAGTAGTCCTGTATTAGTCTCAAACTTGCCATTCTGGAGATGGACATCTTGAGGAAAATCTAGAAAGTCCTGAAGTGGATCCATTGACCAGGAAATGTCCTTATTCTCCTCCGAATGATTAATGATAGCTGCAGATTGCAGTTCTGAATTGGAAGAAGAGGTTGGTGGTAGGGTTGCTTCATGCTTTGATAAGGGAGAAATAAATGGAAAATTGGGTGCCTGGTTACTATGTGGTGAAACTGAAAAAACATGCATTTCACTCGAGAATCTAGGCGATGACGAAAATAAGTGCCCCATGGTCACATTATTAGAAGGCAATGGAGATGGCTTTTGGGACACATGATTTCTCACTAGTTCCCTTTCTGAATAGACATGCAATGAATCAGGCAATTTGGGGTACATCTCTTTGCAATGAGAAGGAAAGACTGGAGCAGACAAGGACATAACAGCAGAAACCTCTGAGTTGCTTAGCAGCGTTTCACCCTATTCTGAGAACATAAAGACAGTATTAAAGTGTCAAAATCAATAAATTATTGAAACCCTCTTATTATCTTTTACTCTGGGAAAAGAAAACCATTAACAGAAAAAAATGAAGACTAGCACATATGATAATAAACCATAATCCATAATGGAAAAATATTATACTTAATTGAAGGTTTCTAGCAAAGAAAAATGGTCAGAACTCGCAACTATTTTTGCACAGGTGTTTAGCATAATGATAACCTTGTATAGTTACCACAATACTCAAGATGTCCATCTCACAACTTCACTATGCTAGTATTGTTATCCATCTTTATTATTTGCACAGGTGTTTAGCATAATGGTAACCTTGTATTTCCCATTTAAAGGGAGAAAAAGAAAACGGATTAAACTTGTCAAATAGGAACTAGATTTTCAAGTTCTGAGCGCATATACAGCTTTGAAATGATATTTCACTTTCCAACAACTCAATCATAATAATCAATGGGAGTCACATAGTGGTTGCAAATCAAATAGCGTTTATAGCACCCCCAGCCACTGGGATACATTTCCAGTCATAATGTTCCGAAATAACCAAAGTACCGACCATGACAAAGTAAGCCCATTAAAGTGCTAGCGGTCAGCTTGCAAAAGAACTCAAAACCATGCAAAGTTAAAGCCACTAATTTTCTACCTATAACACTACAAATCACCGACCAATCCTCAAAAAGAATTCACACCACCATTTAAAAGTTCAACTCGTCCAAATCCTGCTTGAAAAAGCTTCAGAAACGCAAAACCAACAATGAATATGCGTCAAGCTCATGACTACACCAAATTCACAACGAAACAAAAACCACCAAAACAACAACCAGGTTCAAAAGATAAAAGTAAAAGGTAGACGGGTACAAAGATATTACAAGCCAATACAAGCCGTACCGCATAAAGCTTAAGGCTTGAGATAGAAAGCGTACTCAGTATAGAGTCGAAATCAAAGATGAATTATGAAACAAGCTCATGATTGGATAGGAACCCAATCTTTTGGAGGCTAAAACGCACGCAAAAGAAGAACATTGACACAAGGCATGGCTTTGACGTCATGATTTCAACGACTTGAAGAACACAAGACGCACACGCTCACGCACACGCACACGCACACGCAGGCACTACATCCCAGAAGACTTATTGGGCTTCCGAGGTCCCACTGTAGTCGCAAAGCCCGTCAATGTTCGTTCGATAGATTCAATCATTGCTTATCAGCCGTTGGATTGACTTTGATTTTGTTTGACGGCTATTTCTAGCGGTGATGATCCTGGTAACAAAGGAACAATTCATGGGTGTTGATTGTTTATGACAGTGGGACTCATTTTACAAGTGGTTGCTCAGATCATGTCTACTTCTATTTTCGTTTTTTAAAATTTTTAAATTTTTTATAATACAATATAAAATTTTAAAAAATAATAAAAAAATTTAAAAACATATATAAAAATTATAATTAAAAATTACAATAAACAAATCAATTAATACTTTTCCTTTTTCCTAGTCAGATTCACTTGAGCATTCCTTTTTCATTTCTTTTTTATCAATTAGATTTTTCTGTTTTATATAAATTATTATCCCTACTAAAATTTAAATTATGATATAAAAAGATATTTTAAATAAATTTTATATGTATAATATTATTATATTAAAAATAATTACTCTTTTCATTCATATATAGAATTGTTTATTTTATATTATTTATATTTAAATGCAATTTTAATGTTATTAATTTGGAAATGAGAAGAGTATTTAGCAATTTAGATAAAAACAAAAATGAAAATTGAAAGCTGAGCGTAGCAAACCTTCAATTTTTTTTAGGCTTTATATTCTTGATATTTTAAAGAATGAATATCTTATTAAAAAAAGTTAACTCAAACGTTGGGTAATATGTTAAAATAAAGGGATAATAGTTATGAGTAACGTTCCAACTTTTTTCAGTTAATAATTTTTAAAAAATTTTAATTAAGTGACTTTGACACGTAAACAAATATGTTAACTTTATTCTAACAAAACTGACACCTGTCCAATTTATTGGTAAAAAATTCATTAACTTCTAACTTGACCCGCAACTCGTATTTGTTTTACCCAATCCTCGTTACAAACCCCTAACCCTAACTCGTAGTCGCCACCTTCTAACCCCTGTCGCCTTCCCTTGCTGTGCTGGTTCTATGATGAAACCGTCGCGCTAATCGATGCCTACCATGACAAGTGATACCCCCTTTACTGCGGGAACTTCAAGGCGAACCACTGGCAGGAGGTCGTCGACGCTGTGGCCCAGCGGTGCCCCACTACGTCTCCCCTAAAAACCATCATTTAGTGTCGATAAAAAGATGGAGAAGCTTCGAAAGCGGTCTAGGGTTGAGATCTAGAGGGCGAGATCCATGCCGGTCTCGAGGTTGACCTCTTCGTGGGTTCACTTTAATCGCATGGATGCTATGGAGAAAGTTGCAACGTTCTCGGGAGAGAGTGACGGCAGGAAGATCGTCGAGCTTGGAATGAGTGCATCCTATCTCCTCTTTCCGATAAAGATTGAAACTTTTTGAGTTAGAAGGAATAAGAAGTGTAAAATAAAATATAAATCAAAGTGGGTCTGCTCAGAATTTGGGGTTTCTCGTCGTAGATTTGAAAAAGAAAAAATATTTATTGCATACACAAAAAAGCAAATACCCCTTTTACACGAAATGCATCATAATCAGCGTCATCAAAACTTCTCTTAGCGACTTTGTTAAATAAACTGTATAGATGCTACATGACCCCCCTACAGATGACGAAACAACAATCATCAATGAAAGAGCGACCCACAAAAAAAAAAAAAAAAAGACATCAACTTTGCATGTCAACACTATCACTATCACCATCCTAAGTGACATTGCCAAAAAAAAAAACGAAGAATTAATGAAGCAGTGTGTTAAATTAAGAATTGGTTCTACTTTATTTTGATGATAATAAATATTTTTACTAATATATTTTGTAAAGTTTGTTGTATTTAGTATTTAGAGTCTATTTGATGAATAAATAATTAAGTTGGTAATTCAGTGAAATTTGTATAATTTATGTAAGTCGTAAAATAATGTTTAATTAAAGATTGAATAAATTGATTTTATTAATAATTTGATAAATGGGATGAATATGTAAAAGGTGATTAAGTATTATTTTGTTTATGTTGAATTGGGTTAAGAATTTGATTGGGCTAAGTCTAAGCCGAAAATGTGCTAATACAAAAGAAGTTGATCAATCGAATGAAGATATTGAAGAGGTAGGTCGACTGAAAGTATACTGGTCAATTGAACACCAGTGTTGAAGGGAGTATTGGCCAACCAAAGGCAGATCAATTGACCAAACCTTGAGACTGATCGACCGAATGAACAATTTTCGAAAATCGGTTGACCAAATGATACCTATCGATCAACCAAATATGATGATTACACAACGATAACTCTGCAAAAGACAGATTTCCAATGGGTATATTATTAAATGAAAAGAACGTTGGAGCAATGGCTATTTGGTCTTGGAATGAGTATAAATAGGTGTGTTTTATATTGTTTAGGCATGAAGAAGTACCCAAGAAGTATTGAAAGTATTTGTGTATTATTATTGAGTATTCTGGAGTGTTTATGAGCTTTTGGTGAAGTTGTTATTAGGAATTTTTTAGAGTTATTCTTAAACCATAAAAAGAAGAGTGTTGTGAGATTATTCTTAAGCTTTGAAAAATGAGAGTAATAAGTTATTTTTTAGCCTTGAAAAAGAAGAGTGATAGATTATTCCTAAGCCTTAGAAAAGGGAGAGTGAAAGGTTATTCTTGAGTCTGTAAAAAGGATTGAATTGTGTACTCTTATTGATTGCAATAAGAACAAAATCTCAACAGTAGCATTAGGGACTGGATGTAAGGCAAGTGTACTGTTCCGAACTATAATAAATTGATTGTATCTCT
>JAOXYD010000003.1:15502066-15544215 GCA_028565735.1 Pinacopodium congolense | reverse complement strand
TGCATGTGTTTTTAGATTCCGTTTCGCAGTTGCATGTGAAATGAATATGCATGTTTAACAACTTGGTAAATGCTTCCACAATTGGTTATTAAAATTGATAAAGATCGTGTGAGCGCGAGAATTGAGTGAGTAGCGCCTTGGTATTCCTTCTAGGAGATATTAGGGCTTTACAGATGGAGGTCATCCCCTAAAATTCTGCTTCTATTTTCCCTACTTTAAAATTTGTTAAGCTGGCAGTTGCCAAAGGTGAAGAGGACCTTAGAACTCATGTGACTGAAGCTAATTTAGGAGGACCTTCAAGCTCTCAAACCTCTTGCTTTGATAAGAAATCCTAGGTGTAGGCTATAGGAGATGCTTCACCATTTATTAAACTTCATTATTGCTTGCCAACATTTAAAAATAAGATTATAGCTCTACCTTTGCAAGTACTTATGGATGGAGCCAACAAGTGGGGCTCCATCTAAGTAGGTTTCTTTATTATCAAAAGGCCATCATACTAATTGATACATAAGTAGGCCTTTTAATAATGGAAGCATGTCGGATTAAAAGATGTCCTTATTAATAAGGAGAACTTTTCTTCTTTTTTTTTAAAAAAATTTTGAGTTTCAACATCAAACAAGAAAAACTTAGAGATAGGAATATGGGACATTAACAACTAACCACTTTTCTTCTAGAAATGTAGACCTAGCATTCGGCTTAAGGAGCTTCAATCAAAGTAGGTCCCTCTATAGATATGCATCCATAATATTCCTTTGGATTATTAGACTGTTGAGTGCCTTAATCACCTAGCTAGCTTTCTAGGAAAACCTATTTTTCTTAATAAATATATAGTAAGGTTGAAAAGGGTTAGCTTTAATAGAGTATGTATCTCGATAGATATTCAACAACCCCACCCTAATATGATTCCCCTATTAAGATTAGATGAAAAGGATGAAAATGTTAAGTGCTCAAATGGATTCGCCTTAGATCATTCTTAGAAAATTTAATAGCATTATGTATGCTCAAGAAGTTAAAGGATACTCTTCTTAAAGAAGTCTTACAGAAAAAGTTAGGGAATGTGGAACTCATATTGGTGTAACATACCTTAAAATGAAGCGAAATTTCTATACATGGAAAAACAAACAATATGGAAGGCATTTTTTAAGGAAAAAGCTTGATAGAGCTCTAGTTAATGCTCAATGGCTTTCAATGTTTTAGGAGAGTAAGGCTTCATTTTTAAATGAGAAGTATTCTAATCACACTCCAATCCTAGTGCAAAATATTTTATACAAATAAAGGAGATCATTTCCATTTATATTCAATAATTTTTTGGTTGATTTGGAAGGATTTGAGGAGGTTTTAGTTAGAGGAAAGAGTCATCAATATTGAAGGTATAAGATGTTCATTCTCCCAAGAAAACTACAATGCATCAAAGAAGAACTGAAATTGTTAAACAGTTTAAGAGTAGGAACATCTACTAAGCTATTTCTAAGGCTAGAGAGGAACTACAAAAGGCTTAACAACTCTTATATGCAATTCATATATGGAGATTATGTAGACTATTGAGAAGAATGCTCTTCATAATTATAATTAAGCATTAAAGATCCATTATTCCATTGTTAAACAGAGGTATAAAATCTAATGACTACATGATGGGGATAGGAATACCAGGTTTTTTCATTGTAAAACAATGTCCAGGATAAATGTAAATAGAATCACTTCTTTGGTTAGGGAAGATGGTTTACAGGCTATATCACAACTTGACTTGAATGAGGAGGTGGTTGCTTTCTTTAAACAACTTTATGGCTCATCTCATCACATCATGTTTACAGCATAAAACTTGCAGCCATTGTTCCATATTCAAATTTTAGATCCAAACACGGAATACTTAACTAGGCCATTCAATAAGATGGATATTAAAGAAGCTCTTTTCGCATTGAAATTGAATAAGGCCATTGATGGTTTTAATGAATTTTTCTTTTAAAAGAGCTAGAATATCACCAAGAACATATTGATAGAAGTTACGCAGGAATTCTTTTAAAATGGTATAATGCTAAAACAAATCAACAAGACTTATATAACTCTCATCATAAAGGTTACTAACCCTTGCTTATTGAGGGAATACAAGCCTATTCCATGTTGCAACACAGTTTATAAAGTAATTTCCAAGTTCTAGCTATTAGGATTAAAAAAACTATTAAACATATATAAACCTAATAAAAGGGGCCTTCATCAAAAGGAGAGTAATGGGTGATAATATAAAGCTTTTTTAGGAATTCCTTAAGAACTATATTAGAAAACATTCCTACAGAAAGGCATATGATAGCATATAATGGCCTCTTATCCTTTACGCTCTTTCAGCTTTAGGCTTCCTTGCTAAGTTTGTTGGATGGATTAAGCAGTGCATTTCAATGATCTACTATAATATGCTTGTCAATGGCTAGGTCTCTAAACTTATTCAAATTACTAGAGGATTGAGGCAATGAGATCCTTTATCTCCTTACCTTTTTACTATAAAAAATGAGGTTCTCATTAGGCTGTTGAAAACTACCATTAAGTAAGACAAAAATTTCAAGTTTCATCCTACGTGTGGAAAGCAAAGAATCCATTTCCTCTTATTTATAGATGATTTATTTCTAGTCTCTACAATAGATCCAACCTCAATCAGCTTGGTTATAGATATGTTAAATACTTTTAAGAATCTGTCAGTACTTTTGATGAATATAAATAAATCTCAGATATTCTTCTTAGCCAGTGCTCGACCTTTTTTTAGCTTAGTTAATCTCTTTTATAGGCTTACAGGTGGCTAACCTCCCATTGACTTACTTGGGATTCCTAATATCCTCTAAAAGGGTAACCATTATAGAGTTCAATCCATTATTGGAGAAGATCCAGAAGAGGTAATCAAGTTAGTACAATAAGAATTTATCTATAGCTAGTAGAATTCAGCTCATAAACTCAATCATTAATATTTTTCATATTCATTGATCTTCCCACATCTTCCTTCCTACCAAAATAACTAAGATAATAAAGTAAATAATGAGGAAGATTTTATGGGATGGGGATATCAACAAGAATAGTATGGCTAAGGTTAAATAGAGGCAACTATGTGCATTAAGGAATGAGAAAGGCTTAGGAATTTGGTCTATCAAACTCACAGATAAGGTGCTAATGGCCAAATAGGTATGGAAAATTCTTGTTGATAAGGAATCTTTACGAATTAAATGGATCCATCCTCATTAACTTTTTAACAAATTTTTATAGACAGTTAATCCAAAAAAATTTTCTTTATGGATAATGGTTAACCTATTGAAGACTAGAGAGGAAATCAAGCCATACATCAGAACTAGGATTGGAAATGAAGCACAGACTTTCTTTTATCATGAAAAATGTATTGATGTAAGTCCTTTTAGCCTGATGTATAACCTAGATCACTTAAAGCAATTAATTGTAGAGAATGTCTAAGTAAGAGAGTTATGACCTTGTATTAGGAATAATTTAGTCTACTACTAGATTCACAGTTAAAGCAAGACTTGATTAGTTTTAATTTGAATTATGAGGAAGAAGATATAATAGTATGGATAAAGCACTCCTCCTCTATATTTAGTAATCTTTCATATACGAACTTGTTTAGGCAACAATCTCCTATTGTTTAATGGAATCAAGTAATATGGTTTAAGGATATACAATATGCATTAAAAAAATGAAATTCATGAGCATATATTATGGTTTAAGTAATATGGTTTCACATATTATGCATTAAAAATGAATTCATGAGCATATACAGTATGTAAAATTTAACTCCCCTTAGCATCTAAAATCATCAAATTTCTCCTAAAACCATGTAAAGTCAATTGAAATATGTTAAAATTATACTTCCCACACCCCCCCCCCCCAAATGCATTATTAAAAACTTTATCATACAAGGCACAAATACATACGTAAAAATGATACAAATTTTCCAAAATGATACTACTTACAAAACATGATACGAATTTCAAAAATCATTTTATCTAATTCATGTAAAAACATTAATTTCAAAAGTTATGCACCAATTTCAATATAATGTATAAATTTTTACTGTCATTATACCTTCTTATGCAATAGCTCCCCTTAGACATATGTAAGAACTTTCTACTTACAACATGTATTTCAAAGTCAACATCGTGACTTCAATCACATATCATGAAAATGTATGTCAAGTCAATATTTTTAAATATTATCAATGTAGAAGAAAACTTATACCTCTTTTTTATATCATCATTTGAGATTATATTTACTATTCTTTACTTAGTTTAACAATTTACTCTTTAATTCCACCAGTTATTAGAGATATCACTTTTTACTTCTTTGGTTGACATCATTAGATATCAAATGATGTTAACCTACAAAATAAAAAAAAAGTTCTAAATATCCATATAAACTTAGGTCCTTGAGATTGACACTTGAATACACGTCAAATGAGCATTAAATGAATCATGATGATTCCTTTAATTTTTATACACAAATGCATTTCTCTTATTAAAATGGCCCTTATAGGATTTTACTCACCCATACGAGAGATATGAGAGTGACACGTGCCATTATGCCTAACATAAGACCTAAATGCATTTTTTTTCTTTTGTCTCTAAATATTCTTCCTTAAGGAAATTTAGGCCTAAAATAAGAATCAAACATGTTTCTAGATTTATGAATATGCATATGGGGAATATGGCCATGTATCATGACATTATGCCTATAATGAGGCTTAAAATTATGCTTATTATTATCTCAATGAAAATTCCTCCTGTGATGTAAATATGAAATGTTTTTAGTGTTATAATTATACATATATGGAGCATGGAAATGTGTCGACTCATATTGCATGCCATGTGGCCTATATAGATTATTTGAGATTGTGAATTGATAAAGAAATTGTGCCTATTTTTTCTTTGATACACATTCCTCCTAAGTTTAGCCTTACAACTACACATGAATGCATGATGATTTTTTTTCTTTCTAAAATGTGATTTTAATGAAGATGCAACATTTTCTAATAAAGGCTTAGGAACATGTTCTTCAACTAAACTCTTATCCTTTACAAATTTGGTCTTGGCATTGGTAGAAACACTCTTTTGAGGGAAATCCTAAACTACATCTATCAGTTAAGCTCTTTTGAGATCCTAGCATGCTTACTAAATTTTATACTTGACGTGAATTGAACAATGATTCTTTAAGGTCATTGATCTTATTTTTCAACACTTCATTCTCATGCACTAATTTATACTCAGTATACTTGGTAATAACCACACTCCTAGATTCTATCAAATCATGAATCTCTTTCTTCAACTTATCAATTTCTAATATGTATTCATTCTTTGCTTCTAATGTGTCATGCATTTCATTTTTCAATTACTCAATTTTATGCATGCATCCATCTAAGTTCTTTAAGACTTGTCTATGCTTAAAAGAAAGTATGTTCCTTTTGGAACTCACAATCTTAAGACATTTAACTAACTTATCATGTGATAAATCATTATCACTACTATCATCAACATCATCATTATTATCCTAATTATTTAGCATAAATCATGCGAGAGCCATTTCTTCTTTCAATTTTTCATTTTCTCTTCTTTTTATTCAATTTCCAATTCCTTAACTTCATTTCCACCAATAAACATATCTTCTAATCTAAACCAAATTTCATTAGTCGAAATACATGTAAAAACTTTTTTTTATCATTTATTAATTTAATTTCTTTACCTCTTAAAAAAATTCATGTAGTATACTAAATAAAATATGCATGACATTTTAAAAAAATTCTTATCATTTATAGGATCTTAAGGGCCATTTTCAACAATTTCCCACAAATCAATATTTTAAGTTCATCATAGTTTTCCAAGTTTAAAAATCATTACCATTAAGCAAAGGTTATTTATACATATCTAACCCCTCTTAATCAAAACAAACACTTAAATGTGTCATATTAATTCTTTTCTTATTAATTTCGTTAGAAATTTAAGTAAAAAGTGAGACCCATTTTGATACTAATTGTAAGTCATGAAGTCACCCAATTTACTATCTCCTCCTCTTAGGTGCCTTTAGAACTTACATCTTTATTAAACTTCACCCATCATATTGGTTTTAATTTTTAGTTTCCTAAGTCAAGGTGATTTTTAGTATAACTTCTTAAGTTTGAGAACAGATCTTAAATATATAAACTTGTAGCCCTTATTTTATCCTCTTAGATGGCTTCTATTTATTCTTTGTTTTCAAGGTTTTTCTTCTATACCTTATGATCCTTTATTTGTACCTTTGATGCACAGAAAGCATCAATTAAAGAGACGTCAATATTCCTTCTTAGTTTTTAGTTAACTTTTTTATTAGATTTGTTTCAATAATGGGTCAAATTATAATAATAAATTATTTAATTGACATTTTCAAATGATTTACAAATTTCTATTAATTTGATGTTATTTTGATGGCGTAGGTTCTTATGCGAATTTCAATAGAAAATATATAAATATATATATACATAAATGCCTTTTTATTTAACTTATCACATTTAAGATGTAACGTGTGTTTCAATTGAAAAATAAGGTATCTATTTAGTTCAATTTTCAACAAATAAATAGTATCTTTGTTCTTACATGCCAGCTCTTAAGATGAAGCTTGGAGCAATTGTATAGACATTTTTGTTCTAGTTGTTTCTAGCTCTCTTAATTTTTTTGCTAATGCCTCTAATACAATTTGTTTATTTGCTATATCTAATTTAAGATCGAACATTTCTTGATCTATTTTTGAAATGGTGTCTTCATCTACCTCTGGTAGAATGTTTTCTTCCTCCACTGTATACTTGCGAATCCTTCTATATTCTAAGGCTTCACTTTCTTCAAGATCACCCTATAAAAAAAGAAAATATTAAGGAAATCATAGCAATTTTCTTCATTATAGACTTAATTACTAATAATTAAGAGATAAACATGAGTATAATTTATAAATAATTCTTTAATTTAATTATCACTCCCAAATAATAAATGATCAATTACACCAAATCACTTAACATATCAATGTTCTTCAAAAATTTCATTTCATGTAAAAATTACTTTATAAGGTTTTCAATTTAATAATTGATAAATATGTCCTTTTGATGTTATATGCTAATAATGAAACTTTTCGTTTACATAAATTACTAGAAATTTTGGTAAACATATATATTAATTCTTTAGTTACAATGATATTTGAAACTATACTGAAACAATGAAATAAATTAAAAGATTCATAATATTACAAGGAGTATCTTTGTGATTTATCTTATTTTTTCCATGGTAGATAAAAGAATGATGAAATTTGTATTATTTTCTTTAATAAGGTTATTATTTCTTAACATGAAAGCGAAGTTTTGGGTTACAAACCACAACACCTTTCATGTATTAGTTACATCATATTTGTTGTGTATGAATTTAAAAAATAATTAATAAATAACTTTAACTTAAAACTATTTCTTAAATATTGGAAATATATATGCATGATGCTCAGTTATTTTAATATATAGGATTTTAACCCTATAGAGTTTAGTGGTATTTTAACAATTTATATGTATATATATATATATGTAAATTAAAGCTATATTCATAGTAAGTTACATCAATAAAAAGTATTTAGGAGATGTTACAAATGGTTTTAATGTATTTGTAATAGAAATTAAATTAAAATATAATAAACTATTTAGCTATTATCAATAAATTAAGAATTAATGTTAATTACATTAGACCTCTCTATAACTTGGCTCCTTTTCATTTTAGTCCTTGATTTTGGAAATTATACTAGACCACCTGTACTTTTTACTTACTAACACCACAACCCTTTAATGTCATTGTTAATTAGAAAAACTAATGGATAATTATAGAGTCATTTCTTAAAAGGGCTTCTTATATGGCAAAACAAGTGCTTTTCTTGCGCCATGTAACTAATGACATCATTTGTGCCCTTGGCGTACACAATGTTGCCTTTTACTAGGAGAACACTTGATATCATCTATTGCACACATGGCCATACATCTCATCGTCTTTTAGATGGCAAATGTAGAATAGTATTCTATCATGTAACAAGCCCTTCTACAAAATAACATCATTTTTCTATTAATCTATTAATTTTGTTGATGGAGAATGATTTGAGGGTTTAGTGCTAGTAAGTAAAAAGTACAAGGTGTAAATAATAGTT
Organism: Pinacopodium congolense; assembly: GCA_028565735.1. Taxonomy (NCBI): domain Eukaryota; kingdom Viridiplantae; phylum Streptophyta; class Magnoliopsida; order Malpighiales; family Erythroxylaceae; genus Pinacopodium; species Pinacopodium congolense. The sequence continues at coordinate 15,536,034 of JAOXYD010000003.1, read as the reverse complement.
TTAAAAAATCAGGGACTAAAATGAAAAAAGCTTAAACTATAAGGGGATCTAGTATAATTAACCTTAATATTTGTGACATAACAATCAATAGTCATTAAAAAGTTTTATCATAATTGATTATTAAAAATGATAAAACACTATGTTAAAAGAGGGAGATTAATGATAAGAAAATCAAAAGTTGGATAGCTTACTTAGAGCTCAAGGTGCTTAAATGATAAACATGATATTGGGTGTTCTTATCATCTAATACTAAAACTATATTTATAAAGAGAAAATATTTGCATAGTGAGGAGCCATTTTCTAAAGCATTATATGAGCACATTTAAGCCACTTTTATTCACATAACTAATTAGAATGCTTATTCATCATCTTCTACATCTTAAGTTAAGAGAAACTCACATCTATAAAATTATGGGAAACTATTTAAAGCTAAAAGAAATGAGATTAAAGGAAATAATAGGTACTACTTCCAAACAAGAGCTTAACATATAAGAATGCATCAAACACATGCATTTTGTAAGCCTTAACATCATAAAAAATTCATGACATAAGTTCATCATAATTTTACCACTCAATATAAAAAAAAAAGCATGAAATTCAATTAAATTCATCATAGGCCGCAATTTCATCAAAAGAGGATATCATATTTTTTACTAAGCATAACTACCTTATAAAGAGAGCACCATATCACCTATAACAACAATCAAGAATTAGACTTAAATCATGTGTAACATCTATATATGTCTCACTCATATGAGATTAATTCATATAAATCATATTATGCCATATGTTACTTTTATGGTAATTTTGGACATGTTAGTAAAATGTCCTTTTCAAAGAAAAGTCTATTAAGTAATGTAGTAAATTATATTTTAAATAAGGCTTAAAGAATAATCCTTAAGAACCTTAACTTGATTTGGTACCAAAGGAATTGATCAATTTATCTTATATATTATAAAGAAAGTACAATAAGTTGGTATCATGTTTTGCATCACATAAAGAAAAATATTGCTTACTATAAATCTTATTAAATAAGGAATAATAATTAGTATCACTAAGCAATTAGAATATATAAAACTTAATGAACACATAAGAAGATTAACAAAAACCTTAACATAAACCAAGTACAGATAATTTTGATCCAAGTGAGGATGAAATGAAGGAGGTTTGGCTTATAAAAGATTGAAGGTTCGTGAAATATTAACCTATAAAACAAACCATTATTGATATATCAAAAGAGGTAACAATTTGATCTTAATAAATGTATAGTTGCTTATCATATACAATTAGGGGGAAAATTATAATCTGCATCCAAGGTAAAACAATTAGAGATTTAAATGATATATGAATATTGTTATTAGAGTACATTTTTTGCATATCTTTATGAACATTTTAAATGTATGCTTACTTATATGTTAAAGATTTTAAATGACATTATGAATTGGAACTCTAGTAGTTAGGAGTTATATTTATCTTTTTCTTAGTCTACTCTTTTGATGTTAATAAGGAAGGGGAAGGGTGACATTAAGTAAAGGAGATAGTACTAAGTGACATTGTATTATGATTTATAGTAGTTTAGTCCTCCTTAACCTATATTCACTCCCATATCTTCTCCTAAAAATTTCACTCCCATAAACCCTCTTCTTTTATAAGTAAACAAAATTTGTCTAAATTTATTGTTTATTATGGAAGAGCCACTTTTGCAACCTTCTTCCTTTTATAGGAAAGAGAAACCAACACAAAATAAAGGTTTCTACAGAACTCTCTCTCAAAACATACCTAAGCTTTAACAACCTTAAACAAAAAATCATAATATAAAAGATTCTAACTTAATAAGAATTCTCTCAATAACTTAATACAATTCTCTCAATTGTCTTACTAGCTATCATAATCGCTTGATTCACTAAATTTCTTGTTTTTCCTTGGCTTATCGTATATATTTTATATAAATGGAATATGTTTTATAGTTTTTTACATACATTTAATCTTTTTCGAAATCACCCTTAACTAAATATGACCTTTTTATCTTAATGGGACCTATCATTTTTATACCTTATTATCAGATCAACTAGACTATCTAGTGAATCAAAAGAATCATTTAATGGGACCAAAAGATCAACCAGACAAATAATGTCCCTTTTAAGCTTCATCCAGTGCAACAATGCTACTTTGATACTCTTTTCTTTGAGGTTTTCGAGCAAATACTTAAATCACTTCAACTTGGATCACCTCTTTAGAATATCCAAACTTGAACTCTTAACTCTTTAATTATCTCCTCTAAGACTCGTTCATCTAGTCTAAGCTTTAAGCATCAACTAAAAAGCTTTCCACAAGCTTTATCTTGCAATATTGCTATATAATGTTACCTACCATCATATAAACTATATAATTGGTTTTTCAATATTTTATTATCATTAAAAATCATAGGTTTACTTACCATCATATAAACTATATAATTGGTTTTTCAATATTTTATTATCATTAAAAGCGATGGGTTTAAACCTACTTAGTTCAACGAGGGGGATCTTGCATTCAATATTATCTTTAGTTTGTAGATAAATGATTATATGATACATTTCTCTCATTGACACTAAACATTTTGTTATTATTAAAAAGAGTGTTATCAAAAGAATATTCCAACACATGGTTTTGATGATAATAAAATATATTAATACTAATAATTCTTTTTAATAACAACAGTAGTAATTTAATGGGTTAGTTACACAAGACCCATCTAATTTGTTTTCATTTTAGTTTTGCTTATTGGAAATTACACTAAATCTACTGGGAATTTTTTCTTATTATAACTAGAATCCTCTAGCATCATTCTTTGTTAGAAAAAATAAGAGAAAAGTAGAAAACAAAATTTCTTCTTAGAATATCTTATTATGTGGTAGCATAAGTGTTTCATTTGTGCCATGTAACAAGCAATATCATGTGTGGCTATAGCATAGATGAGATTGCCCTTAGTTGGGAGAACATATAACATTTTCTATTACATATATGGTGATACACAATGTAAAAGCCAAGCATATATTCTACTATATAATAAGTTCTTTTAAAAAATGATGCCAAATATATTCTGCTATATAATAAGTTCTTTTAAAAAATGATGTCATTTTTTATTTCTCTATTAGTTTTTATAATGGAGAATAATTTCAAGAGTTTCTAACGTTAGTAAGCAAAAAGTAAAAGGGGAATAAATGATAGTTTTAAAAAATTAGAGGCTAAAATGAAAAAGATCAAATTACCAGAAGTTTGGTCTAGTTAACCCTAATTTAATTTATCAAAGAACTAAGAAATGTATTAATAATAAATCATTATGTAAAAAGATCATATAACAAATATAGATAAGGTGATTTAGTGAATCAATTGAGCATGGCCAGTCAATTAAAATAAGGGGATTGTTAATCAAAGCATGATCAAGTAAAGCATAAGTAAAGTTACAAGATTCACAAAAAATATTATATTAATCAAGAGAAAAGGAGGTTACGAATAAAATTCATATTAAATGCAATCTAAATCTATTATAATCATCTCAATTTACTCTTTATAATGACTTTAGGGATCAAACTTGCATGAAATTTAGTATTAAGATTTAATGCATCGTAATTTCAATTCCAAGAGGAACACTTTTATTAATGTTTAAAGAGAACTCTCTTTTGTAATTTTTTTTTTTCAAAATGGAGACATTTGAATTATGTTATAGTTAAGTTTTATCAAAAGAGATAAGTTTTTCACTTTGAATAACTTGAAAATACTTTCAAAATGTTGATTTTAGAATATATAAGTTGACTTATAGGGATTTTAGGTTGACTTAATGGCAAATTGTCTTTGAAAATTATTTTGAAAATGTAGTTGGGTCGACTTATATGGAAATAGGTTGATCGAATGCTTTGAAACTCATTTCTTGAACTTGTTTAGGGTGTATATGATTTTAAAGCTAAATTAAGTTTAATTGTTAGGTTAAATTCAATGGGGTTAGGATGCTTTAATGGATTGTTAGGATGACCAAAAATTAGGTAAAATAAATTGATGTTAATTTTATTGAACTACTAAAAAGTTATCATTGTAATGACTAATTCTTTGTCTTAACAACAAGGACTAAGAGTTTGACTATAAATACTTCACATTTCAATTTTTAAAGGATCATTTAGCATATTGATGAGCTATATATGCTTAAATGATTCTTTTTTAAGTGCTTATGAGTTTGGAGCGCATTTATTAAGTCATTCACTGTGTTCATGTATTGAATAATCCTAGTATGTTGTTGAAAAAAAGGAGGGATTCTTATATTGTATTTGATGCATTGCAATATCAAATGTATTAAAGTTTCGTAATTCTTGAGATATAAAGGATAACCCTTCTCCTACTTGGAAAGGGACATGATTTGAATTCCTCTTCATTTGTGTGCAAAGAAGGACATTAATGGGTTACTCTTTACTCAAATCAAAGGAATATGTTATACAGTTAATTTTCACCTGATTTAGAGGAAGACATACTCCTTGACTAAAGGAATATGCTTGTAGAAATATTACTTATCATCTATTTAAGGATGACAATAAGAAAAGTTTTCAAGAGCAACATAAGGAGTGAAGATAGGTCAAGTTTTTTTTGGCTCAACCACACTATTAATTGTTATTTTCTCCCTTTATGTATATAAAATGTGGTTGGTATCATGGCTGTGTATGTTTAATTATGTTTAAATTGTTTAATATTTCCCTAATATTCTTATAAAATCATTCTTCATATTATCGTTTGACAAAAGAATTGAAAAATAGTACACATGTAATTGTCCTCTTCTTTTAACTTCATATAGGAACTAATACTCTGATCATTTATTCTATAAGGTATTATTTTTCAAAAAATAAAAGCGTGGATTTATGTTCAAAACTCTAGGAAATTTGATAACTCATAATATTTGTATCTATATATTTTGAGAACTTAAGTTATATTTTAATAAATTATATCAAATTTTCTTTATAATTTACATTATTATACAATATTTTACTAATAACTTTAGAAAGTAATCTTATGAACACATAGATCTGAAGATAAACTCAAGATTTTCAAAACATAGTCACTACAAGGTCTATATGAATCAACCTTCATGCTAGTTTGTTAGGTTAGTTACATTAGATTCTTTTGTAGTTTGACTTTTTTTTTTCAATTTTTATAATTTGAAAACTAACATTTATCACGATATAGTATTGTTTAGTTATTATACAACAACTTGTGTCGTATTCTATCAGTTTTCTTTATACAACAACTTGTGTCGTATTCTATTAGTTTTCTATCTATTCATAAATCCAATACTAACATTATTTTGCATAAGAAGTAAATAGAGAACTAATGGAGTATGGTGGAGAAGGTTATGTAATAGCTAAACTAGATGTAAATGATAATTTTTAAAATATAAAGATTGGAATAAATAATTGTCAAATTACAGAGTTTAGTCTTTGTACTAATCATAGCAATCCATGGAAGTGAAAAGGAGAAAAACAAAAATAAAAGAATTTACTGAGTTAATTTGTAATATAAACCATTGTCGAATCCTTTCAACTTTTAATTGTGATTTTTGTATTTTTGTGTTGGGTTTTGTGTGTTTTTTTAAATATTTATACTTTTGTTTCGGTTTTTGTGCTATATTAATATATATATTTGTTTCTATACTGTTTTTTTTTAATTTTGTATTTAGAAAAATCAAAAAGCAAAACAAAATAACAAAACCCAAACGAACAGCCCCTTAGTTTCCTCTAATCTCAATTCAATCTAATGTTAAATAAAAATCAGTATAAACAAGGGAACTTACCTCACAAAAGATACAGCTAATATGTGCTGTATAAGGGCATTGCTCACAACTGTAGAACGGAACTTGGGGTTCCCTTTCAGTCTCGCAAAAATGGCAGTAATACTGTTCGCGATCCTCGAAAATTACAGGCTTCACAAAGGTGAGAGGATGAACATGATCATGTTTAATCTTGGGCTGAATTGGGATACATTGAAAATGTCGATTGAAGTTGCATTCAAAGCAACGATAAAAAGAATCCTGGCAAAACTCGCCACAGACATCGCACCTGAAAAAGGTAGATCTATCAACAGATTCAACACTGGTAGAATCATCAGGCTTGAAGTAGAAAAGTTTATGGATGTGCCCATTGCAGTTGATTGCTGATGTTGATGCATGAACACATCTAATATGGACCCTGAAATCGCAGCGTTGGCATTCATAGCCGAAGTGCTTGATTTGAAAATTACAAACATTGCATAAGTGGGATTGAAAAGTGGAGTTGAAAAGAAGTGGGTGCTGATGATAAGGGTGTCGAATCTGTGCAAGTAATCTAGCACAGGAATCGTGAACAAGGAAATCTTTGTGACCATCCATGCAACAGTAGGCAAGACCTTTCAGCGGTAACTCACAAACGCTGCAATCACCGACCACAAAATCTCGCTGCCTACAATTGAACACAGACAAGACATGGTCGTGGACGACACTAGATAAGATTTTGGCCTTCACGTGATCTATTTCGTTCATCATTTGGCACTGAGCGTCGGATAAGGTAGCACACTTGATGTCGAGGTTGAAGTTGCAAGGATCGCAGCGGTAATACAAACAACCGCATGAATCCCTACATTGGTCACATGAAACAAGCTGGTTCTCAGCTTTGGGGAGGAGGGTGAGTGAATGATGGAGGTGAAGAGGGTGTGTTCTGTAGGTGGGCAATTGAAAGCATGATTTGTGAATTATAGAGGTACAACTCCGACAATTATAACCCGCACCAATGATTGGTAAGCAGCATGCACTGCAAGAGAAACCTTTACATGGACGTGATGCTAAATATTGTTCAGCTGGGACATCTTTAGTCTCCATACTAAATATCAATTTCAGCAGCGTTTGTGAGGAGCCTGTATGAGAGGGATGAAGATGGAAATGAATGAGTATTAATCTAACCAAAACTTTCACTTATTCTTTGTGATATATTACTAGATGAGTTATAATCTTATGAACTCTATACTTATTAATAAGCTTTACAATTAAGTTATTTTCTATTATAAATATTTTAATATACACTATTAAATGGAAGATGGTTTTAATGTCTAAATGATTTTCACTTTTTTCCGATTTTCCTCTTTAAATTTCTTAATAATTGTTTGCTCTTCAATTGGTAACACATTTATTAATAATAGTACGTACATAATGTAAGAAGTTTAGATTCTCAAATTTTGATAAATGTAACCCTACATTGTGTATATATATATATATCAAAAGACATCATTATTTGTAAGATATAGTAAAGTCAAGTAGATTCCTGAGTTTGTAAACTAACTAAATATGCTTTCCTTGTTAGCTAAATAATACTAATGAAATCAATTACATTAATTTTGATTTAATACAAGGTTGGTGGGGTTCGGTAAATATGAAATCAATTTCATTGACTTGGCTTCAATACAACGGATGGTGGGGTTGGATCATTTTTTTAATCCTATTTTATAGATGAAAGAAAAGAAAACCAAATACTGAATCTTGCATGCTATACCTAACCTGAGCAAAGAAAAAGAAGAGGTTTCACACTTGGTCATCTAAACGCGTAGGCGCATTTACCCATATAAAATAACGTGAAGGCATTAGACTGTTAAGCGCTTTAAGACACCAAGCAAACGTGTTGGATGAAAAATGAAATTTCCAAGTAACAGGGGATTGGGATTAAAAAAATTTATTTAGTCAATAAGAATGAACGAATTTCGTTTCACCTAACGATTCTCGTTCAATAAAGAGTACGAGGAAACTTCACAAGGCCATGGCTTCTTTCTTGTCCCCAAAATTACCATGCCAAAACCGCAAATTATAATCCTCAAGAATATTCCAACCGAGATTGGAAAATGCATGCTTAGTTTAAGAAAATCAAAATGTAAGAAATTTTAAGTCAAAAAACATGAATAAATCTCAGATCTAACCATATAAATGTGAAATGTGTAGAAATTGCATTTGATTTTGTGTTCATTGATCCAAAAAAATGTGAAAATCTCATCGGAGTTGTGTTTCTAAACTTGCAAAAAAAAAAACAAAAAAACACAAAGAGGGAAAGACAGAGTGCAGAAACTGGAGAGAGAGAGTGGAGAGAGGTCAAAGAATATTTTAGGTATTAGACTTTCTGCTCTTTTCTAATACTTTGTTCTTATGATGGCTCAAGTGAATGAATAACTAAGTCTATATATGGAAAGAGCAGGAGATCTAGTATCATCTTTATAAACAGTCTTTTATAAACAACCACATCACAGTCTAATAAATTATTCACCCACACTGATAGGATCACAGTATCTTCTAGACAAATATTTATCTTTTATGGACCATTAATCAAATTAATTATTTTTACTTAATCTAATTAATGTTGTTCAAATTAAATACTGGAACAATTAAATAGACTATGGTCCAACAAAATTATTTTAACATTCTCCCTCATTGACAAATATTAATTGCCTCAATCAAAATGATCAAGTAAAAATAACAACAAGACATAATTTAGGGTCCACAGATAAATAAAGTCACATACTCCATCTCATAAAGCTATTAATATAAAAAAATACCAAAAACATGCATCATATAACTTCATAGTTCTAATATAATCACACATATCGAATCACCTTACTAATATATGTGAGAAAATGTCATGTGGCAAATTACATGAGACGACTCCGTAGGTATCACGCTTCATTTGTCGATCTTAGTATCCCTACTTTATAATAAACCACATTTAGAGATATCCGTATGGGATTAGCACTTTTATCCTTCTATGTCTCAATATACTTCTAGCATCTCGAGATAATTGAATGTGTTTGGAGACATAGTAAATATCATATTATAATAATATCCAATGACCTCGAAATGCTTAAGATTGACACAAATCTTAAGACTTTTAATTTGTATTTCCCTAACTGATATTGTCAAAGGACTTCTGTACATCCATATTGTCGACATGTCTTTGAAAATTGATGAATCATAGTCCTTTAGTTAGTGGGTTTACGAGCATATTTTCTGTCAAAATACGTTTTACTGTAATGTCACCATTCTGCACCAATTCCTTTGTGGTCAAATACTTGACCTCCAAATACTTTGACCCTATGATATTCTTATTATTGTTACTGAACAATGCCGCTGAAAGATTATCATAGTACAACTGTATTGGTCGAGCAATTGGCTGTATCACAAATAATTCAGAAATTAAATTTCTTAATCATACTGCTTGTAAAGTAGCTCCATAGCACGCAACAAACTATGCATGAATAATTTATGATATCACGAGCGTCTGTTTGAGACTCTTCCATGAGATTGCACCATCCATTAGCATGAAGATGTAACAAGAAGTGGACTTATTGTCATCTGGACACATAGTAAAATCTAAATCTGTATACTTTATCAGATCCAAACTTTCAACCTTTATGTATAAGAGCGTATAATCCTTAGTACCTTAAAGGTATCTCAAAACTCGTTTTACTGCATTCCAGTGGTTCATATCTAGATTAGATAAATACCTACCCAACAGACCTACAACAAATGCAATATCTAGTCTAATGCATATATATATACATACATCAGGCTACCTACTGTACTATAATACAGAATATTCTTCATGACCTCCTTTTCATCTTCATTCTTTAGACACTAACCAAAGAGAATTTCTCTCTATGAGAAATCGGTTTTGCACAAGGCTTGCAATTTTTCATATGAAACCTTTGTAACACATGCTTTATATATGCCTTTTATAAGAGACCTAACAAGTTTTGAGATTTATCCCAATGAATTTGAATATCCAGGAAGTAAGATGCAACACTAAGATCCTTCATATCAAATTATTTGGACAAAAGTTACTTAACTTCATGCAACATGCCCAAATCATTTTATACTAGTAAGATATCATCCATATACAATAGTAGAAAGATTATCTTACTTTTTTTAATCTTGGAATACAAACATCTTTCAACTTTATTTTCTTCAAAATCGAAGGTGATAATTACTTCATCAAACTTTAGTTACCATTACTAGGAAGCTTGCTTTAAACCATATAGTGACTTCTTCAATCTGCATACTTGATGACTCATGTCATCTTGTTAAAAACCTTCAAGTTGTACCATATAGACCTCTTCATAAAGTTCTCCATTTAGAAAAGTGATCTTGATATCTATCTAATGTAACTCTAGACCATAGTGAGCTACTAATGCCATAATCACTCTAAAAGCATCCTTAGAGGATACTGAAAAGAAGGCGAGATTAAAATCAACTCCTTCTGTTTGAGTAAATCCATTAACCACTAATCGGGTTTTAAACCATTTAACTTTACCTTGAGAATCCTTATTGGTCTTATATATCCACTTATAACATACGACTTTACAATTTTGAGTTAAGTCAATAAGTTCTCATACTTGATTTTACTTTAGTGATTCCATCTCTTCTTTCATTGCATCCCACCACAAATTTATATGAGAATTAGAATAGCTTCTGTAAAAATTACTAGATCTATAATCTGATCAATGTCATAATCGCTCTCCCCTAGATAAATCATATAGTCTGATAAGATAATAGGTCTCCTTATTCTACTGGATCTTCTTACTAGAGCTTGGTCAACTGGATCTTGTGCCTTAGGAATTGTATCATCCATAATTTGTACTAATTCCTAATTATGTACTGGTATAGTACTAGGTTCATGATCTATTGATCCTATCTGAATAGATGTAGGATACGACACTATGGTTGTTTAAATTATACTATGTTCAAAATTATTGGGATGAGAACTTTCATCAGTCATATCAAATTTTAGAAACTTCGTTTTTTGTGATTCCAAAATTCTAGAGCCTCCTTCTCTACAGTAGAATCTGTAGCCCTTAGAGTGATTAGGGTATCCTATAAAATAGTCATGAGTAGAACGAGAATGTAATTTACTTTCATTTAGATTATACAGTCGTACTTCAACTGGCCAACTCCAAACTCAAATATGAGTTAAGGATGGTTTCCATCCCTTCCATAACTCAAACAGGGTATTTGAAACTAATTTACTGGGAAGTTTGTTCAAAATGTACAAGGCTATCTTTATGGCTTTTCCCCAAAGGTATTTTGGAAGGTTAGTCCTGCTTTGCATGCTTCTCATCATATCTTTTAAGGTGCAACTGCGCCTTTCGGCCACATCATTTTATTTAGGACTACTTGACATAGTAAACTAAGCAACTATACCATATTTTTTTAAATATCTGACAAACAGACCTTTTTCTTGTCCTGTAACTCCATATCTGTTATAATATTCTCCTCCTCCGTCAGATCTGAATATCTTGATGAATTTTTCCAGTTGTTTATCAACTTAAGTCCTAAACACTTTAAACTTATCAAGTGCTTCAGACTTTTCTTTAATCAAGAAAACATAACTGTAGTGGGAAAAATCATCAATAAAAGTCACAAAGCACTTGGATCTATAAATTGCAGGTCAGTTGGGACCAGAAATATATGTATAGATGATTTTCAAAACCTCAGAACTACGCCTGGAATTTTTATTCTTTATTTTGGTCATCTTACCTCAACAATAATTAACACATGTCTCTAAATCTAAAAAATTAAGAGTTAGAAGAATGTTATCCTTTATTAATCTCTCAACTCTTTCTTTAGAGATGTGGCCCAATCTCTTATGCTGCAACATGTATAATTTATTCTTTATGAGAGATCTCTTTACAATAATCTTTTCCATTATGTAAGAAGTAGAATAGAAATTCTATGGAGTTAAATGCATTATATATAAACCATATGATAAAAAGGTTGTACCAATATATTTTGCATTATATGATAATTGAATTGTAGAATTATCGATCACAAAACTGTATCTTTCATTATCTAAAACTAATACAGAAATCAAATTCTGTCTAAAAGATGGTACATAAAATATGGTTTATAATACAAGGTCAAAGCCTAAATCTAGAATTAAACACACCAATCCAACAAATTCCATAACTATTTCTTCATTGTTGCCAACCATGAGCTTTAACTCATTTTGATTTGGCTTCCTCCTTATTATGAACAATATTAGTAGAAGTTCCACTATCTAGCCACTAGGAACTAGATGTAGTTAAAGCAACATTGGATTCATGAATAATAAAGGCCAAAGAGTTATATGATTGCTCTTACTTTTCCTTCTAGGTTTTTGTACTTCAGATAGTTCTTCTTTCGACAATCCTTCTTCTTACACTAGAAGCATTTAAACAAACATGATTTTTCCTGTCCCTTGGTCCCACTAGTCTGTCCAAGACCTTTTGTAACAAGATGATGAGAAGCTTTACCTTTATGTTTGAAAACCTTTTCCTTGCCCTTCGCTTGAATCATGACCAGTACTACCTGCGATGTAGTATTTAGCTTCTCTTCCTCAGCCCCACAGTAAGATATTATAGTACTGATATCCTAAGATTCATGTTGAGTAGTGAAAGCAGTAACCAATAATTGAATTCCTCTGGAAGAGTTGTAAGTGCATAATGCACTATAAACTTTTTTGAAAGAGGAAAACTCATTGCCTTAAACTTCTTCTGTAGGTCTACCATGTTTAGAAGATATGGTCGTACTCTCCCATTTCCTATATATCTCATGAAAAACAATCTCTTGATTAGAAACATTACATTACCACTAGGAGAGGCACTATATGTCTATAATACAGTTTCCATAAGCTTTTCACTGAGGTTATACTTGGAAGTTCATTGAAAATGTTGCTTGGGATGGACTTTTCAATCATCAGATAAGCCAGCTTATTTATTTGTTCCTACTTTTCATAACTAACTTTGTCAATTTCGGAGCTACTGGAAGGATCTATCGGTGGTGATTCACCAACCGTCAAAGCTAAATGAACATCTGCCACTCTTAATGCAAATACCATGTCTTCCTTCCATTTACTGAGATTGTTCTTACTTAGCAATTCAATCGTAAGGGTGCATCCATTCATCGGAAAGGTGACTGCAAAAGTAAATAGTGCAGTATCAGCACAAATGTAGGACAACACTTATACCTAAAGTCATAAAAGGTAAACCAAGCATCCTATCCATATATCATGAAATATCTGTGGGCAGAATACATAACACATAAATAAGACCTTCACATAAAAGCGGTCAAAATACATGTTATTAACTCTCGTGAGTCTACCACATGTGAGTGTATAGGTCTCTCAAGTACCAACTTTCTCCCACCACATACCTTTATGTACATCTCAAGTTTCATACAAGGTAAACACCTGTGGGCTAAATGACCAAACACAAAACAAGAGACATCTTCCAACATGAAAGAAAACATGGTCCTTATACCAACTCGAAGGCCTCTGTGGTGACTACATTCTTATGGGTATTTAAACTATTTCCTCAAATACCAGATATACATCTGTATGTTATCCTCACATAACAACCGTACGGGCATTTAAGATGTGTCACTGTATCATCATATGTTGGAATTAACCACAGGCAGTAAATCATGTCACAAAAGAAGTATTGAATGCATTATCTAAGTCTTTCAGTTGAAATTATTCAAAAATAAAAATAATTAAAAAAAAATTAATCATGCAATAAACAAAACAAATCATATGAGGTAATATTACTGTATTTATCTCCTTTATGCTATGTCAAATTGTAAGAAAAATCACTTTAAAATGACTTTTGTAAATGTATTTAAGCTTTTTTAAAGTTAAACCTTAATATTTACTATTGTAAAAATTCAGAAAAATTGGAAAATTTCATTTTTAAAAATCATAAGACTCAAAATATGGTTCAAAACCACCTTAGGGACCATTCTATAAATTTTGAAAATTTTGAGTTTTTTGTCCTATAATGAGTGCCACATCAGCAGCCCAGTCAGCATGTACAGTGACTTTAATGATGTCAGTTGCACAGTAGCTACACAGTAACTTGATGATGCCAGGATGATGTCACCATTAACAATATCTCCCATATGGCTCATTGCCGCCCCGCTCGCCTCTGTCCCGGTGTGGGTTATGCACCTACAGCTCCTTCTTCTCTAACTCGTGTTTTTTTTAGTTTTTTTTATTTTTAGACTGGTTTTTCACATATCTGAGCCATTTTGGCTCAACAACTCCTAATCTTCATATTTTTTCTATCTAGATGTTACTTTTTTTACATTATTTCATGTATATAACCAAAAATAACACAACAAAAACACAGATCTATGAACACAAACAATATTTTTTTTAGATGAAGAACATAAAATTTTCAACACAAAATCACGAATATGGTTAGGCTATAATACCAAATGTAAGAAACTTCATGTTCAAAAATATGAGCAAATCCTATATCTAACCATATAAACGTGAAATGTTTAGAAATCATATCTGATTTTGTGTCCATTGATCCAAAAAAATGCAAAAAATTTTCATCGGAGTTGTGTTTCCAGACCTGCAAAAAATACAAAAAAACACAAAGAGGGAAAGACAGAGTGCAGAGACTGGAGAGAGATAGTAGGGAGAGGTTAGAGAATTTTTTAGGTGTTGGACTTTCTGCTCTTTTGTAGTGCTTGGTTCTTGTGATGGCTCACGCGTTTAAATAACCAAGTCTATATATAGTAAGAATAGGAGATCTATCACTGTCTTTATGAACAGTCTTTTATTAGACAACTCCATCACAATCTATTAAACTATCTGCCCATACTGATAGGGTCACATTTTCTTCTAGACAAATATTTATCTTGTATGGACCATTAATCCAATTAATTATTTTTACTTAATCCAATTAATGTTGTCCAAATTAAATTTTGGAACAATTAAATGGACTGTGATCCAACAAAATTATTCTAACACAAAACATATGATTTGTCCAGTTTTTCAAAAACAAGTCATGCATCTATATACTATTTGCAAAGGGTTCATTCATATTAGTCTATATAATAATGACGCTTCCTAAACTTCATGTACTCTTACTATTTCAGACAGACTTCCACCATGATTGGAAACTCAAAAAAACCACATGACCTAAACCTTATAATGACACTAACGACGAAGTCATGGTTGGACATGGTGAAACCCTTCTACTGAATGCCTGAAACTTTTAAGTCCCCGTACTTTAAAACAAACTTTTCAATCCCAAAACATCTAAACGAAAAGTTGAATGGAAACTTTTATAATAATTGTAGTTGGTTATACACTATTTCATCTTGTTTCATCTTTTACTTGCCAATAGGATGTCAAATACGTATATTTTCATCAATTAATGTATACATGCATATTAAATGCAAAACAAAGTAGACCCTAAATGAGGGTAATAAATTTAGTTATTGTAAAGGAATGACATTAAACAAATTAGAGGTCAAACGAATTCAATTGAATAGATAAGATCCTAACTAATTTATATAAGGTGGATAGGGAGATTCGTAAGAAGAGGTGTAGTCAACGCATTTGCCCCCTACAATTGAAGCTAGAAGTGTAAAGTCTTCAAAAGGAAACAGAAAGTACAATAAATTAGAGGCAAGTTACCATTAATCTAAAGGCATAGATGCTATATTATATGATAGTTATACAGGATCTACTAATAGACATATTTCAAAATATATGAAACTACAAGAAAGAAATAGTGTACTTAAAGGGAGCTTGAGTTACTGGGGTCTGATCAAGTGGTTGCGTTACCCTAAAAAGAAATCTTTGGTTGTTATAAGCAAAATAGGGTGTACAGTGATGACAATACAGGCTATTGAAAAAAATAATTTAAACCTAGGTATATAATGAAATAAGTTTACTTTCTAAGGTGATTTGAGGAAAATGGGTCTAATCCAAAACTGTAATCAACATGATAAAAACCCTAAAGAAAGTAAATTGAAATCAGATGAGAAATTTTAGGCATATATCCTACCTAGCTGAATAGATTGAGAGCAAAAATCGCAAAGAAAGGAGTAGTATACAATAACTTACCTTGAGCCATCGATTTATGGGAACTGAAGGGATTTGATAAAGACTGAAGTTTCTATACTCTCCTATTCTCCATGGAAGTATTGAATCAAGAGTTGGTTTGTTTTGAAAGCTTTGGATTTGTAGTAGATGCCATAGATAGCTTACTGAAGCTTCCATTTGGGTGTTGTGCTTTGCTAATGTCTCAGGTCAGGTTAAAGGAAACTAATTAATGTTCTATAGTGTTAAAGGTCCTCCATTGGTATTATCAACTTTCTCTTTGAAATTATTTTTATTAATTAATTAATTTTGTTTGGTTTTTCAAAAAAATTTCCTTGTTTCAAAAATAGAGCAAAAAATCGATAATTTATAGTTTTTATAGCTCTAATAAATCTTTACACTTTGAGATTTTTTAAACATACTATAATCATTTTATTTGTATATTTAAAATCAACTAAAAATGAAATATAGTTTCTTTTTGTTATCAATTGTAACGTTAGCATAATGCTAGATACACAGAAATACAAACAATTTTTTTCAAATCTTCTTCTCTTTTTATATGATATCATAACTCTCTTTGTAAAAAAAGGATAGTATTTTTAACTTTTTAGCTTTTTTAGACAAAATTTAGTTATCCAATAAGTTTTAGTATATACCAAACTTTTCTATTTTCCACAATCACAATAGCGTAAAAATCATCCCTTATCTTCTCTCCATACGCCAACAAGTGTTCATAAAAGTTAGAGGTCGAATTCCAAAACTCTTCCTGACTAGAGATAGAATATAACTAAAATAATGTCATTTATATAATTCAATAAATTTGGTTTGGCTTAGTTTAGTTCAAATCCATTAACTAACTTTTGACTAACTCAATTCAAATCCATTAACAAGTCTTTGGCTGACTAGTTTAACTATTGTTTTTATCAAATCTTTTATAATTTAAACTGGTTCCTAAGGTTTTGGATTTTTAACTCATTTTTTTGGTTAAATTGGTCAAATTCAAGTTCTAAAGATAAGTTTCTTAATTTTCATGTATTTTCAAGTTTTATTAGTAAGGATTTTTCTCTTCTATACGTTCTGGATGCTTCTAACCTTAGTCTGTAATTCCTTAAGCAATAAATGTCATTTTTGATATATCCAACTATAATTTTTGGTTTAAATACATATGTAGATTTCTTAAAAGTAGACTTCTTTAGTGAATTGTGACTAAAGAAATACTTAAACCTACTCAAAGGGAAAATAAAGCCAAGATATGTTCGAAGAACATCTAGTACCTTGGAATGGTATAAATCTTTATATTCTAACATCGTTTTGTAGCAATTATGCTAAAGTAATCAGACTTAATTTCCAAAGATTTAACACTATTAAAGATATATGAGATTTTTTAGAGATTGTTATTCTATAACTGATAATGTTAATCAATTTCAACTTTATAGACAACTTTATACATGTAATAATAACCTAGTCAAAAATATCCACAGTTATATGTCAAATTATAAAAGCACTGGGTTTAGATGGCATTCAAAGACCCTGCTTTGACTAATGTTCAAGTTGCTACTATCTAAGCCAATTTCATAATTGAAAGCATATATAGCAACTTCTGATGACTTTTATAGAAGAGTTTGAGTCTATCTGCAACACTCTTTTTCATTGAGGATCTTTAATAGACCTTGATATTATTATTAAAGAACTAATTATAGAAGAGAATTGACTAAATAACCTTTGAATAGAGAAATTTATTCCATCTATCTATGTCATTCTTGCCACTCAAGTCTCATCTTATTAAACTTTTACCTCTTATAAATCAACGAAAAATAATGTATTTTGAAATTATTATAAAAATACTAGTCTCCATATCTTGAAAAGTAGGAAAAGGCTCAAATAAGATAAATTTTCTAAGTGTTCACATCTCGAAAAGTAAGAAAAGAATCAAATAAGATAAATTTTCTAAGTCTTTTAACTTTATTGCCACTATTGTTACCATAAAAGGTACAATAAATAGTACATATGCATCCCTTAAATTCTCCTTGAAAGATCTTTAGATCTTTCTATAGCAACTTCAACCATATTCTACCATTATTTTCTTCCCTACTTTGTCTATCACATCAAGTACTTCATCTTTATGGTATCTTATTTCTACTTGTTATAACAATGTTACTTCTAATTCTTCTATATTTAATCTTTAAGAACTTCTTCTACTCCATATATTGTTCACATTATTGATGACTTAACTATCCATGTTCAAAGTATAAGCACTGCTCAAATACCCAACTTGTCTTTGCTTGATACTTTCTTACTCCTAATCTCTCTTTAAATTTCTTCTCCATTGATCAATTATATGAATTTGGTCTTAACTTAATGTTTCCAAGTTATAGTTATATTGTGTAAGATCCATAGGTCATCAAGATCATAACATGCATAAAAGAGTTGAAAATGTTAGGAAAAATTAGAAAATTTTCCGATGAAGGTCATCGGAATATTTCCTTTGAACCGAAATATTCTGAATTTTCCAACGACTTCGCCTTCCATCTAAACTTTTGTTGGTGTTGTTAAATCTCATATATGGCATTCTTATCATGGTCATCTTTCTAATTTTATACTTAGATAGTTAATTTCCAGTGATACTTTGAATTAGGTAAAGTACGAAGATTTTGATTATACATCGTATCAACTTTCTAAAGTCATACTTTACCTTTCATTAATAAATGATATCGTTTATTTCACAATAGTTAACTTGAATTATTCTAACATTTAAGGACCTAATCCTTATGATACTATAGGAGGTCTGGGATATGATTGGGATATTATATGATCTTTTTTCATGATTTTTTTATAGACATATAGATTTACCTCTTATGTCAAAGGTTTGAACTACTTTATATTTGTTCTTGCTTTACAAATATGGTTCAAAATCAATTTTCTTACCAAATTAAAATCTTGAATACTGATAATTCTAAAGGATTTCACTAATTTTTTTGGTCAACATGGAACTATTATTTAAAGATCTTATCCAAGTACTTATTAATATAATAGTAAGACTGAAAGAAGGCATAGAATATACTTGATACTATTTGAGCTCTTCTTATCCTTTTCTCTTATCCAAAATTTTTTTAGGAGAAGATGCTCTTACTGTTTTTTTGTACTATTAATTGTATTTCAACTCTTGTTATATGTAACATCTCTCCTTATGAATGCCTACATAATCATGCTTCTAATTACCAAACTTTGGTAATACTTATTTTGATACATTAAACTCGAATCACAAGTACAATTATGTTGTTTCCTAGGATATATAATGGAATACAAAGGATATATATGTTAAGATCCTTTATCACAAAGATTTTGTATCTCTTTACTATGACCTTTTCTGAATATAAGATGTTCTCATCTCTTTCCAGATTTTACATCAACAAACCTTTTCATTAAATTTTCTCTAATCTCACTATATCCTTATTTCTTGGCATTTCTCTTACTAGAAAGTTATCTAATATTTTTAACATTTTAACATAACCTATGCCTAATTTGATTGTATCTTCACCAACTGTGGATCCATCACCTCCTCTAAATGGTCCTTCTCCTTCTATTTAATCATTATAACTTCCCATTCCTCAACCTGATCCTTAAACTAATCGAGTAAGGTATCATCCTATTCATCTCCAAGATTTTCATATTTATTCTACTATCATCTCCCTATATGAACCTCACATTTATCAAGAGGCAAGTTTTAACCCTATATAGGAAAAATGACAATAAAAGGACATGCATTTAACATGGTTAACTTACCTTTAGGTGGGTTTGTTGTTAGTTACAAATGAGTTTATAAAACTAAGACTTGGGCTAATGGATTAATCGAACGATATAAAGATTAACTTGTTATTAAAGGATTTACATAAGAGTATGGTACTTATTTAACCAAGAGAAGTTATAATCTAAGTTTTGATGATAATAAAATATGTTTATTACTAATAATTTTCTTTATGATAAAATTTTTTTAAGATTGGTATATTAAAGGATCACTTAATGGCATTTTGAAGTAAAAAAATGAATATGAAGATCAAAATTAAGTATAAAGCAAGATCAATCAAGTTATGAAAAGGTCTATTTAGCTAGTTTAAATTTATTTTTAAGTCTTATTTGAAGGTTTAATAACTTTAGGGGTTCAAAGTTTGATTATAACATTACATAGGTCTTCAAAATGTGCATAAAATTTCATAGATCTAGAGACTATGAATTTTTTTTTAAATTAAAGATCTTTGATTACAAAAATATATTTGAGGAACTTTTAAACTTGTTTGAATTGAGTTTCAGTGTTTGAAATTGTTTGGAAGTGTTTTGGCTTAGTTTTGTAACTTTTTGTAGAATAAAAATATCACTCTAAATGATAAAGTCAATGATGCTATTTTAGTCTAAATGTTTGTAATGAGTTTTTTCAAAGCATAATAATGATGTCAACATCATCATTTAGGTTTTATAAACTTTCTAGAAATTTTGTGTTGCTAAACAATGCTATAAATGGTAATAGTAATGGCATTTTTGCAGTTGAATTATTATTTCAGAAGAAACATGGTAATACTGAATGGAGGAAAGAACGATGTAGTTTAGGTCTATCATGATAATGGCTACCTTTTGATTTCTAACTCCTTTGTAGTTTAAAGTAATAGTTAAAATTAGTTTCCAATGGGATTTTAAGTTTAGGATGCCTATAAATACATGTCCTAGGGGTTTTGGAAACAACCTTTATAAATCTTAATGAGTATTTACGAGGCTTATGAGCTTTCAAAGTGATCAAAGTGTTTATTGAGATTTTAACAATTGTTTTTTGTGCTTTTAAGAGTATTAAAGTGGTTTTAATTTAAGAAAATTTAGTTTGTTGCATTATAAAAATTTTAATTGATATTCCATTCATATTTTTCATCTTGATAAGCTTTTGAGCTCTAGTTATTGGAGTTTTAAGTAACAAAATTTAAAGGTATAAATTCTTTTATGAAAAACGGGGCTTTGAGACTATTAACTTGGAATTGAATTGAAAATTTCTTCTTCATCTTTTAAAAAATTCGTAAACAGGTGGTTCTTCACTTCACAAAAAAAAAAAGAAATTATGTTTTGTAAGGGTTCCTCTTCACCCTAAGAAGATTTATACAAGGTTTGATTTATAGTGAAATTTTATTAAGTAAATAAGGAGTGGATATAAGCAAAAGAGTTATTGTCGAACCACTATAAAAAAATTTTGTGCAAATTTTCTTCCTTAACTCTTTACTATACTTGGTTATACATTTTTCTTATATTCATATTGTGAGTATTGGGCATACTTATATTCATCATTCTAAGTTAAATTGTAGTTGATGACTTCATTCTTTGCACAATTTGGTTTAGGTTTTAATCTTAGAGTTTTTTTTAGAATATCTCTCACCCCTTTTTTAGGTCCCATTTAAGGTTAACAATTAGTATCAAGGTCAGTCTCACTTTTTGCATATATATTTTTTAATAAAAATAGTGAGCAAAGATTAAAATGACATGCTTGATTATTTCATCTAGCCAAGAAGGGCAAAATGTGAGCAGATCACTTTTTTTTATATGGATGATTATCTTTATTGAAAAATTGTGAAGTTTTTTCCTAATGGCCAAAAATATGAACTTATAGGAAATAGTCTGAAATGGTCTATACATTCCCACTAAGGTTATAGGAAACAAAAAAGTGACTAACTTAAAAGAAGAGTGGAATGGTGATAATAAAAGATTAATTTCATTAAATAATAGGACTATGCATATTTTGCCTTTTGCATTGGATAGGAAGAAATTTAATAGGTTCTCTATATATGAAATGTCAAGAATTTTGGCATACTTTGGTAGTCACACATGAGAGCACAAACTAAGTGAAAAAAAGTAAGGTGTCCATGCTTACTAATCAATATAAGTTGTTTCACATGAAATATGAAGAAAGCATTTTTAACATGTACACTAGGTTCATTGATATTAATACATTCCAAATTTTAGATAAATCTTAGACTAATTTTAATTTAGTAAGGAAAATTCTTACGTCTCTACTAAATATTTAAAAGCATAAAGTGACTGTGATTCAATAAGTTAAAGATTTGAACAACTTACCTTTGGAGGAGCTCATTAGTTCCCTCCTCATCTATGAGATAAGGCTCAAGGAGACAACAAAGGAGGAGACAGTGTTTAAGAAAATTTTATAATACATTCTAGTAGTTATAAATGGCTAGTGAAGTATTTTTACCTATAAATAGGTGTTTTGCATGAGTATTATACATCAATTGAATGAGAAGTGAATTGTACTTAATTAAAGAGTTTGGGATAAGAAAATTTTGTGGCTTTTATAAGTGCTCTTAAAGTTTTTTACATGCATTCATTTTAAGGCCGGTAAGGTCCCATTCTAAATACTTTGATTGATCAAGTGAGATCATTTTTCAATGTATTTTAAGTTTTGAGGCTTGTTGAATAGATAGCTATAATAGATGGTTTTCAACCACAAAGAAAATAGTTGTAAGGATTGATCTTCACCTCTGAAGAAGATACTGATGAAGAAGATTGAATAGTAAAATTTTTAACAAGTAGTTAGAGAGCGGATATAGCTATAATTTGTATACTGAATTACTATAAATTGGTTTGCATTTTTCTTTCCTTATCTCTTTACTTTACAAATTTGTGTTAATTTAAGTTATATTGTGATATTGATTCAATATATTGTTACGCATTCCATACTACATTAATATGGAGCTTTTCAAGTAAAGACTTTAAAAAAAAATTAGTCACCTAATTCACCGCCCTTTTTCTCTTAGTTGCTACATAGGGCCAACAAACTTGCTTTAAATTTGATCTATCCAATAACAATTACAATGATAAGTAAATAAAAAGTTTGAAGGGAAGAGGATATATAAACTAATTTTATATTGATTCAACAACAAAATTTTGCATACGTCCACTCTATAAATCACATATGGAAATTTCACTAATAACCAATCTTCTTTGGTGGTTAAAATGAACCCTTAACAATCTTCTTTAATAGATGAAGAGAAACCCTTATAATCTTCTTCAATAGGCAAGGAGTAACCCTGCACATCAACCTTAACCTAAACCCCTCAATTGTTGAAATACAAACCATGATATCTCACTTGAACACCTCAATAATCTAAGGCTCAACTAACACAATATAAATGTATCAATAACCTAAACTTTTTTTAAAAAAAAGCAAATTTAAATTTCAAAAAAACTTAAATAAATTTTCTAAAACTTCTCTCAAATGCTTTACCTTTTCACCTATTTCACAAAACTATAATCGATGCCTGAAAACAAATTTGAATACATATTTATAGGCCTAAAAATCCTAAGCAATCATTTATAACTGTTAAAAATAATAAATTCACAAAATCTCATTAGTCTCCTCTAGATTTGTCCTATACATTGATCAATTCGGTATTAAGGCTCCTAGAATGAAGTTAATCTGATGTTCAATACCTTTTATAAACCACACGAAATCTCCTCTACAAACAAGTCCTCAAACTCCTAAGACAAGGAAAAAACTATACTGGGCAATGATGAGTCAAGATCGTCAGTAGAAAATAAAATTTCCTTACACAAAAGTACAAGTAGTTGTTACCTAGCTACTATTTCACTCTTAATCTCACTATTTTTAACATAAGCACTCATCCTTTTGCTTTTCTCTCCACTCTCTGAGTATTTTTCCATACTCTTTTCCCTTTATTAAGTACTCACTCTTTTCTCTCGCACTCTTTTCTTTCTTTTGTATACTCTCTCTTTCTTTTTCTTTCATGTTAAACTCTCTCACTATCCTTACTTAATCTTCATATGCCTCTAATGGTTTAAAAGGTGTCAAGACAATTATTCAAATTTTCAAGGTAAAGGAACAATGATTCTTGTATCTATCATGCATTGCCCTCCTATTAAATAACCAAGATCATCCCAATAATAAGTGTCTTGCAGCATCGATACCACATCATAAAGAACCTTATCCTTACAACTTCTAATAGAAAAAACAACCAACACATGCTGTGACCTTAATCTCCCCACACTCTTTAAGTCACTACAAATTATATAGCTTTATATGCTTTAAGGTTAATAACTTGAACTTCTTAACCAACAAGGTACTAATTATGTTAATGCAACTGGCATTATCTATAATTATATGACATACCTTATTGCTCGCATATCACCTAGTATAAAATACATTTTCCCTCTATACTTCATAACCATTCTCCTTATGTTAAATATTGAGTATTCATTTAGTCACCAATAACTCTCCACACACTGGATCCTCAATCTCTACATCACTCTCATCCTCTAATGGTAGCATGCCATTATTGTTATATGTAATGCTCTCCATATCACTATTATGTCTAATCACCATCATCCTTTTATTTAGACATTGTGATGTAATACATCCAAATCTCTGACATCTGAAACACTTTATATCCCAAGACTTTCTCAAGTTCAAGTTTACCTTTAGATAGTGTACTCACCTTCTTAAATTTTTTCTTCTTCTTCAGCTTAGGTACTAGCTTATTATTTCTCCATCTAAATCTCTAAAAAATAAATCCCATTAGTCTTGGAAGCATGTTTAGACTTCAACTGCTTCTCTACCTTAATCGCCTTATGTAGCAAATCCTCCATTTTTATATAATGTTGTAACTCTACTATGTTTACAATCTCCTTATTTAACCTACTAAGGAACCTAGTGATTGTAGTCTCTTGATCCTCCTCCATATTGGTACTGATCATGGTTACCTATAACTTCTTATAGTAATCTTCCACACTCTTAGACCCTTAAGTCAAACTCTATAATTTCCTATACAAGTCTTTGTGATAATGTCTTTCAATAAACCTCTTTTACACTACCACCTTCATCTCTTCTTATATACAAATTGATTTCTCTTTACTCCTATGTCTGTTGAGCACCAATTGATCCCACTAAATGTTAGCAAAGTTTGTGAACTCTATATCTATTAACTTCACTTTTTTTTCTTTAAAATAAATATAATGAAGTAGTAATAATAAATTTCACTAGAAAAGAAAAATAAATTTGGAAATGGAATATTAAATAGAATAAATAAGAAATTTATTGAATCAAAAGAGTTAGAATTTGTATAAATAAATAGTAAAATTATGAAAAGGTAAGGATTGATTATGAATAATTTTGAGGTTAAAGAACTACAAACTTGATTTATTCTTTTCCTTTTAACCTAGGAAAACCTTAGAAATCCTTGAATTCAAGGATTTTATTACTCAATATGACTTGATGGAATAATAGTTTTTCATGATTTTTTATTTTTCACTTTTTTTACTATGAATTCAAAAAGATAAATTAGGCACTAGATCTAAACCAAGAGATATAAAATAACAAATAATGAATATGAACAAAAAGGCAACAAGAATTTAGATTCAAATTAAGGTACTTATAAGAATAAAATTATAAAAGAAACAAGGATGTATAGAAAACTAAGAACCAATGGAATTAAACAAATTGAAAGGAAATAAGGATAAATAACACTTTATTAAAAGAAATTCAAGGCTCTAATACCAATTGATGCAAACCTTAGTCCACAAACATTCTAAAAATTAAATCTACAAGGAATAAAATTCCTAGGATCGTCTTTAAATCAGGTAAGAACTCAACCCTAACTTAGACTTGTCTATTAGAAATTTAGTTATAGTATTAATCACCACATGTCACCTTAATAAGATCATATTAGAGTTCCTAATGAAGAGTAAAGGCAATAAAATTCTCTTATAATAAGAAAATCTCTTAAATTAAAAGTTAAAGTGTCAAAAAGTTCTACAAAGTGATGGCTAAATAGGTTTATATAGTCTTAACAATCCTAAACCCTAATCTAGGAACAAATATGTAATTAAATACTAAAATCTTAATGTCATCACGACACTCAAATACTATAATGGATGTTATGTTGGTAATAAATGGTGCCATTGTGATGGTCGATTGTTCCTTTATCCTTATCTAAGTCCACAATGATTGTTTCTATATGCATAATGTCATCATTAAAGATTGTTGTTGTACTTCAATTCTTTTTGTTTACGATGTTGCCTCACAATTCATAAGGATGGTACCTCGTAAACCATAATAGCACCATTTTATAAGGCCATTTGATTGTTATTACTTGCTTAAAATGACATTATTTTCACATAATTCCTTAAACTTGACGTCTATTAGGCCATGTTGACTCTCGAAGGCCTACTCTTAATTAATAACATATAAATAGGTGAATAATCTAGGTGTATCCTTATAATCTTCAGGAATGACTTCTTTCTCATACAACTCTATGATCCTTAAAGAACTTCTTTTATCATGCTTTGTCCTAGTTCTCTTCATTGGTCCTCTCATGTCCCTCAGTGGTTCAGAATGATGGGTCAAAATAAGTGCACGTGTGGCTTGATCCCTATCAATCTTTCTTGTCAAACATACGATCCTAAAGAGTTCAACTAACTCATCATAAGAAAGCCCATCTTTACAATCATCATCATCATCACTATTAGAAGAGTTTAAGTTAAAGAATACCTTATTCTACTTATTGTTGGCCATTAAGCACATGTTTAACATCTTTTCTTTCGATTTCACATTCCCCTTTCCTTTATTTTGATTGACACTGCATAAATAGTCTCCAATATACACCAAATGCCATTAGTTAAGTTGCACATTGAAACTTTATTACAAACATTTTTATCTAATGTACAAAATACAATGTGCAAGGCATTGCTATTTAAAGATGCAAATTCCTCATCACTAGTATTCCATCCCTCTTTCACTTTAGGAACTTACTATTCATTTACTACTTTTGTGAGAATAAAGGGACTATTAAACACATTTTTTCACAAATCCACACTTCCACATATTAGAAAAAATGTCATTTTAAATTTTCAATAAGAAAATTTATTACCATTCAAAAATGGACACTTGAGCCTAAACTGATTTTTCCAATGAATGCAATTCGTAACCATAATTTAATCTATAATAATTATGATGATGATGCCAATGTGATTCAATAAATGAAATTTAAATAATTAAATAAAAATACAATTAATAAGTAAATAAAAGAGTTATAAGAAGAGAGGATGTACAATCAATTTTTATAGTGATTCGGCAAACTAATCCTTTACCCACATCCACTCTCTAAGATCCCACTTAGAAATTCCACTAATACTATCTTCTTCAATAGGTGAAGATCATCCCTTTTTATAATTTCCTCTTTTTTACAAGCATAAGAGTAACACTTTAGCAATGTTTTCCTTTTCATAGGCATAAGAATAACCCTTTAATAATGCTCTCTTTTTTACAAACCCAAGAGTAACTCTTTAATAAATTTAAATAACCAAAAAATTCAACCCTAATAATTAAGCCCTAGTCTTAAGTCAAGGCAAGATCGAAAATAAAAACATAATCACAATATCTTCTTTGATTAAAATAGTTCATAAGGGCTCTTAATAAATCAATGAATACAATTATAAAAAAATTCACATTTTCTTTTATGCTCATCCAACTCAAAAACTTATTCAAAACCAACCAAAAAATTATTCAAGTCATTAACATTCATCTAAAACCATAAAACTTCTTCCACTAGCTCTTAACCATGTATTTGTAGGCATACCATTTTCAGCATGTCAAGTCTAATGCTAGATTAGAGGTTACTTCTATTATATTTGAGGATATGGAGTTTTGATCTAATTGTCAATTTATGATCAGAGTCTGTGAGCCTTTAATTAGAATGATTCATCTTACGGATAATGATAATAATCCATAATCAGATATTTTTATGACGCCATAGAGAGAGCAAAGGAAGTTATAAAGGCCAATAAATCTTTTCTGTACAAGCCTTTCCTTTTTGTTATTAATGACATATGGTAAAACTAGATGTACTCTCCCTTGTTTGTTGTAAGTACATTCCTCAATCTAAGTGTCTATTTCAAGTACGATTACACAAATAAAATTGAAGTAAATAGGGGGGATACTAATTACCTTCACCACTATTATTAGCCATGAAATTATGTAAGACCTCTTCAACTCATAGATAAAGGTATATAATGATATTGCTGGTTATTTTATGATATTTATAGTAATATGATAAAGGGATAAGCTTAATCCTGATATACGTTTCTTTACTTATATTACTTGTTTAAAATCAATCATTACTTCATTTTATTTATAAGATTCTCTTTGTTATCGTACAATTTCTTAGTGCTACCAGTTGAGTAGTGGTGTTCCAGAATTATAAAGGATTGTAATTTGTATTTTGAGTCAATATGTAAGTATAAGTGGAAATGAAACGAATTGGAGTACATTCAAGTTTATTTACTCCAAGAAGAGGAATAGATTGGAGTGCAAGAGATTAAATGATTTGATCTATGTGAAATGAAATTTTAAGTATGAGAAATGTATGTTCTTTTTGTTATTTTCATTATTATATTGAATATAATTTCTAAAATCTAATTAGTGGTTAAATTTTATTTGTTTATTAAGACTTTGAGTATAATAACTAATCTAAGTAGAACAACTAATATTTTAAATCCTCTTTCCTTAGATCATATTGATATTTTGATAGATTAGGTTTCTAAAAAATCAAGCATTTTAAATGAGAGTGACTTGGAAGAAGATATAAATTATGAGAGTATTAATGTGTCATTTGGTGCAATGAGATTAAATGGTAGCGATGAGAAGCCTCATCTTAATGATGAGGACTTTATGCTAGATCATAAGTGGATCTAATTTGATTTTATCAGATATTGTTTCGAAGAACAAAAATTTTTGTATTTTTATATTTTTATATTTTTCTCCTTTTTATTTTTATTTAATGTATATGTTAAATTTTATTTATGCTAACTATTAGTATTTTTGTTTCAGGCTTCAATTCCACATTTCTTATGCTAGACAGTTATCATAATTGCAGTATTTATTATTCAATGTATTATTCTTACTGTATGATATTTGGATACAGTAGATTATAGTTTTATGGCTGGATGCTATTACTTGAGGATATTCTAATTTATTGATCTTTAGTGATGTGATTGATGTTCTATTCTTTTTATTACATTATGATTAAGTTGATATTTATTTTAGGTATAGATAAATTTTAATATTGATATAAATGAAGAAAATAGTTGTTTATTGTAT
Source organism: Pinacopodium congolense (assembly GCA_028565735.1). Taxonomy (NCBI): domain Eukaryota; kingdom Viridiplantae; phylum Streptophyta; class Magnoliopsida; order Malpighiales; family Erythroxylaceae; genus Pinacopodium; species Pinacopodium congolense. The sequence goes on along the minus strand of JAOXYD010000003.1, from coordinate 15,506,979 downwards.
ATTGCTATCATTTCATGACGTTTTAGTGTATTAATATTAATTTATGATAGTTTGATAATTATTTTTTGTTATATTAATTCAGGTTATGATTTATTTGAAAAAGTTTGTGAAAATTGTATTATTTTTTAGTAATTGAATGCTTGAGATATTTTAAAATTATATTTACAAAGAACACATAATATATATAAAGACTATTTTATAATTTTAATAAATTATTCTATATCAATATCGGTAGTGGCTTGTATCAATACAATATTAATTTAAAACAAATATTGATACCTATACAATATCAATTTTCATAACATTGCTCGAGATACCTAAAGAATTGAAGCGGAGAGCACATTTTGTCTGGCCAAAGAGTGGAGAAATAACGGAAAGGTAACAGTGTAAAATGTATTAAAATAATGGAAATGACTTATGCCTACAAAGCTGATAAAAACTACTCGTAAACTAGTAGTTAAGATGTTTGTAATGTTTCTCTTGTTAGCTCGTAACTCGTAACTCGTAATGTTAGTACTTTTTAAATAATAGTAATAATAATGGTTTTTAATGTTTCTCTTGCAAATTAAAACTGAAAGTTTGAAATTTTTTTATATTATTGATAATTTTTATAGTTAATAACAAATTAATAAGATCCATAGTGTTACCATTATCTTTACAATGGCTAGATCTCCATTATTTGTTGTCAGTTTAATAACATTTATTGTTTTTTTCTTATTCTAAATCTAACTTTAAATATATATGACTATCTTTAAAATTTTGATATTGTCAAATTAATTTTTATTGATTAAGTATTATATATCAACTAAGTGACTTAAAATATATAAAAAGAAAAATTTTAAACTAGCTAATAAGATAATTATAAAATTTAGGATAATATCATATAATATTTTTAATTCATCTTTCATGGCAACTTCATGAAAAAAAAAAATTTTTTTCCAATATATAGATATAAGTGTGTTTTTCAAAAATACCAATGTGGTTTTTATGTGCAAATTGATAGATAAGCAAGGATTCGTTTAGTATTATTGTTGGTTGTAATTTTTTATTATAGTTTTTGTATGTTGGTATTGATTTTTTTTATTTTTGTATTTTGTATTTCTATACTATTTTTTCAGTTTCTATACTGTATCTGTGTGTTTTTTTTTATTTCTATACTTTTTTTGTTATTGTATTAAAAAACAGAAGCTAAAATTAAAAAATTTTACAAAACAACCCTAACTTTCAAAACAAGTGATAGATAAGTATTCTCTAACATATTTCAAATAAAATTATTATAAATGTCATGCCATAAACTTAAATTCAAGAGGTTCTTTATATCCGTGCCAAAGCAATTTTTATATGGCTACAATTAATATTAATTTTATTCATTTTCTTATTATCCTATGTAAACTTGTGTTGATATATAGGGTAAATATCACCAAACACTCATGTGGTTTGTAAAACTATCAATTAGGTTCATGTACTTTGAAAATTGTCAAATAAACCCTTATACTTTCAAATCTATTTTTTTCGTCAGTCCCTCCATCACTTTTATCTGAAGTGGACTAACCACACCATGTGTCAGTGACTTGGCACGGGCATGTGGACCGAATGTGCCACGTAGATGCCATGTGGCATATTTTTTTTCAGATTTTTTATTCAAAACGACGTCGTTTTGCTATCTTGAGACAGGCTACTCGCCAATATAAAACGACATCATTTTAGTTTAGGTTAAGGTGATCTTGCGCCTCCCGAACGCATTGAATCGAGACTTTTTCTTTCTCCTTTTCTTCCTGTCTCCGTTGCCTCCTTGCACCGCTACTTCTATTTTTACTGCTACTCCATCGGTCCACTACTGCTCTTTAAGTCACCGCTACTCCATCTTTCCCCAGTTGATCTTTGAGTCACTGCTGCTCCTTCTTTTCAAAGCTGTATTTATTTCCGCCGCTGTATTTCTGTCCGCCGCTAGTCTTCTTCTTCTATTGTAGGTATTGGCAAGGTTTTGTTATCAAGCATTTGTTTTTATTTTAGTACTACTGCCATTTTAGGTTTACCTAAAGTTAGTTCTTGGATGTTGATGTTATTCGATTATTTTTTCCAGATTACTGCTACTTGTTTAATCTATTGTTGTTTCCTACAACCCCAACATCTGACTCGAAAAATGGTAAGTCTACTTTGTTTTTCTATATGCACAGATACATTTTCAATTGTTATTGGCTTTTGTTTTTTGTTTGTGACCCACCAATAGATTAGCAGTACACCATTGGACCACATAGTATTCAGTTTTGTTGTCCATTTTCCCTGCTTTATTTTCGAGTATGTTTTAAATATTGTTATTGAGACCACTTGCTTTTATTTTTGACTTGTTTATATCCCACTAACGAGTAATCAAGCTGAGGGAGAAGTTGTCATAACGTGCTTTTATCCTTTCTGTACCCTGATTATCCTAAGTCCTTCAAAGTCCATTATTTTAACCATTTATTGAATCAAATTTACTTGTTTTGACTTATTTTATTAACATTTGAACCATCCCATTCGGTTATATCAAAGTTATACACTAAGTTATAGTTCATGTTGTATTGTTTTAGATGCCCTTTTATTGATTATTATTCAAAATTTGGTTTTTGTTTTCAATTTGATTCTTTTCTATTATGTTTTCTGTTCTAAATTGTCAAATGCATCATAAAGAGAATTTATATCTTGTGTAAATGGGAAGGATTATACTCCAGTAACTGTACATATAATAGTTTGTACATGGTTTATGAGTAGTGTAAAAAAAATTTTGAAAGCTGACATCTAGTAGGACATATGCTATATTTCTGTTTGTCTAATATTCATAAACAAACATGTTTAGTAATTTTGAAGTTCAAATATGGCACGGGTTTCTTATGTAGTGCTTGACTTATTAATATTCATGGAACATATAGTGTGAAGTAGTTATCTGTTTTATGCTATTTAAGTGGATAGTTTGATTTTTTTTCTTTATACTTATGTTAAGAAGATCCACTTTTAATGATGTCCTATCCAGTAAAACTTTGTTATCAACAATTTTAGTCTCGACTTTTTAGTTGTCAAATGAATTATAGTCTATTTATAAGTTGCATGATGAGTCATTTTAGCTTTTTTATTTATTACTACTGAAATTTATTTTTTCACTTTTTTTATATTCTTGAAATTCTCCACCTAGATCATTATGCATATGGAAGTTCTTTGGTAGTTTTTGTTTATGTCCCACTAACGAATTGATAGAGTTCAGTATACCTTGGACCGCTTGAGCCTCTCTTTTCTTTTCCTTTATACAAGTTGTCTTTTTCAAGTGTGGGCACAGTAGTTATTGCTATCTGTTTCGAGTATAGGTATAGTAGTTATTAGGACCATAGCTGTGTTTATTGCTGTCTGTATTTATATTATAATCTATATTGATTGTTGTCCGCATTATTGTTATAATATATTTATGTTACAGATTGTAGATAAATAATCAATGGCAACAAATGTTGATCCAAGAATTAGATTTGATTGTTAGTATGGAGGTGTTTTTAAAGATAACCCATTAATGACTTATGAAGGTGGGGAAAAAACAATTTTGGTACTGAATTGGAAGAGGTAACATTGATAGAGTTTATGTTAAATGCTAGAAATATGGGGTATGAGCAGCCGTGGGAATTTATGTATAAATTCCCAAATGAATCATTTGAGCAGGGGTTAAGACAACCTAGAATTGATGATGATACAAGAAGGTTAATTAGTTTGATTATAGAGAAGCAGTAAAAAACTATTAAAGTTTACTTTGACGGAGAGAAGTATCCCAAGTTGCAGAACATTAATAACCCCACAATTGATATTTCTATTGAAGTGATTGAAGAATCAGATGACTTAACATTTAATGGTGAAGAGTCTTCTAGAAGTAGTGACTCAATCGTTAGTGAGGGGTTGGTGGATGATATTTTTCTTTGTCTAATTGAAGATGATGGATCGGTTGACTTAAGTGAACTTGAATTAGAAGTTGATGATGATGACATTGAAAGCTTGCATGGAAGTTCAGATGATGAGAAGAAAAAGCCTAAATTCCCCTACTTTGTATTAAGTAATGAAGAATCTATAACTGAGTTGAAGAAGGAAATGATATTTAGTTCACCTACCACATTCAGAAAGGCATTGAAGGAATATTCAATACAAAAGGGTTTTGATTACATATACAAGAAGAATGATAAATCGAGAGTGATTGTGGAGTGCAAAAAGGCATATGGATGGAGAATCCATGCAAGTAAAACTCAAAATGGAGAAGCGTTTCAAATCAAAACATTTTAAGATGTACGCACCTATGGTAGAGTATTTGATAATAAGAGACTAGATTATAAGTGGATTGCGAGGCATTATCTACCTAACTTTAGAGACAGTCCAAGTTAGGACATTTCTGGATTAAAAGCTACAATACTAAGAGATCATCAACAACACATTTCTGATAATAAAGCATATAAATCCAAGAGATATGCTTTAAGGTTAGTGCTTGGAGAAGATGGAACACAGTATGACAAGTTAAGGGGATATTTTTTAGCTGTTATAGAACACAATAGAGGGAGATCATTATATATTAAAGCTCCAGGTGGTATTTTCTATTCATCCTATATCTGTATGCAACAAGTGAAAGATGGTTTTGTCAATGCTTGTATGACCATCATATGCATTGATGGTTGTCACTTGAAAACTTAACATGGTGGCCAGTTATTGACAGCAATTGGCAAGGACTTAAATGATAATATCTACCCGCTAGCATGGGCAGTAGTGAGAATGGAGAACAAAGAGTAGTGGAAGTGGTTTCTTGACACTTTGTTATATGATATTGACAGGAACAATTCATGGTTCTTTAGGAGTGACAGACAGAAGGTAAGTTTATCTTTATTGTCAAAAAGCTTGCTTTATAAACTTGATAA
>JAOXYD010000003.1:15478721-15493639 GCA_028565735.1 Pinacopodium congolense | reverse complement strand
TATAGAGCCTAATGGACAGCCTTGCTCTTTGATGTTCCTTCAAAAAAATTTCTGTGAGGTAGGTTGTCGAATTCACTAAATTGATTCTTTCTTCCATCTTTTGATCCCAACAATCATCTAACTCCTTTTATACTTCAATATATTCAATAATACCTACAAAAACATTTACCAAAATCATCATGAGAAATATCATATTGAAATTTTATACAAAATATGCGTATAATTCACTCGAAAATTAACCTTAAATCTATGGTTTTAGCTATCAAATCATGCCTAAATGTGTATAAAAAGAGTACTATCATGATTTTTAATATAGGTCCTACTTCCATAAATTGAATCTTTCCCTAGTAAATTATTTTAAGATTATGTTTTTAAATAGTTTTTAGTTTTATTTTAAATATTAATTCAATCAATCAACAATCAATTTAGTTAGATTAGATAATAGAGAGATAGAGTGTACTATTAGTTGTGATCTTTATGGGATGATAACCAAATTCATCCTAAGCTATACTATAAGAATGATAGGTGCACTTGTCTTATTGATCTTAATATTGTTTAGTTTGAAATCCATATGTTTATTAAAACTAGACCACACTGATTGGTGCACGTGTCTTATTGATCTTAGTATTGTTAAGTTTGAAATTCATATGTATATTAAAACTAGACCACACATCAAATAATAAAGTTAGTATCATAATAGTTACTCATAAAGATTAAATTATTTCTCAATTATCCACTTTTTCCTAGGTATTCAATACTTCATCCAAAATTCATTATAGAGAGGCATGCTAATCCTGGATAGAGTATTCATGCAAGCTTCAACTTCCATGTAATGCACTTTGAGAAACTTAAAGGTCCAATATTTAGTTTAATGCGCCTTATGCAATAGAAATAGTATCTGCTTAGTACAAATCCTCTAACTTCATTTTTTTTTCATACTCTTAACTGTCTGTCTATTTTTCATGTTGTTTGCCTAACTTCTTATAAGAAGCTATATGAGATGGAAGAATTTATTAACATGCTTTAGCTAGAAAAGGGAAGCGGGGAAGAAAATGAAAAAATTAACTAGAATGATGAAGATGAACCAATTGCAGAAACTACTAAGCATAGGGATCTCAATCCTAAAGGTTTATCTAATGTACTTCAGATTAGTTTCTTGTATGTTATATGATTAATGATTGGTGACAAGACACTTGTTGGTTTGATTATTTTCTTTTTTTTAGCATGCCTCTGGTTAAATTTTTTCTTTGGGCTTATAAAGGAGAAAGGGTTTTATTTAGCAGAGATAGTTACACTACCAAAACATTGCATATTTATATGCATGTTATAAAAATGGGTTAAAATAGGCTTTTCAAAATAGCCATTTCCAACTCAAGTTTCAGAATTGTAATGCTTTTTGGAAATGAACTAGATGTAGATTTATGCTAACTATGCCCAATCCTAGCATACTTGGGACATTTATAGCCTGAATCGTGATAAATAAGGCATGCATTGCCTTTCAGAGCTCAATAGGTATTACTAATATTTAGGTTAATTGTCAATACACTTAGACTATTAATTAAACAACCTTTTATTATTACTTTTTTTATGTTCTAGCATCTGATGACTTTTAACTTTTCTTTTTTTCAACTGGTATGCCTTAAAGCCTTTCATATAATATTGATGAGCATTGTACTGGATGTAGACGCTGAACTATCAATCATTTCATGGGATCCTACAAAGGCATGTTTTTTTTTTCTATGTTGGTGATGTACATGATTAATAAAATTGAAATGCATAAGTTAGCATTTACATGTGCAATTTTCAATAAAAAGTAAACAAAAAGTTTCGTGGATATGCATATTAGTTTAACTCTAGTTTGCTTTTCGTGCCATGAAATTTGTATATGCTTTTTCCTTATTTTATTTTGTCTTTTATGTCTTATATAAAAAATAATTAATTAAAAATTGTTTGATCAAAATATAAAAAATATTATTATAAAAAATTATCAATTAAATTAATAAAAATCAACTAAAATTTTAATCAAATTTAATTAGAAAATCTATTTGTATTTATACTTTAATATTAGAGAAATATATGCATAATAAACCCTAAATGGACACAAATAAGTACATTTAACATAATGTGACCTCGACAAAAACTAAATATGATAATTGATCAAATTTAAGGCATATAACATGATGAATTTATGAGTAAATATGAATTAAAATAATTCAAAAAATTAAGATTCATTATTTAAATCAAAATTTTGGATAAATTGAAAAAAAATTGAAAAAAAATATAGTATTAACATTCATAATTATAAAACTAGGTATAAAGACTAAATGATTACATTAATTTTATCTTGAATAAAATAATTAAGAATTTTATGATATCTTAATCATTCATATGTCTAAGTTCAACTCTAAAATAAAGTGAGCTTTGAAGATGTATTTCATCCCCTTTTCCTTTAACTATCTAACCACTCTATTGATTTCATGCCATGGTATCTCCTTCATAGTGTCCTAGCTTGACTTTGAAGCTTGAATTTTTGAACCTCTATCCCTCTTTTTCCAACATCCTCTTTGCACTATTTATCTTGATCGGTACTTGACAATCTCCATAATAGTTTAATCCTTCCTTGTTTCTCACAAGGTGTAATCCTTTCCTTTTTAGGATAGGTTGGATCCTATCTTTTTTTAATTGAGATAATTTTTCCTCTTTTTTGTCATCATTGCTCTTTTCTTGCCTAGTTACCTTTTTTAATAATTATTTTTTGGAAATCCATTTTCCCACTTAGTTACCTTGCAGGGCTATTAGTAGAATGCATTAACTTAGTTTTTCCTCTCAAGAATGGCCTCTAGATCCTCTAACATCTCTATTACTAATGAAATTTGCATCCTTGCTTCTGCTATTCTGCCTTCACCTTCACCTCCATTGAAGAAAAGTTGGTGTGAAGTTGTTAGTGATTAAAGTCCTAGTCCTTCCAAGTTTGCATTTATTCCTCCACCATCTTATCAAGGTCCTATCATTGTGACTCCTCTAATTGAAATTCTTAAAAAGGGTGTAGCTCATTAGAAAACTTATATGATAGGGATTTTGCTTCTAAGATGCACTCTTTTCTAATAGTGAAACAATAGATCTTTAAAAATTAGAAGAAGTCAAGGCTTAATGAGGCATTATTGAATGGTGAGGACACTTTATAAGAACAATATCCATAATATAATGGAAGTAAGACCCTAACACATATACAGTTATCCCCTATTTCTCCAAAAACATCGAAGCCATGCATGAAATTCGAGGGCTTAAAGTTCAATAATATGCATATATGGATTAATATACATAATGTACTATAGGAATGCTGCACAACATTGGGGCTTAGTTATATATCCAACTTCGTAGACAAACCTCTACTTATGGATGAAGTTACAACCATTATAAAATGATTAAATTATTCTAGGATTTATGTGGAAATAACATATGGACAAGAGTTGCTTGAAATTATCACAATTCTAAAATTTAGCTAAAAATATAGAGTTAATAGAAGATGTTTTGAGAGTTTCTTACTAATAGAGGCCTATTTGGTCTAAACAAAAGGAATCTTGGAGAGAAATAGGTAGAAGGTTTTAATATATAACTTATGAGGAATTGATCAGAAGGGAAAGTCAGGACGAGTAGAATCAATCCTAATAGGTACATGAGCATAAGGTATTGTATATCCAATCTCAATAGATATTATTGGAGGATGAAAAATGCTGATCTTATGGATACGCCTAATAAGAACCAATTTGCTTAAAAGGAAGGCCAAGGACATAATGTAAGTGTTAATATAGAGATTTTCTAGAGAAGGAATCAAGATATTAAACAGGAAGTTCATAAACTCAATACTAATATTCAATGAGAAAATACTCTAGTGGAGAATGAAGAAGTTAATCTATGGATACACCTAATAGGAACCAATCTACCAAAGAGGATGGCCAAAGGCATAATATAAGTGTATATGGAGTGGTAACTCCTACACATATATTGCAGTCAACAAAATTCAATTGAGGTAAGATTTCATTTTTCGTGAACCTCTATACTCTTTCTTTGAATATGTGACCTAACCTTTTACGTCAAAAAAAGGTAGAACACTCATTATGTGTACCACGTTTACTTCTTATGGTATGATCGACATGAAATAAAGATTTATCAAAATTAACATCAAGATTAAAAAAATATAAACAATCCATTAAAGTACCAGAACCATAATAGCACTTGTGTTTATATAAAGAAAAAACACCATGTCCAATCTTAAAGTTAAAACTTGTATCATCCAACTTTGCAATGGAAACTAAATTCTTAATATAATCAAGAACATAAAAACATTTTTCTAGATTCAAGTGATACCCAGTATCTAAGATCAATCTATAGGTCCTAATGGCCTCTATTCGTGCCTTCATTATGTTCCCCATATAAAAAAAATTTTAATTCCATTTATGGCCTGGATTGAAAGGAATCCTTGTGTAACATGTGACACGTGAGTAGTTGCACCAAAATCTAACCACTAGGTATTATTAGGTACTTTAATAAGATTTGATTCAAATAATACTTAAACATAGTATGTACCTTTCTTTTTTATCCAAGGCTTTCTTTTAAGACAATGCTTTTTGAAATGACCAGGTTTCTTATAAAATCGACACCTCTTGTCTTTATGGATTTGGCCCTTATAAACCTTATTGGGAGCCTTGTCCTTATCCTTGCTTTTCTTTCCTAGTTTGGTTTTACTGCTACTCGTTCCTTGATGAAATGTGAGATGAACAGAATGTTCCTTCATTTTTTTAACCTCCCTTCCTTATAAACCAATATGGCCTTAATCTTTTTAAGGTTTCATTTTTCCTTAAGGGTGTTATAAGTCACCTGGAACTAGTCAAACTTAAGAGGAAGTGAGTTGATAATAAACTGTACCCAGAATGAATCACTTACATCCATACCCATCGCTTTCAATTTAGCTGCTAAATTTGACATATGTGTTACATGATCATGAATAGGCTATGACCAATCAAACTTCTTAGTCGCTTGCTCACTTATTAAAGTCCTTACTATGGACTTGCCAACTATTCTGATTGAGAATATTCGTTAATGCTCAACATAAACTCCTTTGCGTTATCCATTTTAGGCATTAATAGCTTAATATTTTCTATGATCATCATTCACATCAATTTCAATCTCAACCTGTTAAATCGTTTCTAAGCCTCATAAAAAAATTTCTCAACTTCATAACTAGTTTCGGTTATGACTACGGGCGTTACGTCTGAAACTATGAATAAGTCTAAATCCATTACACCCAGTTGGAACTGGATTTGTTTAGACCAATCTACATAGTTCAGATCATTGAACTTAGTAAGCCTATTTCTTAAAGAGAACAAATTAGTAGATGCTACAAATAGAACATATAGCTCGTGCATTAAGGATTTGAGTAAACTTAATGGATTCAAACTAACAAATAATTTTGATTATGCATTTAAATTCTTCTTTGAGTGATATTTAAATATATAGTTGTAATCTATAATGATGCCAATAAAATTCACTATAATGGATAATTAATAATATTCTAGTCAATATATATGTTATCTTTGAATATATAATCATATTAACTAATATATGTCGATAAGTCCCTTTAATGTCATTAATCATTAGCAATGATCCACCTTTGGGTGACCTCCTAACGTTATAATTAATAATCTTAATTGTTTAATTCAACCTTTATGTTATTTTAATAGCATCATATCATACTGAATAATTTAAAATTCATAATTAAATGTCTGAATATTGCTAAGTTAGGTCACTTTGGTGACTAATAAGCTTTTCATGTAATAAACATTTAGTTCAATAATTAATAAATTTAAAAAATAATATGAAAATGTAATTCCAATTAATCATTGCATAATATAAAATATTCCAAGTACCAATTAAAATCATCACATGGCACTTGTTTCTAAAACTTATATTATGCATAAAAAAAAGAATATGTTTAACATTTATGCATACAACCAATAAATCAATTAATTACAACATTAAATAATTAACTAATTATGATTCAAAATAAAATACTTAACTTAGGGTCTTAAATTAAATCCCATAATTTAATTAAGTGATCCTTTCCCTTCATGACCCAAAATAAAACTTGAATTAGGGCCCAAAAGGAGTCCATTAGGTCAAGTCCAAATTAATTAGTTGGACCAAAAGTAAAATTAATAATAAATAAAATTAAGAAATTAAAAAAAGCTTCAGATGATGGAGCCTGCCAGCTGATGAGGCGCGTGCATCTTCCTCAAGTGTCGGCTCGTCTTTTTTTCCCCTTTTTTAAAGTTCTTTTCATGACTTCTCCTTTAAGGCTCTTAAACCAAACCCTTTCTTATGCCTATCCACCAATCATGCCTATCTAACTATCTGTAAGTTCATTTCTCTATCTATAGTTTCTTTTAAAACCACTTTCATTCTCACTATAACTCCCATAACAGAGAAAACCCTATCCAAAAAACTTCTATTAAGCAATATTTCTCATTTTTGAACTAGATTGCAACAAAAAGGCCATGTATTTCAACAGAATCCCAATCCATGGTTTTGTTTTTTGTAAATCAATTTATCTAGGATTTTGTCTATGCTTTTCTAATGACTTATAGGCCAAATCTGATAATTAATGTCATAATAAAATTGTAAACGTCCCTTAATACATGAAACTGTAAAACATGCAGTAACATTAACTATGTCAACAGATACCCATCGCAGTTTACTAGAGAAATCACAAGTTTGAGAAACCTTGCTTTGATACCAATTGAAAACATTTAATAGGATCAATTAACACACAAGAAACATACCATTATCCATAGTTTCTGTCTTTTGTAATGTGGATTTGCTTTATTTCCTCTTTGACTTCAATTGTTCTGATTCTCTGATATATGAGAATGATCTATTATGTATTTTTCAACTGCTATTCTAGAACCATGTTAAACTGAGAGGTAAAGGGTCTATAGACCATAGACCCGCTTGATTCTAATGCCTTAAAATACATTAACCATCATATTAGGTCTAGTAAATTTAGAATCAAGTTACATGGGCCACAAGTTGAAATAATCTAACATAAAGGGCTAAGCTGTAAATGGCCACAAGTTTAAATATTAAAATGTAATTGATAAATAAGGACAAGTTATTTTATTAAAAAAACCTAACTTACAATTATAATTTTAATATTACAAAGCATATGGATTCTTGTGTTACTTTAAACTCAAGATAAGATTTATTATGATTTCATAAATTAAAGTAAAGGTGTGTTAGTGAGTTTAGTGAGTGAGAGTAAAGTAGTAAATAATAATTGTTAGGTTTTCTATACATCATGACTAGTTCGTCTTCTTAAATTTACATCCACACCAAAAGTAGCCAAGGGATCTATCTCTCATCAAAGTTTAACCATTTTCATATTATCCATTATTGTTAATTAAAAATGATACTTCATCTGGAAATAACAAATAATTTATTAATTATTTTTTGTTTTGAAATTTTAATTCTATTTCAAAACTAAATTTAATAACCCATAACTAAAATTTTAAATTTTAAAAGAATATAAAATTAATTTTTCCTTAAATATTTTTAAACTTTTTAGTTATAGTGCTCTGAATTATTATTAATACTTTTTCAAAATTTTAAATCAAAATTCTTAATATTAAAATTTTCAAAGAAATAAAAATTCAACGTATTTAAGTTCTCTAATTAAATACGATAAGTACATATGTTGTGTAAGTAGTAATAATATAAATACAAAATAAATATATATTTAATATTTGTATATTCTATATAATCAACATTTTCAACAAATGAAAAATCCATTCTCACCTTTAAATAATCAATCTATAATCTATCACAGTCCATAGCAATGGCAATAGTGATCACATCTTGAATAGAAAAATTAGCCACTCTAATCAATACACAATATAAGCTTGTTTTAAAAAATAAAAAAGGACTTAATAAGTTTGAGAGTATGTCTAATTACGAGGATACATTTCAATAGGGAGAGATAGTGATTTAATGCACAAAATCATTCACAAAAAACACTTGTCTTAGAAACTATAAGGAACTTTTGTATTGGTAAAAAAATATTTATACACTTTTATGATACCCTCTGCTACTTCTTATGTGAGTATGGGACTCCTGACAAAACATATATGCTGTATTTGGAATAATGATGAAATATGAATTAGGGTAAAAAAGGGAATAAAATTAGAAATTTTATTAAAGAAGCTTGCTTTAATTCTCAAAATCTTTTAAACATGCTCTTCTTTTTTCACGTCTTCCCCATCGCCCGGCATAGGAAATTATGTTTCTTATAATTAATCCTATTTCAAACCTCATACTTTTATTCCTTAAACTCAAAATTTTGGTTCGAGTGGGAAATGATTGTATTGAATATAGATGTATTAAATAGACAAAGGTTATAAGAGCTATAACACTTCGGTCGTGTAATGGCTAAATTTTAGTTTTGTATTGAAATTTTATTCTTTTATAATGCATAATGTCCATATTATCATACTTCATTTATCTTTCATTCTTTTGGGATGTGATACAATTATATTTGGTTTCAGAAATGTTGAATCATGGGTAGTTCTACCTTATTTTGATGATGACAAAACCACTCTATTACTAATGTTTATGTTTAAGTGTTTTAAAGGATAGGTATTTTAGAAGAAAAATTCATAGTATATTCTAAGTTTCAGAACTTAATTAGAATTTATGAAAACTAAAAAATGGAGTAAAGCTTAACGATGTACAAAGAATGTTGAAGGAGCAAAGACTCGTACAGCCTAGTTGCTGTCGTTCACTGAGAAACGGTCAACTGAATGAGTATCAGTTGACTGGATTATATGGATCGATCGATCGACTAAAGACCGGTCGATCGAATGACAAGATTACAAAGTAGAAAATTGGAAAAGATCATTTTTACGATAGTAATAAGAGATTAATGCAGATGAACGTTAAGGATCTATTACAACGGTTAATTAATAGTGATTAAGGGTATAAAAATGTGTAATTAGCAAGAGGAAAAAACACTGAAATATTCTAAGTTATTTAAGCATTTTGAGAAGTTTGTTGAGCCTCTTTTTTGTTGACTTAGTATGTGAATTTGAAAGAGGGCTATCTTTATTTATCCATCGAGTATTAAGATTTCTTTTTAGCATATCGAAGTGATTTTTGAGTGAAACACACTTTAGTATGTTTTTATGAGGTTATTATTGAGCCTTAGAAAAATAATGAGAGAAGATTATCCTTAAGCTACAAAAGGAGCTTCTAATTGAGTCAATTGTAACCTAAATTGGTAGTGTATTTGTTCCTTATTCTTCTTAATTTTAAGTATTTACTTTATCTTCTTTACGTATTCTATTCATTTTTCTTTATCTTTTCGCAATTTAGATAAAGTTCTTATAGCTTGCAGAAGAACATTTATCACCTAATTCACTCCCTTATTAAGTTCTATAAGGACTAACAATTGGTATCAGAGTGTAAGTCTCATATAAAATTTTAATTCCAACGAATTAGTAAGCAAAGATCTTATATCACACTTTATGAATTCTGCAACTCCCTCATCTAGCCTAGAAGGTCATAATCCTCATAGAACTCCTTTTTTCTATGAAAAAAATTATTAATATTAGAATAATGGAATGAGATGCTATTTAATGGGTGAAAATATCGATTTGTAAATAATGGTGTCAAAAAAAAAAATTATGCCTAACAAAAATGTAGGTAATAAACTAGTGCTAAAGAAAGAAAATGAAGGGAACATTAACAAAAAGAAATCAGTATCCTTAATTATGAGGCCAAGCATATTTTATACTATACTTTGAGTATTTAATAATATAATAGGATCTCTATGTATGAAACTGCATATGATATTTGGTATACCTTAAAAATCACTCATGAAGATAACAAAAATAGGCATGCTTCCACATGAGTACGAACTTTTTCAAATGTTGCATGATGAAAGCATTTTCACTATATATGCTCATTTCAATAATATCATAAATACTCTAAAAAGTCTAGGTAAGACCTATTCTAATATTGAGTTTGTTAGGAAAATCCTCATGTCTTCACCAAAGTCATGGGAAGCAAAGTTGACGACAATTTAAGAATCAAAAGATCTCAATTCTCTCCCTTTTGATGAACTTATTGGATCATTGCTAACATATGAAATGTTGATGAAGAACACTCAAGAAGAATATGATATACTAAAAAGAAAGAATGTAACCTTTAAAGCAACTAAAAAGGAGGAAAGTGACAATGAAGAATCATCACTTAAGAGTGAGAATGAGGAACTAGCCCTTATCACAAGAAGATTAAGAAGTTTTTGAGAAATGCATCAACACATAGAAAAGGTACATCTTTCTCTAAGAATAAATTATCCAACATAACGTCCTTAAATGTGGTGAAAAAGGCCAATTAATATTACAATGCCTACACCAATAAGAAGAAGATGAAAAAGAAGAAAAGAAACAAAAAAAGGAATGGAAGAAGGAAAGGAGACCCAAAGAAAAAGATAACATTGAAAGCTGCGTGGTCCAAATCAAGCGACTCACAAGGAGAGGAAGTAGCCAACATGTACTTCATGGCATACAACAAGGTATGCCCCTCTCTTAGTAAGAATGAATATGAAGGTGATTACTTTTGTGATGAAGTATTGGAACATATAATGGAATTGACCAAAAAAGACAAAAAGTTGCATGACAAGCATAAGAAAATTATAGATGCATGTTAATTGGAAAATCAAAGTCTTAGAAAAGACTTAGACTTAGTTAGCAAAGACAATGATGAATTGGTTAATGATAATAGAACCTTAAAGAAATAAGTTGAATTCCTTAAAGAATCTCTTATAAAATTTACCAAGGGAAAAGAAAAATTAGATACTTTAATAAGTGTTCAAAAAGTAGGAAATGACAAACATGTATTTGGATATAATAATGGAGCTTATACTAGCAAAACAATTTTTGTTCAAGGAAAGAACTTAGAAGATGAAAGTTCTCCTAAAAATGTTCCTATTGCATCTAGTATACCTCAAACTCAACATCACGCATTCATATATACTATAAGGCCCAAGAGATTCTCAAGGTAAGATGCACGATAGAAAAATATTCTTTTAACCTAGACAAAATTTTCAAAGAGTTTATAATGACTTTAGGACAAGAAATGCATATACTCCTTTATTCTGCTCTTATTGTAGGCGTTATGTTCATGTTCAATATTTTTACTATGATCATTTAAGTACTTTATCATATAGAGATGAAATGTATAGTGTTCAAAAGAAACAATGATTTGGGTTCCAAAGACTAGGTAAATTTTCTTTACGTATGACTGACTTTTTAAGAGGTAAACATATCTTTTTGGAATTTTATGACAGAGTTTAACTTGTTCTTTTCTTAGAAATTTGCATAGTTCTCTTTGCTTCAGTTTGGATGATCGAACTAGTTTACCGATTGACTAATACTCTAATGAGATTCCTTTTTATTTTTTATACTTGATAGCTTCCCCTTTTTCTTTTTCTTTCGTCTTACCCTAGCCTTTTACTCCTTCTTTCTTATCTACCGCAATCCTCCTCAAAATCGTTAAAACCTTATTTGTCTTTATTATGACTACTTGTATTCACTCTTAAATTATGATAGATTAGAAGTTATTATTGCTAAAAGGATGAACCATGTATGCTAATAACATTTAAGGACCCAAAAATGAGATGGGTACATAAATTTAAACAATTTCTATTTTGTAGGTCTCTGAGAGAAGAGATAAGTGGTATGTTAATAATGGATACTCTACATATGACGGATGACCCTTCATAATTCATTAACTTTAAAACAAAAGATAGAGGATTCATTACATTCAGTGATAATGCCAAAGATAAGGTAATTGACATTGAAAAAGTTGGTAAGGAATATTGCCCATTAATTAATAATGTCTTACTTGTTGAAGGATTAAAGCATAACTTATTAAGTGTAACTCAATTGTGTGATAAAAACTATAAAGCATGCTTTGTAGGAGAAGGATGTATTGTTTCAAAAATAAGTGATGAAAGTGTCATTTTCTTAAGAAAAAGAGAAGAAAATATATACATTATTAATTTATACGATGTAACTAACTTGGAAAAAAAGTGTTTGATTTCTTTAAGTGAGTGCACGTAGATATGTCATAGATGTTTTGGACATGCAGGCATGGGGGGTTAAATTTGTAGTATTTTTTGATGTTATTTAATGATAATTTAACCCTATTTTAGTGCTTAAATGTTCTATTTATGTGTTATTATATTTACTTTGTATTAAGGAGCTTAAACCTGAAGATTGGAGTAAAAATATGAAAGTTGTATAAAAAGTCAACTTAAAAGTCAACCTATAACGGGCCCCTATGTAGAAGTACTGTAGACCACCGCCCAAAAGAGTGAGTTTATTTTCTCATATATTCACTATTGTAATTATTTTTTCAATTATTTTTTAATTTTTAAACAAGATCATAAAATATTTTTAAAAAGTCACAAATCACTTACGAATATGCATTTTTTACAAAGAAAATCATAATGATCATCATATATCCATTTTCCAAAGATATGAAGGAATATAAGGCCTTTTTTAATTGACATGATTAATTAATTATATAACATCTCAAATCATTAAAATAATCAAAACCAAAATGAAAAACTTTCAATAATAAATTTCAAAGAACGAAAAATTTCCACAAATTATATACTATTAAGAAAAGGATGACAAAATCAAAAGCTCTATGATAATAAACACAAGTGTGATAATATGGCACCCCTCCCTCCATACACTTAAATTAAATATTGTCCTTAATGTTCATAAATTAAAAAGAAAGCACATAAAAATCAGATATGGGGATAAGAATACACCCTTGAATGATATTTGACATTTATCGATTCGCTTGAGTGTGTGGGAGACAATTTAGCAACTTGGTTCCTAAATAAAACAAAGGAAAGTAAATAAAGTAGGTAAACTAAAAAACATAAAAAATGCATAAAACACAAAAACACACAATTTTGTTTTGTTTTGTTTTTGAAATCCTAGCTTAGTGAGGGTCATAAAGTAGGAAGTCTTAGCAGACTCCTTAGCTATACTTGATGTATAAAACTTGACTCATTGCTCATTGACTTTAAAGCTTGTATAACTATTGGTAACCTCAATTGTACTGAATGGGTAAACCTTGATTACCTCAAAAGAGCCTATCCATTTAGACTACAACTTTCTAGGACAAACCTTTAACCTTAAATTGTAGACCAAGACCTTATCACCAACCCTAATTTCACAGTTAAATATATGCTTATCATGTCATCTCTTGACTTGCTTCTTAAACAATTTAAAGTTATCATAAGTAACAAAACAAAACTCATCTAAATCATTCAATTTTAATAATTGCTTCTCACTCTAAAAAAATTAGTGGCCCAGTATGCCTTATGCTTTAATTCTATAGGTAAGTGATAAGATTTTCGATATACCCACTTATAAGGAGACATGCGAATAGGTGTTTTGAAAGCAATATGATATAGACACAATGCATCATCCATCCTCATTGATCAAATTTTCTTCAATGAACTAACAATCTACTATAAGATTCTCTTGATTTCTCAATTAGACATCTCAATTTGACTAGTAGTTTAAGGATGATAAGGTGTGGTAATATTATAGGTAACACCATATTTAGCTAAGATGGAATCAAATTGGTTATTGTAAAAATGTGATCCCATATCACTAATGATAGATTCTTTGAAAACTGCCACAATATTTGACAAATTAAAATGCATTCTTGAACAAGGTGGGCCAATAACAAAATACTCTCAAACCTTAGATTTTGTCTTAGTAGGCTTAAAGTGTCCTTAAACCTCTTTAGTATGACAATGACTAAGGATAAAAGACACTTCCTCTTTAGTTGCACATCTTCTAATAATGCCATTTGCATAAATCTTATACCAATAAGGGTCATACCATATGCAACGCTTAATCTTAATTGGGAACTTCTTTTTTATTTGGTATGAAAGTTTAGCGGGAAGAACATTACTAACTAGATAATTCACAATGTCAGTACAACATAGAAGGGAAATTAAAGATAGTAAATGTTCTTCTGAAAAAACCTCAATGATTTCCTTTTCTTTTCCTTTCTCCATCACTTCTTCATTTATATACAAAACATGATCAACCATAAAATTCTTTGCTCCTTTCTTATCTTTAATTTTGTTGTTTTCTCAGTTGTAGTGTAATTATTTTAGGCATCATTTAAGGTCTAACTTGTATAATATATGAGATGAAAGATTTTGTCTTTTCTTTTCTCAAGTATCACACCAAATGTATAATTACTTGCATCGCAAATCAAATTAAAAGTAAGAGACCGATCAAGTGAAATAGAATGCGTACACTAATGAGTTTTTCCTTTAAAATATGAAAAAAAATGCATATAGTTATCATAAAAATTAAAAATAATGTCTTTGATCAATAAATCAACCAAGGTTTTGGTCATCTTGGAAAAATCTTGGATAAACCTTTTGTGGAGCCTAACATGGCCTAAAAAGCTTCTAATCATTTTAACTGAATTAGCTGGAGAGAGCTAATTGATTACTCCCATATTAGCTGGATCTACCTCAATACCCTTAGTTGAGATCTTATAACTTAAAACAATATACTCTTACACTATAAAATGACGTTTGTCCAATTTAAAACTAGGTTGGTCTCTTCGAATCCTTTCATCACTTTCTCTAGAGTTTATAAACATTCATCAAATAAGGTGATTAAAATAGAAAAATTATTCATAAAAAAACTCAATGGAAGTTGATATCAAATCCAAAAACATTGCCATTATACAGTGTTAAAAAATTGCTAGGCCATTTCACAAACCAAAAAACATGTGCTGGTATACAGAAGTAC
>JAOXYD010000003.1:15460759-15478621 GCA_028565735.1 Pinacopodium congolense | reverse complement strand
ATTTAATTAATAAATATATAATTTATTTTTGAAAATATAATTAAAAAATTTCAATATAATTCAAAAATTATTTATAATTGAAAATTTTCAATTGTAAAATATTTTTAAATAACTGAAAATTTATTCTATTTAAAATATAATTGTAAAAATATTTATAATTAAAAATAAAATTAAAATAATTCTATTTCGATAAAATAGTATTCAGGATAAATTATATATTTGTTAATTAAAATTGGACGTTATACAATGTTTTTTAATAAAATATTAGTATATTAATCGTTTGTTTTTTTTTTTTAAAATAATTTAAAAATAAATTGAATAAATTTTAAAAAGTTGGTCACGAATTAAAAAATTTTAAAAATTTGTTAATTAATTGAAAAAATTCTAAAAAATTAATCATTTTTATAACTGTTATCCTTATAAATTATTCATTGAGGATAGAGCTGGCGGGCCGCGAAAAGTTCCTATAATCGGAATTCATAATGTCAAAAGTTTCCATTTGTCACAACTGTTCCACTGAAGTTCCTATAGAAGTTGCCCATTTGATCATAACATGAAAGAACATGTTCCAACATAGAAAGAGTCATCAAGTTCTTCAAGTGAGAAAAGAATTGTACTTGTTCTGATGCATAGTAAAGTTGAGCATCATATATATGAAACTTTTGGATAGTGATCACTAGCAACTAGCAATTAATTTTCAGTAAGACAACAATGTCTTCTTCCAAAAGTGGTTCGAGATTATAAATATAACAATCACCAAAGGATTCCCAACAACTGGAGACAATAGACAACCAAAGTTCTAAGGTGCAATTAAATAAAAGTTAAAAAAGAAAAATATAAGTCCCACCTGCAATATTGATTTCAATAACCCATCAAATTGTATTGTCACCTTCTAAATATTGTTTTCTTTGGAAAAAGCCTTCTAAATATTGTTCACAGACGACTTTTTTAGCTTGGAGGTTAGGGTAGGAATACCAAGTTAATTTAATCCAAAAAAGATTCCTCAAAGACTTCCAATATATGGCATCAATCGGAAGAAAAATGATGAAAAGAAGAAACTTCATGAGAAGTAACAAAAAGAAGAAACTTCATGAGAGTTAACAACTATTACCAGCTTTCACTAGGGACTACAAATCTTCACTATCCTAAGGAGAAAAGTGAAGAATGCAACATAAGTGAGAATTTTGAAACCATGTCTTGAAACCAGTCTCCATAGGCAACGACTGCTGTATAACCATCTCTTGAAACGAGTGTCTAATTCCTTATACTTCACCTGTAACTCCTCTATCGGATTCTTTGCCACAACTATTTCTTTCCCCGCCATAAGTTGCTCTCTTACACTCTCTAATACACACTTTTTCATCCTACAAGGAGATTATAGGTAGGCCTATAACCAATTTTTTTTGTTTTTTCCAATACTAATCAATACATCCGATACGATCAGTATTTAAATTGGGTACGAAATTAAATACGAAATTAAAGAATTTCATACCAAATTCAAATCGATACTACCAATACCGCTTGTACCGATATGAAATTAAAAACTATTCTAAACTATGAGGTCTATATGATTCAATGAAGGAAAATGAAGTTTTAGTTTTTAACATAGAAATCGAAAAAGAAAACACACTAATACAACACAGAAATCAAGGATAAAATATAAAAATCAATACAAATATATCAAAATTACAACTAAAAACCACAACCCACAACAATACCAAACGACCCCGAAAGTAATCATCTACCATTTTCTGACTAATTCTGAACCTGACTATGTTATAACCAGATGAATTTATCTACATCTGTAAATAACCGTGTTCATACTTCATACCAGACCAAAGTTTGAGGGTAGCCCATATGACGATGGATTTTCTCTCAACCGTTAATAACTATAAAATATAATTCATCTCAAAAGAGTCTTTAGATGATAGATATTAGAGATTGATGCAGACTCCTGTAGCACCTAAATGATTGGTAGATTTTTTCAGAGAGAAAACATTCACATATTTGGACTTATAGTACTTGTATTTTTAGGTTCAAACGTAAATTTCCAAGAAGTGCTGGATAAACCAATGTCTGAAAATTAGTACATCCTTAGCTAAAAAGGAATGGGTGTGTAAAGACAAAAGCACCCCTTATACAACGGTGGGGCTGGGAAGGCCATCTACTCGGGTCCGAAAGATTTCTAAATTACAGAAAAGTGTGACAAACGGCAAGGACTGGAGCTTCGGTCAAGATTAATAGGTTCTGTCTTCCGTCACTCCCGATTACCATTTCCGACATTTCTTCATTATTACCATGTCAAGCACAGTTCGGTTCTGCATTGACCCTTTAATTGTATTTAGGTAGGGACATCTTCACTATCACGTCTTGGCAACTTGAAGGTAGTAGCTCCTGGATGAATCCATTCTTTGGCTTTTCTCTTTGAAAAGTTGTTCCTTTGGTCATTTGCTGCTAGCTTCAGGAAAGCTGAAACATTTTTGCTTCTTTGGTAGCTAGCAGGTTGAGTAAGCCTTTGTGAAAATCGGATCCTGTAAGTTCTTCTCTGAAATTTTTTTCTAAATTTACTCCACAATCTCTGACTTTTTTTTTTTTGGGACTTTATTCTCTGGATTTCATGTCCCTCCGATCTCAATTTTCCTCGGTAAAACTTTGTAGTTTTATCTGTTGATTATCATTCTGTTATCTCTTCCTGATTACGCACTATATTTTTGAAGAGGGTCCTTCCTTCTACACAGTCCTGAGGAAGACCGAAGACGGAAAAAAGAAGAATTGAAACGAGAGAAGAGGGGAGAGGGAAGTAGAAATGGCTAGTATCATTCTTTCCATTGGTTTGATGGTTGTGGGCTACTTGATTGACCAATTGATCGCACCGATCGGACCAATGATAGTGGAGTACTTGCTTGGTCCTATAAAAACTGTGGTTGCCTATGTATACTATTACAAGGACAACATCCAGAGCCTGAAGGAGGAAGTGGAAAAGTTGGTGCTTGTGAGGGAGAGGGTACAACATATGGTTGATGATGCTAGAAGAAATGGGGAAGAAGTGGAAGCTGATGTCAGGAAGTGGCTAAAAACTGTGCATGATATTGCAGAAGAAGCAAGTCGATCTTTTGATGTGGAAGAGCAGGCAGATACGAACTTTTTTGATGGATTATATCCCCATCTCATGCTTCGCTACCAAATAAGCAAGAAGGCAATGGATATGGCAAAGGTTGTTGGAGAACTCCAGGAAAAAGGTAGGTTTGATAGAGTCTCCTACTCTGTGACTGCAAAATGGAAGGGCATCACAACTGTTGAAGGTTACAAGAGCTTTGAGTCTAGAACGCCTATATCAAGAAAAATAATGTCTGCATTTCGCGATGAAGGTATTAGGATCATCGGTGTGTATGGGATGGGGGGTGTGGGTAAGACCACACTACTCAAAGAAGTTGGTAGACAAGCGTTGGAGGATAAGCTGTTTGATGAAGTGGTTATGGCAACTGTAACTCAAAATCCTGACCTGAAAAAGATTCAAGGGGAAATTGCAGACAAGTTGGGTATGAGATATGATGAGGAGAGCATAGCTGGCAGAGCTGGTCATCTTCGGGAGAGGCTGAAAAAGGAGAACAAAGTTTTAGTTATTCTAGATGATGTTTGGGCTAGCATTGATTTGGAGGCAATAGGAGTTTCTTTTGGAAATTGTAAAATACTGCTGGCATCAAGAAGTCTAGATGTATTATCCACTGAGATGAATACTCGGAAAAACTTTGGTGTGGGAGTGCTACCCTATGAAGAAGCCTGGGATCTTTTCAAGGAGATGGCGGGTGACTGTGTAGATGATCCTGAGCTGCATTATACAGCAACTGAGATAACCAAAGAATGTGCTGGCTTGCCAGTAGCAATTGTAACTGTTGCAAGGGCGTTGAGAAACAAAAATTCATTTGAATGGAAAAATGCCTTGCGGCAACTAAGAAGGCCTAACTCTATCAACATCAGGGGCATGCAGGCTGCCATATATGCAACTATGGAGCTGAGTTACTCTCAGCTGGAAAGTGAGGAACTTAAATCAACTTTCTTGCTTTGCAGTCTCATGACTCATAATGCTTCTATACATAACCTGCTAAAATATGGCATGGGTTTGGGTTTATTCCATGGTGTTTACACGACTGAAGAGGCACGGGACAGGGTGAATTCGCTGGTCCGTAGCCTCAAGGCTTCTTGTTTGCTGGAAGATGGTGACACCACTGATTCATTTAGTATGCATGGAGTTGTGCGTGATGTGGCCCTTTCAATTGCTTCTAGGGAGCAACATGCGTTTTTAGTGAAGGATGAAGCTGAGCTTGTGGAATGGCCAGATGATGATATGTTGAGAAAATGCACTTCAATATCTTTACAAAGTGATGTTGGAGAGCTACCTGAACAGTTGAATTGTCCTCAGCTTAAGTTCTTCTACATTGGGGGTAAGGATCCTTCTTTAAAATTGCCAGACAGAATTTTTGAGAGACTGGACGCACTTAAAGTCTTACACATGACATATGTAAACTCTCCTTCATTGCCTCTATCATTTAGTTCTCTGGAAAACCTTCGCACACTGTATCTTGATCGATGCACAATAAGTGAGACAGCAATTATTGGAGAGCTTAAGAAATTAATCATTCTTAGCCTTGCTGGGTCTGACATTAAACAATTGCCAAGGGAATTGAGAAACCTGACTAGGCTTAAGGTGTTGGATCTGAGCAATTGCGTTAACCTGACTGTGATACCGCCAAATGTTATCTCCAATTTGTCCCAATTAGAAGAGCTATATATGGCGAACAGTTATGTTGGGTGGGAGCTTTCAACATCCAAATATCAAAAAGGGAATGCTAGCATTGATGAGTTGAAGAATTTGTCTCAATTGGTCTCACTAGACATACAAATTCAAGATCCCAAGTCTCTTCCAAAGGACTTGCTCTTTGAGAGCTTGACAAGATATAGAATACTTGTAGGTGATGCCTGGGACTGGTGTGGTGAGTATGAAGGATCAAGAGCAGTAAAGCTTAATATAAGCAGACATTTGGAAAATGGGATCATGATGCTGCTGAAGAGAAGTGAGTACCTACTTTTGGACGGACTGAATGATGTGAAGAATGTGCTTGATGAATTAGATAGTGAAGGCTTTCCAAGATTGAAACATCTGCATGTCCAGAACAGCAATGGGATTCGGCATCTTGTTCATCCTGTGGAGGGGCATCTTTGTAGTGCTTTTCCCTCATTGGAATCATTGTTTCTTGAGAATTTGATTAACCTGGAAAAGATATGCCATGGTAAACTCACAGCTGAGTCTTTCCACAAACTTCAGACTGTGAATGTAGAGAAATGTGATAGGTTGAAGAATCTGTTCCCTTTATCCATGTTTAGAGGCCTCCTGCAGCTCCAAGAGATGAAAATAACAGACTGCAAGGTCATGGAAGAGATCGTCACCTGCGGAGATGATAAGTCAATTGACAATCAAGTAACTACAGAATTTAATTTCTCACAGTTACGCTCCTTGGAACTAAAGTACCTACCAAAGCTTGTGAATTTCTGCTCCAACACCAGGAGAGTTTGCGTTTCTCGAAAGTCGCCGACAGATGATATTAGTTCTCAAGAAACAATGCTTGGTACTTCCACATCATTTTCCGATGACAAGGTATCTGAGTAGCTTTCATGAGAGACAAGTTCTTTTTTTGTTTTAATTATTATATTCTTATTCTTTCATGACGTAAAATATCACTTCCCCGCTTCAAGTATAGGGATGGAAAATAATAAAAGTGGAGTAGTTCAAATTTATATCATTTCATTAAATGAACTGCGGCTTGATATTTTGCTAAATAATCACTGTATGATGAAGTAGAGATTTGAATGTTGTTAAAGAAACAATGATTGTGCTTGCAGATGGTGGCTCCTGACATGGAGACCTCGAAAACATGCTCAGCAGTCTCACAGAAGATATGGAACGAACAGCAGCTGCCTCGTCCTTCAGTATACCCACTAGAAATAACTTGGTTTCAGAATCTGACACTTCTACGTGTAAAGGGCTGCCATAATTTAACATATCTGTTGTCATTCTCTGCTTCTACAAGACTTGTCAAACTCAAATATTTTGAGGTACACAAATGCAATATGATTAAAGAAGTGCTAACGGTACTAGGGGAGGAAAGGATAGACACAATCCTGTTTCCAGAGCTGGAATTCCTGAGCTTGAAAGATCTTCCAAACCTCACAAGATTTTGTTGGGGAAACAATGTTTCATTTCCATCCTTGAGCAAGCTGTACATTAAACATTGCCCAAAACTGAAGGAATTCGTTTTTTGTCCTCGTACAAGTGCAGATGTCAGAATCCGCAAGGAGAGTCTTCATACTGCTGGGCCATCTCTTTTCAGTGAAAAGGTCTGATTGTTCTTTTTCTTCCACATTCTATTGTTTCTGTGCATCATATCCTTAATTTTTCAAGAAGCCCAATTTTAGTCATCATGAAGTTGCTTCTTGTGTTTAATTAACCAAAAAAGAACCTTTAGCTATATGAATCTGTTTGTACAGGTCAAATTCCCTGATCTGAAAGTGATAAAAATCTCGCACTTACATAGCACAACAATGCTTTGGCACAACCAACTCAGCGAAGATTCCTTTTGCAATCTCAAGAAATTGAAAGTTAAACACTGTGCAAAGCTGCAGTCAATTTTTCCATCTACTACACTGAGAAGGTTGCAGAACCTAGAATCATTGGTAGTGATTGACTGCCATTCTTTACTGGAGATATTTGATGTCCAAGCTGATAATGTTAGGGAAATACGTGTTGCAACTGCCGGATTAAGAAATTTTCAGTTATCTCGTTTACCTAAGCTGAAGACCATATGGAGTAAGGATCCTGAAGAGATTCTGACTTATAGAAACATACAATCAGTAAGCATTTTCAATTGCCCTAGTTTGAAAAGTATTTTTCCAGCTTCTCTAGCCAAAGGTCTGGAGCAACTCAAACAGCTTGAGGTAGACTATTGCTCAGTGGTAGAAATTTTTGCAAATGGGAAAGGACTTGATGTAGCAGAGATTCTTGTGTTTCCCAAAGTGACTTGCTTAAGACTTCAAGCTTTACCCGGACTCAGGAAAATTGCCTCTGGTTTACATATAGAATGGCCATTGTTGAAAAAGCTAGAGATAAATGGATGCCATGAAGCGGAGATGCTTGCTTCAGATTGTAATAGTTTCCGAGAACTACAAGGGGTTGGCCAACCTGATCTCCCTGTTCTGCGACCCCTCTTCCTGATTGAAACGGTAAAAACTTAAGATTTTACATTTATGCCTTTTTGAGTCATAGTTGGAAGTAGTTAACTGGACTGGACTAATCACAATGCCTCTTCATGTATCTTGATTAGATGAGTCTCAAATTTGACAAATGATCGTTATGGTGGGTTAATATATGGTCAATACATTGTAGAGAAACATTGATCAAATCAATTATTTTTTATTATTTTCAGGATGCATTTCCTATTTTGGAAGAATTGACACTGGAGAGAAATGTGCTTCTCAAGGAGATATGGCATGGTGAATTTTTGGCGAAGTTCTATGCTAAGAACCCTTCACAGTTGAGAGAACTGAAGTTGTCAAAACTTTTTTCTTTGACATATATATGGAAAGAAGATTCCTTTCCATCTCTGATTTTCCAAAATCTGGAAAATCTGGACATTTCATACTGTGGCCGTTTAAAATCTCTAGTACCATCCTCAGTTTCATTCGAACACTTAACAATTCTGGAGATTTCGTACTGCGACAGATTGCGATATCTGATAACCCCCAAAACAGCTAAAAGTATGGGGCAACTCGTAAGAATGAAAGTAAGCGAATGCCAGACGCTAAGAGAGATTGTGACAGACAAGAAAGATGAGGCAGAAGATGAGATTGTTTTCAGACACTTGGCTTACTTGGAGCTCAACTGTTTGCCAAGGCTTTCGTGTTTTTCCTCAGGAAGTCAGACCTTCAGCTTCCCGTCCCTTGAAAATGCAACTGTGAAAGAGTGTCCCGAGATGAACAAATTCTCCAGTGGAGTTTCGAATATGCCAAAGCTGAGAAAGTTTCTAACACTGAAAAAGAATTTGGATGAGGCTGCGAGGATGGTTTTTATGCCAAGATACACCAGATGGTCGCTGAGGTGGTAAGTGTTCCTTCACCAAATTTGCTTAGTTCTGAGAGGAGTAGTAGAAATTTTCATTTTCTCATTACATTCTGTTTCCATTGATTGAATGAAGTTGTTAATCTCTATATAAGGTAATCTGATCGATCATTAACATAGTTTTAGATTTTTCTCATACCTTCCATATACTGAAACTGAGATCCTTTCATGGGATTACAGAAGGGTACACTATGTAGCACGTACGAAGATCCGGTGACCATTTATAAATGGACATGATTTAGCTTTATAATTCCCTGTTGTCAAGAAGAAGGTGGCTCGGAATGATCCTCATTGCTCATGCTCTATGAACGGTGAGAGACACTTGATCACGTATTGTTATTGTACTTTTGCGTCTGTGAAGACACGACAATGTCATTGGCTTTCAAACTTTTTCTTCTTTAATTTGGATTTCATGACACGGGAAGACATTGTCTTTGATTCATTAGAGTTTCTATGTAATAGAAAAATAAGAAATGAAGGGAAAAATTAATAATGGTGAATTGGAGAGGAATAAACCTTTTTTGTTGATAAAGATTGTCACACCACTTTATTATGAAAGGTACTAATTTATAGACTTTGTCATTACCTACCTACACCTAAAAAAATACTCTTCAACCTTACAAAAATTTTAGACTTCAATAATTTGGTGAGAATGCAATTGTCAATATACTTGTTTCTTTCATGTGCAACTGGATTCTCTCACCTAGCACATAAATTTGACTCATTAAATTATCCAAAGGTGTTACTTGACATGCACTAGAGGCTATAACAACATATTTTGTCTCAGAGGTTTGAAAATGGAATAGTAGTTTGTTTTTTTGATGACCACGAGTAAGCTACAACACCATAGCTAAAACAGTAACCTGAAGTACTTTCACAATCATCTAAATGCCCAACTCAATCACTGTATGAATATCCAACAAGATCACAATTATCAAAGAAAAAAAGAATAAAATAAACTAAAATCATGAACGCCCTTTAAGTATCACACGATATGTTTAGCTACTTACAAGTGAGACTAATAAGGTGACTTTATAAATCTGCTAACTAAAGGAACTTAATAAGAAATAGCCAGCTTTGTGCATATAAGAGATCTTAAACTTCTCATAATCTACTTGAATTATGTTGAATCAATAAATGGTCTTTCTCGTTTCTTTATCAATTTTGTACGGACCTCTAAGTGCGTTCTTGAAGGACTACAACTAAACGTTTGATAATTGTTTAAGATCTCATCAACATATCTTTTTTGGAAGATAAAAAATTCCATCATCTCTTTGAACGACTTCAATACCAAAGAAGTTATGACATTAGGCCAAGATTGATAATTTCAAATTCTTGCATTATAGAATTCTTGCAGGCTTTAACCATGCTTGGATTATTTCTTGTAAAAATTAAGTCATCAGTGTTTAGGTACACTACTGAGATATTATTTGAATAAATGACTTTCACATATAATGGGTGCTTAGACGGGCCTTTTTCAAAATCAGCTTTAAGGAAAGAAGAATCAACTTGCTGATTCCAAACTTTTAAAGTTTGTTTTCAATCATTACACTTTGTTCTTATTGCCTTGTTTTATAAAATTAGGAGGTTGCTTGATGGACACCTTTTTCTTTAAGTGGGCCATTAAGGAAAACTAACTTCACACCCATTTGATGAATCTTTTAATGATTTTGTGCAACCATAAAAATCATAAATATTTTTACTGCCATTGGAGCAATTGGAGAAAGAACATTTTAATTGTTGTATCCTAGTGATTGCTCGAACCCCTTTTCCATTAGTCTCGCTTTATGTCTCTCAATTCCACCATTTGATTTGATCTTAATTTTGAAAACCCACTTCACATAAATAGATTTATGGCCTCATGAGAGGTTAGTAAACACCCATGTACCATTTCTTTCTATTTCTTTCATTTTCTCATGCATAGCCATTAACTAGTTAGTATTTTTAACTGCTTCTTCCAATGTCATACGTTCAAATCTACAAAGAAAGCAAAGTATACTTGTTTTCCATCATCATCGACTTTACGATCAAGATTTACCTCATAATCTTATAGATGTATCGCCTGTTGACAATGTTGATGTTTGCTAAAAAAATTTATGTGGATCTTTAGAATTTGCCAAAGAAAAAATTGTAACATCAAACCTTTTAGAGACAATCTTTTTAGTTGCATTAGAACTAAGAAATTCAATTCTAAGCAATCTTACCCTGTTGACAGTGGTAAAAAGTTTGACATAATACTTCTTAATTGTCTCTAATGCTTTCATTTTTGCATCCCAAACTCCCTAATTAAATTCAACGCTTACATCTTTTAATTCTCTCATTGCCTTCATATTCTTACTTCAGAAAATCCTATATCTCCTATGCTAATTTCAATATCATAATTCTGGTAAAATGATTAATACAAATACAATGGCAAACATGTATAATTTTTATACTTTGACTTCATTTTCATTTTTTCTTCATGATTCTTGATTTGTGCAATTATTGGATTGTTAGGTAAGGGAGGAATCTTGAGTCCTCCTCTAAAACTTCCACAGATCACTTGCATCAATATAAGCTTCCTTATAACTACCTAAACCTAGTAATGTTCACCCTTAAACATTGGAGGAGCAATAGCTATGAAAGGTAATTTGAAATCCATAATAAATAGATGACTTTAGTTGGAACAAAATAGGTTTAAATGAAGTGTGCCCTTAAATTCTCATCATCCCTTAAGAACAATTTGTTTATCACCAATTTATTAGATTATGAGCACAAACAACACTAACATAATAAATAAATGATAACATAAAGATTATAAAAGAAAACTTTTTTTGATATATTATTCTTAAAATAACACATCCTTAAATACAAAGATTTAAAGAATGAAAATTTCTAAGAATCTCCTCACAATCAATTGACATAAATTATTAGACTAAAAAATGAAAACTAATAAAGCCCTCAACTAGAAAAAAACAACTAAGAAAACAAAAAGGAAATAACTAAAGACATAGTCAAGAACTCTATATTTATTTTCTTTCGTAGATAATGATGTAAAGATCAACAATTCCACTCTTATATTATTAATTTGTGTTTGCTTTATTTCTCTATTCGATCAGCGCATACTATAATGGAAGGCCCCTCTCACTCTCTTTTTATTTTAAATATAGTGTGGATATGTGTGTAATAAAGATATGTGTGTTGAACTATTATTGTGCTATGTTAAATAAATTGGTATAGATTTGGATAAATATGTTATAACTTATATTAAGTGATTTGTATTGTGTGTTATCAATGATATGAGTTATAGATTAATCATTATGTGTTGCATGAGATGATGTGGTCCAGTTGGACATATTAAAATGCATAGCATTGATTGAGGGTGAAAATTGAATGAAGGAGAAATTGAGGATATAAATATATACCTTAGAATATGTGATTAGCATAGGTTAAGAATTAAGTTATTATGAATAAATGGGCTTTATTTTTTAAACTAATGCAAGAAAATAATTGATTTATAAAAATAAATAAATTGAATGAGACAACAACAATAAGACAATTAAAGTAAAATATACAAATTGTACATGATTTAGTTTTGTCTACATCTATAAAAAAAGGGGAGGAAAAACTTCTACTATGATAAATTTTAGTTGATTATATACTATAAATCAAGTAGTTTAACTTTTAAATGCAAAAGCCTATTATTATGGTTTAACTATACTCTAATTTTCAATCAATCTAGTCCTAAACCAATTAAAGGTAAATGCACCTTGTCAACAAGTAGTATAAACAATGAATCACCAATTAGGAATCTGAGTATAATACTAAATCAATTAGTGTTTAATTATCTAGACAACTCTAAATGGATTGAAAAATAAAAACAAAAATAAGAAGGAACTAACTAAAATAAAAAGAGACAATGTTCAATATATGATAAATTAGTCAAGCCTTCATATTTCAATAGGTTAACAATAAGAAATAAATCGTTGGACAAATTTAAAACATTTATCATTGAAACAAAATATAATCATTGGCTAAGGAAATACTTTTTCCCTTTTAAACTCAATTAATCTATTTAATTTAATAAATAAATTGGAATAAAAAGGCATGAATCTTAAGATGTTTAAACTTAAGTTCATCAGATCTAAGAATCCTTACAAAAGACTTGAGAGTCGGTTAACATCTAATTTCAATTGTGTCACTTAATTAATCTTTCAAAAAGCTAATGGTCGTATGCCTTTTAATCATCTAAGCATCTAACTAAGATTACCAATTAAATCAATATCAGATTACACACTTTAATTAGGCAAATATTTTCCAAACATATAAAATCCATTTAATCTTAACCCTAAGTAAACAAATTAAGTTCACATATTCAACAATGAAATAAGAATATAAAAAGAAAAATACATATCCATTAATGAAAAATAAGAGTCAATACAAAATAAGAAAATAAAAAGATAAAGGAATACAACTAAAATTAACCTTTTTCATTGAAATCCCACTCTTCAATCTATCTTGAATGCTCTGGAAGGTTCTAATCCACTGATTTAATTCATAGAAAGAACAAAAGAAAAGAAATCTAAACTAAACCTTAACTAAGAATGAAAAACATCACTTTCTAATATATCATATGTTTCTCTTCTTCCTCCTCAATCTCCCCCTTCTTTGTGTTTTTAACCTCTTGATATATGTCTTAAGTGGCTGCTAGTGTTTTAGGGACGTTTGCTTATAATTTCCCCACTTTATCCTTTAAAAATAACAAAAATGATTTGTAATAGTGACTTAAACAACGATTATTTACTGCATAATGGCGTCATTTAACTACTACCATTTAAGTCTTAGAGTCGGATTTCAATGATAGTTCCTTAAGTTATCAATGATGACATTAATCCTTTTAGCATTCGTTATTGGTATATTGTTCCAATATAGTGAAAGCGCTTCAATTTGCGTCTTTGATATATATTTTTAAAATTCTTTTCTATTCAATGAAGTCCAAATAAGCATGAATCTGTAATTTCATCAAAAGAATTCATAAATAAGACAATTTTATAAATATTTATGGGTGAAAACATATTAAAACATGGCATAAAACCAATATGAATCACTCTTAACACACACACACACACACACACATATCTCAATCCAATAAAGTGTATAACTTCATCTTTTTCTCTATCTAAATATCTCTTTTTAGAAACTATAAATTGATTCATAAAGAACTAATGCTAGAGGCTATCAATAAAAGGTGGGATTCTTGCATATTTTCCTTTAAAAGTAGTCACTTACTAATGCATAATGAAGTATCTTCTACTATATGGTCTTTTTCATATGTCTAACTACATGTAAATCATCAATTAAAAAGGGTAAGTTGTCTTTGCTTGATCTTTAAAAAAGATGGGCCATCTTTTTATCCAAACGCCACATCATTTTCCATTTAAGTACTAACCATGTCGCCTAACCAAATGAAAATTGGAATCATATTGTTAATCCAAGTAAAATGCATGAAACTCAAATAAAAGTAAGTTAGGATGTATTGACTATCAATGTTTGGCATTTTTTAGATAAATGATCGATTTAATCTAAGACAAAAAATAAGCAAGGAGCCGACTATATGACTATCAATTTGCTGGTCCTTAAATCTATTACCTTTAATATTTTTTAAATTACCCATGCACACTAGCAAATGGTTTAAGATATGCACGGATAATTTAAGAAATATTGAATGTTATTAATGTTTATTTTAACATGACTTAAATAGAATAATTGATTTCTAAAATGAATTAAATTGCCACCTTACCCTATTAAAAAATATTTAGAATAATTATAAAGAAAAATGAAATAGAGAAGTCCTAAATCGAGGACCCATTATAAAATAGGGAATCCTAAAATAGATGTTCCATAGTTTTTATGATTTTGAAAGGATTAACAAAGGGATCTAATTTAATAAGGAAAATCAAAGTTATCTCAAAGAAAAGGAATGGAATTATTAAGTTCATTAACTTGAAAAAATTTAAAGAAAAGATCAATTAGAAAAGAGAAATTGAATGAAAGTTTAGATATTTAGGGGAAAAATTGAAATAGAAATGGGCCTTCAAAACTGAATTGAAGGTTTTCTAATGTTGGAAAATGAATAACTGGTCTAGAGTTTCTTTAATAATTTTAAGGTACTAAACTATTTAAGCTAACAAACTTATTGAAACAAATAAAAAAAAAGAAGGTTTAGGAACAAAAATTAAACTTGACAAAGAAATGGAATTATACTATTGGGACCTATACGTCCAAACTAAAATTATAGAACTTAATCAATTATTTATGGGAAACTTAAGTTTTATAGATTATTGATTACCAGTTTGATTAATTATAACTTACTAGATTCTCTCTCTCTCTCTCTCTACATTTTTTCATTATTGGGTCACACATTCATGTAAATAAACAATAAAAGAAGAACAAACATAAATAAGCAAACATGAAAGATAAGAAAATAAATTTTAATTTTAATTTTTTAGTTAGGTGTATACCAAGTACTTAGAACGTATACACTATATGAGTAGGCACTTCAGAACTAAGGATCTAAATGAGGGTTTAACATTTTATTTAATGATTAAGTCCAAAGAAAAAATTCAGTTAGAAATGATTAAGTCCAAAGAAAAAAATGCGGTTAGAAACGATTAGATAACAATTTATTACAAACTTCTTTTTTTCATATAAAATAGTGTTAAAGTTCAAGTAAACTTTTTTCTTGGGTTGTTGGTCTTGTCTGATTGATATTAAATTGAATTGGGCTTAAGATTAACATTTGTCCCCTCCCCCCCCCAAAAAAAAAATCTACCATAAGGATTATATTTCTCTTTATCTTTTACTTACGGGATACCTAAAAAATGCTTGCTTTGACAACTCCTTAATAATAAGGATCATGAAAGGAAAACATAAATAAATAATAGTTAGTTAAAGTTGACATATATAAAATGAAGCATGATCAAAGAACAAAAATATAAAGGAATGACTTCGGATTGTGGCCCTAGGGGGTGAATAGGGGCATTTTGCTCCTCTTTACCCCTAAAATCTTCAATTTTTATTATAAAATTCCAAAAATTTAAAGTTTTAAATTTTAAAATCCTAAATTATAAGATACTAATCCATGAAACCTTTAAATTTTAAACCTTAAACTTTAAATCATGAATCCCTAAATAATAAACTATAAATCTTAAATCTTAAAATAATATAATAATAAATTTGTATATCATAAAACATGGTAATTACAATAGGGCGATTCATTGATTCTACTACAAAATTACCATTTTGCTTCTAGAGAAAGGGGGTCCCCTAGGGACAACTAGTTTTTCCCCTTTGCATTTTAGTCTTTTTCCATGTCGTTTGTTTGTTATTTTTAGCTTCCTTGATTTTTTTTCCTTTTTGTATTATCAGGTAGAGTTTTTTTCTTCATGTATCCTTCTTTTTTTATTTTAATCCTTTTGTTCCCCAAATCTTTCAATTAAACCTAAATTCCTTTTAAATTCTATGTTTTCAATTTTCAATTCTTATAAATATAAAAGAACTAAGAAATAAACTAATTAAATAAAAATAAAGTAAGACAATATATGCTTTTGTTATTAAAAATGTAAGAATTGTTGTAGGTCCTCCTAAGCGAAGTCTATTTTTAATTAAAAAGAAACCCATTGAATAAGAATTTTGGTATAACCATCTATACACTTCTGTATCTTCTTCCCCTTGGTGTAACCATTTTGTGTAATTTTGGTGTTATTTTATTTGATTTATTTTGTATATTCATATATGCTCTTTCCAATTTTATTAAAAAAGGAAAATATTATTATTGTGCTATTACTTTCGTTGTCTGCCTCTTTTCCTTTTCCAATAAGAATATAAATAAACATGATTAATTTTAGTAAAAACTTCTATTGAGAACTTAAATTGTAGATAAGAAAGGAAAAACAAATGCATTATAAAAGAAAAAAAAATTAAAATGATGGATCTCTAACTCTTTCCTCCTAATAATTCCATATTAACATTGTCAGCAAATTCTGTTGCATTTTATGATGTGATAGTAAGTATTGTTACCTTCAGGAAGACATTCGTGCTTTTTTTTTTATGTGGTCAAATCATAAATGCAGTGTAATTGATTTTTGTTTCTATTAAGTTATTATTGTGTTTTTTATATTTTCAAAAATCGTGTTTTTTTTATTGAATTTACCTAATGCATATATTTTATTTGACCTATTTATTTCCAAAAATTAATTAAGAGGAGGAGTGAAAGTGCCAGGCTGAGATATCAAGGTGTGATCTACCCAAGCTGAGATATCAGGGTGTGGTCTATGTAAACATTTTAGCTTAAATACTATTTTAAAATTGCTCATTAATATATATACGACATTCCTTTCATTTTTTGGGCATTATTGTCAGATACAAGAGAAAAAAATGTATTTTAGTTTGTGAAAAGAGCACATGGCATAATTTTACATAGATATTAGGGTAAATATCACCAAACACCCTTGTGGTTTGTAAAACTATCAATTAGGCCCTTTACTTTGAAAACTGTCAAATAAACCTTTATACTTTCAAATCTTTTTCATCTGTCAATCTCTCTGTCAGTTTTGTCTGACGTGGACTAACGACACCACGGGTCAGTAACTTAGCATGGGTACGTGGATCGAATATGCCACGTGTCAGCCACATAAATGCCATGTGACTACCATGTGGCATATATTTTTTTGCAGATTTTTTTATTCAAAACGGTGCCTGTTTACGTTTAGGTCTTCATCTTCTCCGTCAATTGCCTTTCCTCTTTCCTTTTCATCTTCTTCGTCGACTGTAGACGCTGCTCGTGACGCCCTTTAATTGATTTGCCGGTACGCAATCCTATCCTGTCTCCTCTCTCTACCACTGGGCCCTGTCGCTCCTCCTCTCTTCGCTACTACTCCCTGTTGTGGCGTCTCCCCTCTCCACCTCCTGCCTTCTTCTGTTTCATTTGTGTTTTTTTGTCTTTTCTCTACCACTTGTAGACGCTACTCCATGCTCCGTGCTATGGCGTCGCACTGCTCCTTTAGTTAAGGACTGATGGGTTCACCACAGCTATTCTTCTCTCCTCCGCTGGTCATCTTTTGTTGTCGGGTTATGGACTAGTGGGTTCCCCTTTACGTTTTGGATGTTAGATTCCTAGTCTCCAAGAATGGAAGCTTTGCAACAGCCACTTATAGATAAACTTTCACATTTATCTCTAAGCCCTAAAGGTTCTGGAAATTGGAAGTTAGGTCAAGCAATTCAAGATAAAGAATTTAAGAATGCTGTGAGGTACTAATAACCTACTACTAATGCAACCCCTCCAGTGTTTACACCTTTGATTCCATTGATACAAGTTAACGGGTTTCTAATACTTTGTCAGAGATTATGTGGATACTATCATGTCTTTGTTGAAATTTTGTCACACTCTAACTTCATGATTTCTCTTGTGGCAAGCTACTGAAGAGTGTTTGGGAAAAGGCATATTTGCTTGCAAAGATGGTGTTAGTTTCAAGAAAATTAGAAAGAGAACAAGATATTTCTCTCTTTTTGTGATTAGTTGTAAAATTGTGAAGGTGAGGAAGTGTATTATAGTCTTTCCAACTGATGAGGTTCTATTTGTTCTTGAGCAGGACTTCCTACTCAAGTCAAGAGAGTACTTTATAATAAAATTGAACACCTTGTGGAAATCACTC
>JAOXYD010000003.1:15433660-15460659 GCA_028565735.1 Pinacopodium congolense | reverse complement strand
TTATTTATGTTTTGTGTTTTTATTATTATTTAATTATTAATGTTGGGTTAGAATTAAATTTTATTGGTGTATTTATTCATTGTCTAGGTAAATTAAATTTAAAAATGAAAGTTAAAAAGAAAAAAAAAGAAGTAAAAGCTCACAGAAGCCTACTTCCCAAAGCTAGATCTAGCGCCAAACCCGCTCTTGGACAGTCCAGATAGAGCCTAACGCCCCTACTACCCGCGTGTCCAGCACTCCAAGCTCGCGTGCTTGCTACACAACTTGCCCCAGCAACCCGGCTCACCTTTGCCTTGCCCAGCCCATGCGCCCCTGGGCCACGCACCTATTGTGCACCTGAACTGTGCCTCCTACAGTCTAGTCTGCCTCAGCAGCAGCCCTCCTCTCAGCAGACTAGCAGCCCCTGTCCAAGAAGAGAAGACCTAAGAAAATAAAAAAGACATCATCAGACAGAAATAAAAAAGACAAATGGGAAGTGCAGATAGAAATCAATTAGAATAGGGAGAGATAGTGGATAGTAGAAGGAGAACAGCGAGGTGAGCAACAGACCAAAGAGAGAAAAAAAACGTATTTTCGGGAGAGAATCAAGAAGAAGGAGAGCAAGCTCCAAGCCACAAGCATAAAAATTTCAGGAGTTCATCAAGTTTTATATTTTATTTTCATATTTATTTTATTTTATTTTTATTTTATTTTTATTATATTGTGCATTTTCAAGAATATATACTTGACTGAATTTATTATTATTATTATTTGTGGCTAAAATATTTTGGGGATTTTTTTTTGAATTATTTGGGACCCTTTGTTTGTTAATTTAATTTTAAGAATATTTGTGTTGTTTATTGAGCTTAAACCCTACAACAAATCGAGATAGTGAGTTGGGTAATTTGTTTTAGATGTGCAACGAGTGTTGGCATTTAATAAATATATAGACAACAAGGTATTTATTTATTAGGAAGAGATTTCGATAAATTAATATACTGCTTATAGGTTAGCTTCATATCTGGTTAAATGTTTAGGAAAGGCTTTGCATGTCGAGAGATCTCAAAGTTAATCCTATATTATTGATCTAGTGAAATTTAGTTGCATCTTGAGAGAGGGTAGCTAAAATATTAAGAAATCTTGGGCCAAATATAAATTAGATAATCTTATGAACCTTCACCTGATCATGAAGCTAGATTAGCTATATTACTTGAAATGAAGGATTTAATGAGATAATTTAGAAAAATACATTCCCTTGTTACAGAAATTGGAATTAGGGATATGAATCTTTTATTATTCCAACTAGAATCCCAAATGGCACAATTGGAAGAATCCATTCAAGGATATTCTTCATTTCTATTGAATGCTTCCTGTGGGATAGAATCAAGTACATTAAATACCTTCGACAAGCATAATGATGGGCAAGAGTTTTCTTTTTCCTTTTAACAAAATTATAATGAGTAAGATTTTTTATTTCCTTATGATCTTAATGATGTTGAAATTGACGAATGTCTGAATCATTACCAAGCTCTTGGTTTAAAAATTGTTGGAAATTCTAAGGAGGCTTTAGAAAAAGATGAATTGATTTTTCATTTAGATAATGATGTGAAAGTCAATGTGAGTAAGATTCCTAGCCATGATTTTGAAAGTGAAGCATTTGAACATTTTGATGTAACCTTAGAGAGTTATAAATCACTTTATGACTTTATGGTTCAATTAGCTCAAATTAAAAATCGAGACTTTTCCTTAGAAGAAGAAACTAGTACAAGTCATGAAGAAAATATCATTGGTGGTGGGGAAAAGATTTTGATTACTTCAAAGAAGAGTGGAATGGAGGCTTATGATGAGATTGATAAGGATGAGGCAAGTGAAGTAGCATGTGAGGGCATCGATTTTCTAGGTGTTACTACTTTTATTCTTAGGTCAAAAGTAGTAATTTTAACCTTCTTCGATGGTACTTTATTAAGGGTAAGATCTTTATGTTGTTTTTCTTCGAAGTTATGATTTGTGATACTTTTCAACACTTACTTAAAGGTGTAAGGATCGAAGGAAAGTTAGCTTGCCCATATGATAAGAATGGGATAAATCAATTAGATGGTGAGTTAAACCATTTTTTGGGAGGCATCCCAACCATCTATTAAATTCTTTTATGTTAGTTTGGTGTGCTTTAGGTTTGAGTTTAATCTAGTATGCTTTTGGAGTGTGTTTCTAAGTTGGTTTTAACCTTTTAGTGTTTTGATTTGCATTCTTTTGTTTTGGTCTTATAAAGCCTCTTTTGAGAATCCTTAATGCAAGCCTAAGTGTGTTTGTTTCATTTTATTTAGTGTGTTACTGAGGTCTTTTGTGAAGTCTAAATTTGTTTCAAGTTGTTTAGTTTTCTTATTTTAGTCAAGTTTTAAGTATTTTAATTATGTATGTTTTTTGTGATTTTTTGTGTGTTCTTTTTTAGTGTTTGAATGTGTTTCTTTTTTAATTTTATGTGTGCTTTTAATTTAATTTAGTTTTTTATTTTTTCTTTATCAAATTTAAGTGTTTAAGTCTTTTCTTTTAAGGTTAAGTATTTAATTCAAGTGTCTTTGAATCCTCTTATAATTTAATTTCAGTGTTTTTTAGTGTTTTTAGCCTTGATTCATGTTTAATTTGTGTATTTAATATGTCTAGAATGATAAAGACTTGAATTGGGATTGATTTTGGTTAGTTTGGTGTGATTTTGCAAGTTTATAATTGTTTTCCAGAGAGCAAAATGGCGGGAGGAATCATCCTTGGATTTAACCTTCTGGCCATGGGTTTTACTCCTGTCTGAAGACTTAAATGTGACCACTTAAGTGACTTAATTTAACTCCTTAGGTAATGCCATTTATCTCAATGTTTCACATATAAATAACGCAGTTTCATGTCTTTTTTCAATTTCTTCGCCAGACCCCTTCTGTCTCGACTCCTTTCACCCCTTCTGTCCAAATATTATGTTCTTAGTATTTATTTGTCAAATTTTCTATCTATAACAAGATTTTACTAAGAATCCCTTAGAAACTTGCTAGAATCTCTCAAAAGTCCTCTGTGTCTATTCAGTTATACTATTTATTCTAAGGTATTTTCCCATTTTTCTTGAGTTTGAGTCATCCAATTCCTTAGATTTTTATACCATTGTGTTATAAATTGCATAAGTTTTTTAATGCTATCAAGTCTGTGGCCTAATTTCATCATCAAAATTTAGGGATTTTTCCAATGAATAAAAAATTCACGACATTATTTCAAAATTTATTTTCTAAATTTCTTTATTCTTTTTTACTTCTTTTTATATGTTTATTGAAATATTTTAGTTTAGATGACACCTAGGATACTTGAGCTTCTAGTTCCAAATTTAGGCAACAATTTCATTATTCTAGTTTTACCAGTCAAGAAAACATTGATTGGTTTGAGGCCTGACGCAATAACGAATTCATTATCGAGAGGTCCATTGAAGTTGATGTGGAGGCAGGATTCCATGTAGATTCGATGATACATATCTTTTGTATAAGTTATGGTATGGATTAGCAGCTATAAAATGATTGTTTTTAGCCAGTTTTATTTTAGAAAGTATAAGGAATGTATTTCGATTACTCGCCATACAAAGAACTTTTGTTATCCATATTTACTCTCGAAGATCTTTGAGGCATCAGGAGTTTCTTTTGTTAGTAAGGTAGCTGTACATCTAACCAAAACCATTTCTTATTCACTTTTTAAGTTTTGGCCATATTATCGAGTTAGTAGGGAGTGGAGGAACGCTACTTTTAGAAAATTACAGGCAAGTGAGTGTGTTGATGTTGTTGATATTCCAATATCTGCCATTATTCTAGCTTATGAGGAAGGTATAGGAGAGGCTTTCTCTGAGGCCACTCTGAGCATGCATAGGCCACCCCCATGTTATCATACTCGAGCCTATGTCCCTTATAAACCTTCTTCTGCGCCTTCCTCTGATAAGAGATCCATTCTTCTATCACTTAAGATTTGACTAGTGCTTATAGAATAAACCGTGGAAAGTATTAACTAGCAAGTAATGAGGAACATCAACAGGTGGATGATTTCAGTTTTGATTTTTAGTTGTTTCTACTTACACATTTTGTTCTTGGACATGTGCTTTTGTTGTTTATCTCAATGGGTTTTTTCAGTTGTATTTCCATTTCTTTAGTTGTAGTTTGGCTGCTTCTTATGGATTATGGGTTCTTTTGCATTATTTAGACTCCATTTATTTACTTAGATGACTTATATTTTTATCTATAGAGCGTGGTTTCTTTCATTTGGTCTCTTGTGCTTTCATTTTGCTTTTATCATTTTCAATTGTAAGCAAAGACTCAAAATTTGAATGTTCACTTCAAGAGAGCATTAAAAGATGTTTTCATTTTATTTCGAGCGCTTTCCTTCCCTTTATATATCATTTTAATCTTTCAGATTGCTTTGATAACCATGAAAGATAATGTTAAGCTTAAGTGTGGGGGAGGGAATGGTTATTTCACACTTTATGTTTAATTACCCACAAGTTTACCCTTTTATCTTCTTAAAGATAATCTATAATTGTTGGGAATTTTTTTAATTTTGATTCATATCATTGGCATTTTTCTTTTTCTTTTTCTTTTGATTATTTTTTATGAATTAAGATGGTATATTTTTAATTAATCATGTCTATTGATATTTGACTTTGATTTCTTCAAAATTTGAATAATGAATATTTAATGAGTATAA
Source organism: Pinacopodium congolense (assembly GCA_028565735.1). NCBI lineage: Eukaryota > Viridiplantae > Streptophyta > Magnoliopsida > Malpighiales > Erythroxylaceae > Pinacopodium > Pinacopodium congolense. Next base: position 15,455,961 of record JAOXYD010000003.1, on the reverse strand, counting down.
TACTTTTCCAAGAATAAAATGTATTTTTTAAAAGGGATTCATAGCTTCTTTAAGAAATTTCATATCTTATTTAAATTGAATTCAATTTCAAAATCGAAATGAAAAGGAAAAAAGAACATAAAAGAAAAAGTGCTTCAAACTTTAAAAGTAAGCAATTTTTTATTCACTCTGCTGACTTCAAACTAATTAGTTGAACTTAAAATTTATGATAGTATCTATTTTATGCTAGATTACTCAATTGAGTAATTGAGGATGCTCATAATAAAATTTTCATCTTCCTGTAAAAAGATTTAATGACCTCCCAATCAAGCCATAAAACCTCACATTATTGTTTCAAGATTGTGCTTAATGTTTAAATGATGTGATTTTGGTTAAAATATGATTCATTTTGCTTTAGGAATGTTCATTTTATATTTGAAAATGACTTGTGTTAATTAGATTGAAGTTTGAATGAATATGAGGTTTTCTTAAGTTATTTGTTAATTTACATGCTTGATTAATCATATAGCATCGTAAGGATTTGTTTGATGATTGGATGATTGAGGAAAGGTTTCAAAGATATGATTTGACGAATTGTTTATTTTTCTAAGGTTATATGTTGTTTTGTAATTGATAATGGATTGATTTCTTGGAGGATGTTGTTCGCTGGTTGAGTGATTAAAAATGGGTGTTCTTTAAACCGATTTTACTTTTTAAACTAAAATGAAATTAAATAAAAACCAACGTGACGAAAGGCAAGTGCACCTATCGAACAAGTAATAAAGCAGAGTAATTTTAAGACTCTGAGTGTAGAACCCACAGGAAAAGAGAGGTGAACTAATTGACTGCAGGGGCTCAAACCTGCCAAGTGGAGGTGAAAATGATGGAGAGTATTGGATAGATTTGCCAACAAATGATGATGCAAGAAATTTTGTGAAACGAGGAGACTTAGAGAGCGGTGAGCTATATGTTCATGTAAAACCAGCTTTAGGAGGAACTTTTACTGATATTGCAATGTGGGTTTTCTGTCCTTTTAATGGACCAGCCACCATTAAAGTTGGGATAATGAGCATACAAATGAGCAGGATAGGAGAACATGTGGGTGACTGGGAACACTTCACTCTTCGTGTAAGCAATTTTACAGGAGAGCTATGGCAAGTCTTCTTCTCACAGCACAGCGGTGGTTGTTGGGTGGATGCTTCAGAGTTGGAGTTCATTGAAGGGAATAGACCAGTTGTTTACTCGTCAAAATATGGACATGCAAGTTACCCTCATGCTGGTACTTACCTTCAAGGGTCAACGAAGCTTGGAATTGGCGTGAGAAACGATGCTGCTCGAAGCAAATATTTTGTGGATTCAAGCAGAAAATATCAGCTTGTTGCTGCAGAGTATCTTGGTGATGGAGTTGTAGCAGAACCCTGTTGGTTGCAGTATATGAGAGAGTGGGGTCCTACTATTGTCTATGATGGCCGTGCTGAAATAGAGAAAATAATTGATTATCTTCCATTGTTTGTTCGATTTTCATTGGAGAGTATCTTTGACTTGTTTCCAACTGAGCTTTATGGTGAGGAAGGGCCTACTGGACCAAAAGAAAAAGATAACTGGGCTGGAGATGAGATATGCTAGCATTCACCATGTAAACATTTATGTTTAACGACTCCAGCAGCATGGGGACTGCTTCTAATGGGAAGACAACTCTGTGTTCAAGCTTGCTTTCAGCTTGATGGATGTTTTCATTGGTTATTGAGCAAGTTTACTGTTGTTTAGGAGAGGGAGCTACTGCTGGGAAGTTCCTATACAAGATTGTAATTAGAAGTCCATGTCGACCACAATGGATCCAAAAGATTGGTATGAGAAATTCAATGGATATTTTCCTTTTTATCTAAAAGACAAATGTACATCGCAATTACTGTATAAACCCGAATTTACAAACACCTAAATTCTGTCTACGGTACTTCACCTCAGCTCGCTCCAAGCACTGTGGCAACTAAAAATTTACAAAAGTTAAAACGGAAAGGAGCTGCAGCTCCGACCCTTTACAATTGCCTGTAAATTACAACAAAAAAATGTTAATGGCCTTTTTTAACTTAACCCATAGTTTCATGTCACCGTTCAGGTCTCCCGCCATATCTCCTGAGCACACTCCCCGCAGACAGTAGAGCAACCAACCTTTGTCCCCTGACTTCGAAGTGTCAGTAAGTGAGAAAGATTTGTACACTTGCGCTGCACAAAGCGATTCCTTAAGATGCTCTGCCCGTGTGCTTCAGTAGACATATCAGGAGTGGCACGAGACCCGTTGCTTGCTGCTGGTGGCCTCCTTGTATTTGGTGCAGAGGGAGGAATGTTTGCCATTGGTGACTTGTGCTCAAATGTAGATTCATCAATGGGAACTCGCTGTACTTCTTCCCATTCCAAAGATTTCCGGTACACTTCCCAAGCCATGTCTTGCTCTTCCTTTGTCAGCTTTTCCTCTTCATTCTCTTGCAAAAGGGTCTCATGTTCATGGTAATTAGCAATCCACCTAAAAGAACGATGCATCAAATACTACACCTTCCAGACAAGTTCCGGACATGGCATCTTCAGAACTGAAAAAGCAACCAGACTACACCTCTAGAAAAGCTTAAGATTAAATTCCATGACATCATATTTTTCCCTATTAAGTGAGGCACTGCACCTCTTAATGTAAGTCTGATTCAATAAAAGAGCAAAAAGAACCTACCTTGGGTAATGTTCTCCTATCAATTTTTCCATTATCTTATCAGAAGAGCAGCCTCCTTGATAAAGGGGTAACTTGTGTTTCAATGAATTTCCAGGCTGGCAGCTTAAATCATGGCTCTCTGCTCGTTTATCCTGTTGGCTGAGTCCAGTCTGTATTTCAGAATTGTCATCATCACCAAATTCAAAGAGATGCAACATTTCTTCTTTAGAGATTGTTCTATGTATTTGTTGTCTATCCACCACCCTTGCAGCAAGCCCCTCCTTTGTCACCTGTCAAAAGCCAATCTTTCCATCAAAATTCCTTCACAATGGAGAAGCAACTTAATAATGCAATTTGTTATTTTTAATACCTGACGCTTATAGATTTTTTCTTCCATAGTTGCATGAGCCATCAATCTATATGCAAACACAGGCTTTTTCTGGCCATACCTGAAAAATTGGATGATACTGGTATCAGGTCAAAGCAAAAGATTCATTTTATTTACCAAAAAGAAAAAGAAGCAAAAGATCCATTTTCCAGATGAGAATAAAATAAAAGGTAAATAATCAACCTCCAAGCACGATATATGGCCTGAAGATCATATGTTGGATTCCAAGAACCATCAACAATTATCACACGGTTAGCAGCATGAAGATTTATCCCTAAAGATCCAGCTCTGGTTGAGATCAGAGCACATTTGACCCTTCGATTCTCAGGATCATTGAACCTCTCAACCAAATTTTGCCTTTCAGAGCCCTCTGTTCTTCCATCTAGCCTTTGACAAATTAAAAGAAAAAGAGAGTGAGTTGGTTCAATTTTTCAATTTAAAAACAAAGCATCTCATATACACACCAATACGGTATCACCGGTACAAGAGTGCTCTCAAGTCATTGAAGGTTCAACACTAATACTCACCTATACCAGTCTTTTCCTTTTCTCCAGAACTTCCCTAACTTTCCACGTCGTGGTAACCGTGAAAGGTACACTTCTATGAGATCTAAAGTTGGTATACTCTGGCTGAAAACCAATGTTTTGTCACTCACATCAGCAGACATGGTTAGAATGTCAAGTAGTAGCACCATTTTACCACTGTAATCAAGCTGTTTGTAGTTATTTTCATTAAGGAGATCATTCCACCAATTCTGGAAAGACCAAAAGTAAACAGGTGATCCCATTAAAATGCAGGCAAAATACAAACTCCAATATATAACTGAAGAAAGAAATAGCAACAAGTTTTTCGCCATATGTTGACACAAAAAAGGACAATTTAATGACTGCACATACAATCAATTCAAGCTATCAAAATTTAAAACATGCACAGTAATTTGAACAATTGAGCATGTTTAACCTTGTTAACTACAAACTTTTAGAGACATTTCAATTAACAAGTGTCTTGTAGCAAATGGTAAATGCCATAAAAGCATTCGGGCAAACTGTGGGTATATTCACGGTTCATAAGGAAAGAAACCATGACAGAATTGTAGAGGTGAAATACCAAATTGTTGCACGACAACAAAGGAGTGTGCATGGGGGCCAACCTCAGCACTATATATCATTCTGAAATTGAAATGATCAGCAACATTCATACACCATCCTACCTTATGAAAAAAGCCATTTTCACTTTTCCCTTGCATGTAATCATTGGTGCTCCTGGGCCTCTCTGTCAAAAACAAGAGGGAAAAAAACCAGAATCAGTAAGTAGCAGACACATAAAAAAATGCAAAGGACTGCAAAAAGGGGCTGCAACTCCTAGTTACTTTTATATGTTTGTTGTCCTTCATGTAACCAAATCAAAAAACAAGTTCACAAGCCTTCTTTGCTTCTCTTACAACTGAAGATGACCATTATGATTTTCTAAAGAAATTAGTAATAGCGAAACTCAAAAGGATTACCATATTGAATGTTTTAGCATATAACATCAGGTGGTGTTTTGACTCTGGCTTTTCATAGATCAATAAATGTCAGCACATACATATTAGACATGATGATGACAAGAAAGCAAATGCAAGTCCAAGACATGAAATGCAACATGGTCAGTTAGTAAGACATGCATCCAGACCTAGATTAATTTTATTTGCACAGGTTGATAGAACACTAGCAGTTTTAGTACAATGCACACACTTACATAACAGGCTACAATTGAAAATCAGCCAACATTTTATATGTAACATTAAAAGGAGTTGTGTGAACAAATATTGTATACCCAAAAATTTATTGGAATCAGAGAACATAGGATTTTGATATCACAGCATTGTCAGATTAGCAACAAAAGCCACTACCAATCAATCTATATGTCTGCCAATACCCAAAAAAATTAATAAAACTAAAAGATGTACAGGAGAAAAAGGAGGACATAATAAAGAAAATGGAGTACCTCCAATAGTCATATTGCAATCAACATTCTCCTCACTAGAGCTGTCATCTGCAAGGAAATTCTCTATAGTATCTGCATGACTGACATAATCTCTATCTTTTCTCAGATGTAAAATTCCAGGATGGTTCCATATCTAATAAAACACAATACAATAATGTGTGTCACAAAAACAAGAATACACAGGAAAAGAAGACAACTTTGTCAAAGAATAAAATGAACTACATATCTGTATGGAACTTCCGCTCCATTTCCAACAACTTGTTTTAAGTAAAAATTCATTTATATCAAATGTCCAAGAAACTAAAAGCTTTTCACCCATTCCAAGCATCATGAAAAGCTAAGGAGCTCAGGGAGCATAAGCAAACCTGAGCCAATGCCTGGTAGCCAGCAAAAAAACTCTTCCTGATCTTTTCAGTTGAAAACTTGTCATTTGTGAACCCATGCACATCAAGGAATCTCTTGTACAACTTTCTCTGCAACAGAGAGAGCTTTACAGCTATTACAAAGACAGTTTTAGGTGGAAGGTCCTTCTTCACGACACTCATGTCCATTCTCTGGACAAAACCTTTTAATTGCTCGTAGAGGATATGAGACCTTTGGTTCATGATTTTTACATCATCAGCTGTCGAGTTAGTATGTTGTCCATTCTCTATAGGATTTTGGAATCTGCATACAAGAAAATTTGGATATCGTGAATCAAAAGTACAGAGAAAAATAGATACTATTCCAATATAAGAGAAGAAGTCTTGCCGGTTTCTAAATTCATGGCTGCTTCCAAGAAAACCTTCTCTGACAAAATCAACCATCTGTTTTCAATGGAAATGCATATGAATCTTTCTATTGAGAGGAGAACCCAAAAAAAAAAAAAAACTATACAATTAAGTTCAAATCTTAGATACATCTCTCTCTTTATCCAAAACTTACACAATAATACTCCATCAAATTATTCTGGAGAGGTGATCCAGTTAACGCGATCCTCCTCTGGCATTTGACTTGTTTTAATGCTTGGGTTGTGTCAGCCCTGGTGTTTTTAATCATATGTGCTTCATCGCAAACAAGTATATCAGGTCCATCCTATTAGTAATAGCAAATTTGTTAATACCAGACCAAATATTTGATTTGAGGATACATGACAGATATGGAGGTTATGTAAGTAGCATACATAATTGAGGAGTTCACATGTAAGATTTGCAAGATAAAAGTAGACTGAGACAAATGCACCCAGAAACAACCTTTCCAGTCACCTTCATAATTGGATACTTATCCCCTCCTATGGTCAAATGATGAGGATATTAAGCAATAACCAATCCCAACAAGGAAACTACTAAATATAAATGCATGAGAAAGCCAATATCATTACAACTTAGGAAACAATTTCCAACACCATCACTTGAGCTGCTCTGAAGACACTATTATTTGGTGGTGTGCATAGGGTCCCTAGTTATGGGGATGAATGAGATGCATAAAAGAAAACAATATATTGATTTATGGAATTATGTGATTGTAATTAGAGATACGACTATTAAACCTGATTTTGGTAATCAGGAGACAATATAGGAAGATCACTTTGATGCTGTAGCACTCCCCTAAAGATGAAAATGGACTGGAGAGAAATGAGCAAAGATGAATATGGACTGAAGAGAAATGAGCTTCTTGTTTGTTAAACACGAAAAATGGAGCATCTTTGAGACTGGTTAATAGTATGTGACTGATGCCTGGAACTGTGTAAAAACATGAATGTTGTTTGGACTAGTTAAGTTGGTAAAAACTCAATCTTAGACTATAAATGATGTATAAAAGTCTGGAGGAAAAAAGATACAATATTTTAGGTTGTGAAAAGGAGGTGTGCTACGCAAAAAATGAACAATGTTATGGTATTAGTTATGCTCTAAGGTCAAAGGTTTTAACCTGACTCTGATGCCAAATCAACAATCCATTTAACCCAAAAACCAAATCTATTAGTTGAATAGCTGCTTATCAAATGAACTTTCACTAGTGCTGATGCATGTGTATGATGATTAATGATCCACCTCTTTGTACATAATGTGCGTACCTAAATAAGCACGTAGATATACACACAACAGCATACACATTAATGGATAACTCCCACAAAATATCACCAAATGATGCAGTATATAAGAACCAAGTTATAGATAACATGAAGCAACAACCTAAAAAATTTTTAAGAACATTAAAAATATGCACCATAAACAACTTGAAATACCTGCAAGTAATGTTATAGAAAACAACCCCAAGAGCAACAAAAGTTACCTGTAATGCATTGCAAATTTCTCTAGCCATGTTTCTGTCCTTCACATTTTTTCCTAGGGATAAATTTCGGAAAGCAGAGTAACCAATGAGAAATACGCCACCCTTAGTTCTCCACTTTGCAAGCAGCTCTGCTCTCCTCTCCCTGATAACAATCAAACTGAAGACTGAATAGATAGAAGAGTGATACTACACTTTGAAAGTAGCCTTTTCTATAATAGTAATTGAATAATCTGTATATCAGCAGTCCAATTAATTTTGAGACCTCTCTTTTCTCATCCAAATTTGTTTCCAGAGAAGAAAAGGCAGTTGAATTTTACACTTTTTTCAGTTGGTTTTAACAATCTTAACACAATAAACTCCAAGAGAACAAGGAAGGCTGCTTTACATGAACTGCAAACAGGTAACCTACAATAGCCACTGGCAATCCTAGTAACACAAATACCCCACAAGAATTAGAACTGATTCAGGTTTATGAAAATGAAGTGCCAATACCACAAGTTCATCCCATGTTCATTTTAATTAGCTCAAATTCAGACAAAACGGAAAGTTCATATATACATAAACAACATGGAAACACAAGACCTTGATACATCTTCCAGCATGAACACTCGAAGAGCCTTTACTTCTGAAGGTCTCCACTTCATGAATTCTCGCCGCCAATTATGAAGCACATTTACAGGGGTAACTATAAGAGCAGTTCTTAAGCCCAAATCTATGCTTCTCATAGCACAATAAAGGAAAGCTATTACCTGCAGATCCATTGTAAAGACTGAGGAAAACTACATATAGCATACTAAAAAAGTCAAAAGACCAATTCAGAACATTTAAAAATAAAGCATCCTTTCAAAAGATTGGAAACTAAATACAGGCAGTCCTTAAGAAGATGGGGAAGAGAAGGGAAATAACAACAGAAAGTAAACTTCAAGGAAGCTTTCTGACATTGATCCAGGCCAGCAAAACAAACTCCTTCAGAATTTCCCAATAGTTTGCAACGATCATCTCAATCAAGCGGTCATGTGATTCATGATTGTTTCCAACAGTTTAGCTTTTTACATGATACTGATGGAAACGACAATCTAAAGTTGTACTTTTGAGTGCAAACTTTGTTTTTCTCTCATGTAAAATATCAAGAAGCTGATGCAAACAATGACATGCCTCTCTATAATCAAAAATAACTTGAAGCACAAGACTGCAAGTTACGGGCAAAACCTTGAAGACTCTTTTAAAATTAGTGATAAGCTTACTATAAATTTAATCAGTACTAAAACTAGATATTTTAACAAGTGAATACAAAATTCTGTTGAACTAAACAAACTAGCATGAGTTTGCTACAAACTAAGTCCCAGCTTAGGTGAAAACCTGCACCCTTGCCAAATGAAACCAACATCATATCTTCAGATTAGATTAAAGTTAAACTTATTTCCATTAATTGAACTTTACCACTCAATCATAGAAGCACAAAATTTTGGGGCTTACTTACAAAATTGGTATGATTTAGAACTTACCAACAAGTTATTCCTTGACAATTGTCAGTTACATAACTTTATGAGACAATAGGCAAAGCACAAATCCTAAAAGACAAATAACAGATCATTTCAATGTAGCCAATCACCAATAATATGATTGCAAAGACAATTATTCTAAGGTCACTACAAATCCTATGAGACACATAACAGATCATTTCAATGTAGCCAATCACCAATAATATGATTGCAAAGACAATTATTTTAAGCTCACTAAGTCCTCAAATATGCATTTCCATCTAATCACTAGCAGGGAAATGCTTGCACATGCATAGACAAATTCTTTGACAGAAATAGTCAACTTGCAGAAAGACAAATCAAGAAAAAGAGAGAAAATGTAATGATCCGAAAGTAATAACCAGCAAGAGAACAATGGAGAGCTGCAAATTCTGAATTTCACAATGGGCTCAATATCTCTATCACATAGTGACCAAAAAGGGAAAATCAAGATCTTTAACTCTGTGATCCTTTCTGTCCAAATGCATCAATAAATACCTGAAAAGTCTTTCCAAGGCCCATGGTGTGAGCTAAAATGCAACCAAGACCTCTGTCACCAGACCTGACTTTTCCAATAGATTGTATAATGTTTTCCCACAAAAACCTTATCCCAGCCACCTGAAATATCAAATCCCATTTAGCTAATGAAAGTAATTATAGTTTGCTGACCCAAAAAAGTACATTATTACTTTCAAAGCACATTTAACTGTCAACGCATGTTCAAACAAAATAATTCAAGATTGAAGTGAAACTCTGCATTTGATGCTCCTAAATTACAAAATTATGCATATTAGCAAGTCATTTTAATGCTAAATATGCATACAGTTGAAAAATAATACCAGCTTGGAGTAAAGCAAGAGAACTAAGCAATCAAGCAATATAATTGAAGCATTGCTATAAGAAGCAGGCAACTATTTCAACAATACTAGATAACAAGATGACTGCACTGCACACAAGAAGAAGATTACTGTCTTAAATATAAAGAATAACCTGATGAACTTTCAATTTAGCTGATATGCTAGGAGGAATCCTAACAGCTTCTTCACCTTTCTCTCTCACAACATTCACTATGTAGCCACTTGTAGAATCACCAAGAACTTCAACACTAGCACCTTCAGGGAAGTTGTCATTGCAGCTTACAGGGCTCATCAATGTGGATTTGTTAGAAAACTGTCCTTGTAGGGACTTCAAACGTTCTTGACGTTCCTATATTAGATTGTTATGTAAGAAATAATTCGATGGGAAAACTCAATATGACAAAACATCCCTGCTTGGGCACCTTTTCTATTGCAATTTTTCTTCTTGTCTCTTCTCCTAATTCAGTATCATCAATAATCCTGCGAATCTTCTTCTTCCTCTTCTTTCTCTTAAAGCTGATTGGAGAAAAGTCAGGTAATTTAAATAATTATCTTGGAAGGAAAAGCTTTTGTAACTCTTCATCAGACAATGGAAGAGATATTAACCTTGTGAGAACTACCAAAAAGAAGAAATTATCAGAAAAGTATGTTCAAATTGGACTTCAGAATTCATATAAAAGGAAGGAGACAATAGACTAGGGATAAAGATCTAAGTTCATAAGGAGTGCAACTTTTACCTGCTTGAAACAGTGACATCTGCATCTGAGCTTTCTGAATCACTATCAGAGCTCAACACCATTTTATCCACGGATCCAATTGCCTTTTCCAAGTCTGAAGTCAACATTTGCAGCAAATTTGGGGAGCAACAACAACATTGCCATCCAGAAGCTTTGACCATAGATAAGCATTCTTCACCAACATTTCTCTTCACACAAGCGGTACAGAACAATTTTTCACATGACTTGCAATTTACTAAGTCATTGCTTTGGCCACACCATGTGCAATAGCACTCAGAACAGTCAGGATCCTGCAACAATTAATTCAATGAAATCTCCAACATTGAAAGAGGACAAAAGGGATTAAAAGTGAAACCATTGAACAAAGTTTTTTGCCACTAATTATAACATTAATAGAACAATTCTGGGCTACTAGCGTTACAATTTACAGGATCAACATGTTTGATTTCACAATTTGGTTTAGATACATTTTAAGCCCTCTCAGACAATGTATAGAGTATAAGCAAAAATAAGGGGTAACCTTGTAAAGGTTCATAACATCTATAGAAGGTGGGCAGAAGAGATCCAACCACATGTACTGAGCTGGAAAGTAAGAACATAATACACATAATACAAGCTCTCGGGACAAGTTACGCCCCAGTAATAACATACAAATAAATAACTAGAGGCAGACTAACCTTGAATGAAAAAATAATAATAATAATAAAATAAGGCAGATTCTGTGTACAGTAGTTACTGAGCCAATTCAAGCATTTGACTCATTGACAATAATCTGGCTACAAATATGTGCATCAACATGCTTCAACTTTCATGCGAATTTTGAGATAGTGTTGAACAGAGATAAGTCTCAAGCAAGACTTGCACATATTTGCCATGATATAATGCAATCACTAAATTTAATGACCATATAATTTGACCAAAACAAAACCTAACAGAAACACAAAAGGATGTCACCCTTAATTAATGATTTTATGTGACCACGATCATTTTTTCTTTTCTAATCTTTACATTATTTGTTCCAAGACCATCTAGCCTCAGAAACTGTGGCATTACAGCTGTCATTTTCAGCTCTACTAACATTATTGCATTTTCATCATATCTTTACCATCTTCTAATCCAATTGTTATTCTCAAACATGCTTCCCTTTTTACTTAAAAATCAAGTTAGAAACATACTATCCCATAAATGCATAATGAAGATGAATTGGGTCATAATTTTTAAACTGATTATATCATAAATTTAATAAACTTATTAATAATGCAGAGTTCAATACCTTCACATGCACTTTGTCCTCAATTAAGTCTTTGCAGTCCTTGCAAATGATTACTCTCAGAAGTGGATGAGCATGCACCTTAACAGTAACTTTATCACAAGCAGTACAGCGGAAATTCCCATTTAGACCTTTGGAAAAAAATGAATCGATATTAGGATCCCCAACTTTCCCTTCTACAGTTGATTGATCCTCTGGTTTAATGGCATCATTAGCCGATTCACATCCTTCTTCATCACTATCTATAATAACAGTTCGAACCCTCTTACTATCAACATCAGGTTCCTGATTGTCATTTGGACGCTTGGACCTTTTGGATTCATCATCGTCAGGCAAAGAAGACTTGGGAAACACTGAATCGTTATTACTCGTTGGCTGTTCAATTTCTAAGTTATGAGAGATTCTAGAACCTTCAGATATATCCTTCAATCTCTGACTTGCAACCTCACTGTCATTGTTAGGCATATCTCTCCCATCTTCATGAGTTCTCTCCCTATGAGCATGCCCACCTTGGTTATCTGAAGATAGTAGCTCATCTATGTTGCTTTCTGTAATCAAATCTGATGAACCCAATGCCTCCTGAATGACACCAGGAAGAAAGAAGGAAGTCATCAAAATGGAACATGAAGAAACCAAATGCACTATTGCAATATTCTGATCACAGAAATAACCTGAAACAACAGAAACGTGATTCAAATAATAATACTTGGAAAGGAGATGATTTTTCAGTCCCCAGTAAGATACTAGTACCAACAAAGTTGCTTTATTAGGTCATATAAGACATTAAGGGTAAGAATAACAAGATGAGCCAAGGTAGTCTGATACAAAAACTGAAGATTGACCAAAATTTCTGAAGTTTTCCTCAATGCAAACACTTCATCCCCACAACATTGGAAAATCATAAATCCATAGAAACACAACTGAAGTGTAATGCCATTACCTGCTTAGATCTTTTACGGCGTCTCCTCTGTTTCAAATGTTGTTGAAGCTTTTGATCAATTTTTGCATCATCTTCCTCTTTGACCTTTCAACATTCGTAAAGTTCAAGTTTGTCAGAAAATAAAAACATTTAGCAGTTCCTAAAAAAAAGAATATGTCGCCTGATGAATCTCATGGTTTTCAGAAAGGTGATCTTCGAGCATACAAGCTCACGTAAAAGTGGTCCAAGAATGAATCCTTCAACAGATAGTAACGGATTCCAGTGGTTGAAGCGGTATTACACATTTTCCAATATTTTCTCATAAAATTTGATAATCAAATATATAGATAAGCCGAGAGCTGACAGATGGTTCTATCATAATCACAAGAAAAGCATACATAAAACAGAAAAAGCATGAATCGCAGTAATTATTTAATGGCAAACCACAAACCAGATTATTCCAAAGGCTTGACAATCTACTCAGTCCATTACAAGCAAAAGACTTGGATATCAAACAGGATTAAATCCAACTACACAGTCTTCCATTGCTACTCATGAAAGGAGCTTCGGTTATTGGTGTACTTAATGACCTGATCTAGTTTTGTACCAGATTACAGCCATCTCACCTTCTTGATCATTATACTCGAAGTCTAGCATTCAAGGCCCTTTCTAATTCAATTTATTTATTTAAAACCAAGGATTATGGAAAGCATGACTATACATTAGTGATCACGCACAAAATGAATTACAACTGCACAGTTTTCATCGAAGGCCATTCCTCACATTAAGGTCAGTATTGTATGCACAAATCCAAATACTAAAATGCTAGAAACTTTAGAGAATGTTGGGTATTGTTATTGGTTTTGGTTTTCGGTTTTTGCTTTTGTGTGTTTATATTAGTTTTTGTGTGTTTTTTTTGGGTTTCTATGCTGTTTTTTTATGTTGTTTTTTTCGATTTCTGTATTGTTTGTTTCAGTTTCTGTCTTTAGAAAAACAGAAACCAAAAACAAAAACCAAAAGGGATACCAAACATGGCCCTAGTAATCTACTGAACCACCATTATCACATGCTGAGAACCACTGACAAAATGGGCAGCTATTCAAATTGCCTCTTGAAGTTACATACAATTATGGGATGCAACATAAGAATCTGAACTAACCTTCCGATAATTTTTCTTCTGTTCATCGGTAAGTACTATTTCTTTTTCATTGGCTATGGCATCAGCAATAAATGGATCACTGGGATTACTATCAATATCTTCAATCTCCTCAACCTGACAAGCAATAGCATTAAAGACTAAAGAATAGAAACAGGACAATTGAAGCACAATTCAAAACAAATATAAAAGGGAAAAATGATAGTAATAGAAGCCACAGTAAATGCAGACCAATCTTATAAATATTTTTTATCCAGGCCTACATATTGAGAAGGGACAAACAAATCTATCAAATGCATCATATACTCTACAACCTAAGAAAACAGTCTCTCCAGAATTACTGATCGCCATCAAAAATAGGTTAACAAGAACTACAAGCCTACATCAACAAAATATGTATAAGCACTAGCAGCTAAGAACAACTAAAATCAGATTATTAAGCAAATGAATTTACTTGCTACTAGCTTATTTCAATGAAACTTATCAACTGTCGCAAAGGAAATAATAATAAGTCAAGCTGTAAAGCATGAAGGAATTATGTACAGCACCGAGTATTTAAGGTTTAATTCACCTCATTGACCCCAGGAAACTTTAGGCCCATCATTGCAGCTTCTTGAGGAGTGTTGGCCAGATAAACTGAAGCCCAATATTTGCTGCCAAATGAAAGAGCATCCCCAGAAGCACCACCAGAGAATAGGTTCTTCAGAGAGGCCCAATCTACATCTCCATCTCCATTTTCCACTATAGCCTCCTTGCTGCTGTCAACTGCAAGTTTTTTCTGAAGAAATCCACTAGCACCTTCCTCCAATAATTTTCCATGCCGTCTATACCCATACCATATTTTCATTCGAGTTAACTTCAAACTAGAAATATTACATGCCAAAAGGAGAAAATTGTATACCTTCTTACGGGTCTATGGATTTGAAGATACTTTTCAGCATCAGCTACTGTCTGTGTAATTTCACTTGTGACTTGAGACCCCACCCAGTGAACCCTTTTTTTCCAAGTTTCAGAGCAGCAACCATTGGGAGCCTGGCTTTCAATCCACTTATAAAGACGTGATAGGTCAACACCACAGCCATCAAGTTGTTCCTGTTAAGAGAAACAAGTGAAATAAAGCCATCAAAAAGACAATACAAGCATGTTTCTCGCAAGGTCCAATTGACACGGGAGCTATGGACTTTTATCCATTATATTGAAAGATATCATAATCGTATTAGTCAAGTCAGCCATCTCTCCCAATTAAAAAAATAAGACAATAAGTAAAAAAACTAGTTTGTACAGATTACAAACTTCTAGAATTTAGATTCATATTTATACAGATTACAAAGTTCTAGTGCTTAGATTCAAATTTTTCTTCCTTATTTCTTTACTCTTACAAGAATGAGATAACAAAGAGGCACAAAAAGAAAACACAAAAAAAATATTGCTTTCTATTTATATTTTTTGAATAATTTGGTTTAATCAAAAAAGTACCTTTACAAAATATATATATATCTTCAAAATCCAGAAGAAATTAGAAAGGTCAATGTATGAGAATCAAATCATGCATAAATGATAAAAACAAGACCCTGAAAATGTCGTGAGGTGCTCAGAAATGGTTGAAGGGGATCCATTATTCATTCAATGAAAATTGACTAGTAAAAAAACTAAAGCTTTCTATGCATTTTGGAGTAAGAAAAAGAATATTTGAAGTAAAAGAAATATTACTAGAAAAGGAGCAATTACCAAACCATAGAACAAAACGTGGTAAATCCAATATACATATTTACAACTATTGAACATGGAAAAGAATAATATTTTATCAAACTGAAATACTGACCACGTTCTACTGATAATTCAAAAAATAATGAAGAAAAAAATTAAGAAAAGTTTCAATTGCTGAAGCCTCCTCGAACATGCAGTCACAGAAAAAGATACTGATACACTTCAACAAAAGGATAAAAGGACATTCCTTTAGCTGTGCTGCATCAAAAGTGAAAAAGGAAACAACCTAAAAATTTCAAAGTTCTAATAAGGGAAACTCTCCAACAATTGTGGGATTTAAAAAGTTCAAGGCAACAACAACAACTGATGTAGGATTATCCTAAGATCAATTCAAAAGCATCTACATAGACAGAGATTTTGAAATTATAATTCACTTGAATTTTGTATAAGGTATTTACATAATGTTATTTTTTTAGTTTCATTAATTCTTTGAGAACTAGATTTAATCCATTTTTATAGTTTTAAGCAAGAGTCCAAACTTTGGACTAGTTTTAGATCTAAACTAATCCGTGGGGAGATGACAAGTATCCAAGTCTAGGAGAATGTAATAATCAGCATCCATCTCCCATATCAAAATAATTACGTGCAAGTACTTAGTAGCACATGTAGTGGTACCACAAACAAACTTCAAGCTAGCAATATGGGAAAAATCATTTCAAGTCCATTTAAAGCTATCAGTCTACTCTAGCATTTGAAGTACAGTATCCTGCTGTTCTTCCTTCTCCCCTCTTCTTTTATCTTCACTTCTTCCCCTACTCTCTTATACTTCTATTGTCTTAAACCAGCAGCAATCAAATATTGGTTGACAAGAACCTTTTATACTTACAAGCACAAGAATGTAAATGTAAATAATAATAGTGCAGAAGCATAGTTATCTAGACGTGTTAAATGCATATAAAGAACTAAAGAGTTTTACTCATATTGAAAGAAGAAGCAGACCAACAAGTGAGCACTCTCAGTCTCAAGCTCATCAAGCACATTTTCCCATTCCTCCCTGAAATTAGCCATCTCATCTGCAACTGCTGCCTCGAGCTACAAGTTCGAAGGTGGAAAACAATAAATATAATACCAAAATGGCGAGAAATAAGGAGCATGAATAGACAAAGGCATTAAAAACTAACATCGTCACCACAAAGTGTTGGTGCCAACTCCTCTCTTACTTCACCCTCTACTCTAACGAGTGACTCCTTTTCAAGAGCTTCTTGAGCCTCTGTAGCCTAAAATATGTGTGTGTGTATGACAGAGAGAGAGAGAGAGAGAGAAATTTTTAAAAATAAATCACCAACATCAAGGCCGCATTTAATTTGGAAATTATACTACCTTACTCTCAATTTCCAAGAACTCGGATATCAGCTCTTCTATTTCGTGCTCAGTCAGAGGTTCCTGCAAGAAGATAACAACAGTGCCACTGCATAACATCACTTCTCATAAACATAGGCGATTAAAAAACTGATATTTGAGTTTGTGAAATTTGTAATGGCCCTTAAGGGCTTATATGTATTTAGACTTTTTCCATCAACTAGACATTAGGATTTACACTCTTAGCCACTGCTTTTCTATTTTCCATCAGAAAAGAAAAACAATTAATTAACACGTTAACAAGGGGTTCTAGCTTTAACATCCAGGATTTTGTTTCTTTGTCACTGTACATTATTGCTATCACTAGGTCAGAAACCATTCCCCTCCTAAAGATAAAAACTTTCCACTTTTGTCCTACTGAAGTTCAGTTTTGGCACACACAACTTGGATGGGCATACTTACAGCTGGGTCCTAGTTTACATATCCCAGTACAAGCACATTCAACTTCATCTACTATGTCATAACTTTAAATCACAAAATACGAATAAAGAAGAAACAAAGAAGCGTTGATTCATAGTTACCTCCACATGTACCTCGTCACTGTGTCCTGAAATAGATGGTTCATCACCATCTGAATCAACAATAAAAGAATCAGTAGAAGCACTGTCCACATCATCAACTTCAAGTTTTTCCTCCATCACATCTGAGTCAACAATTACTAGAATAAATAAATAAATACAAGCATTAATACATATAAGTATACACACCTTTTGCAGTAAACTGTCTGATGCACGCATAACTCCTCATAAGGAACTAAAGAATTATAAAATGCAGCTAGCAGAAAAGACTTCCATATTGCTTTTAACATTTCTTCATTTAGCACAAAAATTAAATAACCATATTGATAATGTTTGAGCAGTGATAACAGCACAAAAGACTAGCTTTGCATTAGAAAAATACACAGTTATTATTGTGTACTTACTGAACTCATTTACCAACATGCACAACAACAACCTGTCACTAATTATCCAGTGAAGAGATGTTACAATGAGGTACATTGGAGCGAAATAGATTGATAACCAGACAAAAGCATAAAATCTCAAAAGCCTATGAAACAAAAAAATACAAGGACCACAGGAAGCAAGTGACCAGGTGAGGTGTTCCAACTTCATGACATGTTCATTTTTCTCAAAAGAGGCAACAAGTTGAAAATGTTGTAGTGGACTCAATTTCTAAAAATGAATGACAAGATATAGGCTATTAACAGGAAAATATTAAGAAGATGAAACAAGGAAGATGCAATTGTAGAAGCAACCAGGCATCTCTAATTAGGAGACCAATGTAATCTATAAAAGGTGAAACAGAACTGTAAAAAACAATAGCATAAATTCAACAGATATTTTCATAAGGGCTTTAAAGCTTTCTTAAAAGTCTATTTGGTTGTGACAACAAATAGGGGCTAATATCATCTCAAAAACTAGTTGCTTGTGGAATGCATTACCTCCTCATTTACCAATAATATAATAATAAACAAATTCAACAAAAACCCTCATCAATTCACATCCTTTCAAAAATATTTGGCCAAGGTTTAAATGATTTCAAGGGTATGTCCAAATGATCTTTTACTTAGTGTAAGAAGGATATTCGAAAACACAATAAGGTTACTTCCTTTCAAAGCCATGAAACCAAAATCTTGTGAGTGTTCTAATTTATATACATCTGCAAAAACAACAATAAAAAAAAATAGCTAGCTGTGCTTTTCAAATTTGCACCTCTAAACCCTATGCCATAAGCATCTTTCAGCATTTCTTTAACTCAATAACAAACATAGCCTCAATCAACACTTCATGAAGATACACCTGAAATTAGAATCCATGTGTTCTCTAATGCAGAATGAATGCTTTGTAATTCTCATCTAAATGATGACATTTGTAATGTTCTTTTCCACTTTGATGTCGATTTATCCAAATCTTGAAGGTACAAAAGAGATCCACACATATACCTTAGAAAAGAAATTACTTTTTCATACAAGGAAAGATCGCCAAAAACAAAATATTACAAAACCTATTCCATGGTTGAAACATTCAGCGTTCACTAACATACAGAAATGAGAAATCGACATTCAGCCGTGAAAGCTCAAAAACACACATATCATAATGGCAGATCTTACAAAGCCAAATCCACATGTCGCTCCACAGACTAGCAAAGACGCAACTTATAATCCTAAGACTCCCCTGCAACAACCCGTCCTTCCTCATCAAGCAAAGACCACAAATGTTGCAAACAAGACCTTCTACGAGATTACACAGATAATATGAACTTCAGGCAAAGCGGAACAGCAAACAGAAACTTGAAGTTCAGAACCACATGATCATGATTCCAATCTCCAATAACACACCATCTCTCACTAGAATTCCAAGCACTCCCTCTCATACCCAAGCTTAACCTACACTAGCTTCTTCTTTTTTTTCCCCAAAACCTCAAATCCCAACAAAAAAAAATCTAAAAAACCCATGAACCCTTATAATCACACACCCTAACTCACCGAACCCACAAAAACCCACATTTACGGAACAATTAGCAAACTACAAAGTTGTTAAACCCAAAAATGTACAAAACAAAATGAGAAGATTAAGACAAAAACCAAAATCAAAATCTGTCAATCAAACCCATCAGAACTAATAAACAGCTAAGACTAGAGGCCACGGCACACCTGAGTCGCCCACTAGGTTGTCGACGAGCCGGGTTGAGCTCTAGTTCGAGGCGGGTTAAAAAAAAATTGAGCCTTTTGATCTTTTCAGACAGAAAATGGGCAGTGCTTTTGGGAGGAGTAATAAAAATATTATATAAATTGGTCGGGGCCTTGTAGATAATTTCTTACTTTCTTGAGGGTTGTTATCGCAATTTCTTGTCTTAGTCATAAATAAAACGCAGCTGCGCTCAAACAAACACAGCACACGGCAATGGCGCCGGGCACAACGTACGTTTGATGGTTAAATGTAATTACAGAACAGTCAAGTAAGGAGAGAATTTTTTTTAATTAGGAGATTTTTTTAAAATGGAGATAAAATGTTAATTATCTATTTTGTGGATGTTTAAACATTTTTTATGCAAAAGTATTACTCTACAAGAATTATTAAGAGCTTGTTTAGTATAGTTTTAATTTTTGATTTTTGGTATAATTTATTTTAAATTAAGGGATATTTTTTTTAATTGGGATAAAATGTTAATTATCTATTTTGTGGATGTTTAAATATTTTCTATGCAAAAGTATTAATCCACAAGAATTATTAAGAGCTTATTTGGTATAGTTTTAATTTTTAATTTTTTGTTTATATTTTTCTAAATACGAAAACAAAAAAGTATAAAAATAAAAAAACAATAATAAATACAATATAAAAACAAAAAAAGTATAAAAATCTAAAAAAAATACTTAAAAAATAAAAACATATAAAAATAAAAACAGAAATGAAAATGAAAAAACTGAACCAAACGAGTTGAATAAGAATTAGGCATAGAAAAACCATTAATCAACCACTTAAAATAATTTACAAATTCTAATGGATGAAATTGTTTTATAAACCCTCTTTTATTTCACCCGATAATATTTGAAAAACTTCTTTATTACCGAAGTGAGACAGGAATGTTTCTACAATTAAACTTCAAAATAGAAAAGAATACAATGTTTTGTTAGCTGTTAACATTTCTTGCATGCGAAAAATGCCTAAAGAGAGAAGGTCCCTCCTTTATCCTCCCCTTTGGCCTATTCATTCTTTGATCTGAACTATACTGGTTCTTCGTCTTGGGCAAATGCTTCTTCTTCAACCCTTCTCAAGCACTTCGTCAATCATCTTTGTTTCTTGAAAATGGCAATTCTCAATGGGCGATGTTCCCAACGTTTCCCAAGTCAAACTCCCTTGGAACTGTGGCTCCTGGCACCCAAGAGTTTCTCCCTTCCAATTATGATGGTCTTCCTTCCGATTGAAGTAACCCCGGACTCAACTTAGGCGGCCAGGTGTGAATGAACTGGAAAAAAAAAAGGTGATATGTGATGCAATTGATTCCTCCCTGTGTTATTGGTTAGCTAAAGGAGGGCTAGAAGTTGGTTCCTCCCCCCAATTGAGGTCTTACAAGAAGGTTTTAATGCATTGAGTTCTATTTCAAGAGGGTTCTTTATAGGAAAATGTTCGACGTTCCCCTTATTAAGTTCCTAGGTAGGGAACAACTGGAAAGGGAAAGGGTTATTAGAGACTCTTTTAACATAAGATAATCATGTTATGTTCAAGTTTAATAGTGAATCGGCAGCGAGAGAGGATATGGAGGCTAGACTATGACATGTGAACTGTAATCCTATCTTCCTCCAACTCTAATGCCTAAGGATTACTCGAGATAAAATTAAATGACACAATGTTCCAATTTGGATCAATCTTCATAATATTCCTTTGGAAAATTGGTTGAAAAACGGACTGAGTATTCTGACAAGTGATATTGACACACCACTGTGTATGGATGAGAACATAGCAATGAAGCGTAGAGTAAAATATGCTAGAATTTATGTAAGTGTAGACTTAAGCAAAGATCTTCCAAAATCATTTCCATTGTTGCTATTAGATCAAATGAATTCCTTAGTTAAAGATTCAATCAGTATCTCATACCAGTAGAGGCCAACCTTAAAACAATAAGGATTGCAATAGAAAATTTTGGGGGAGGTGATTTCAATAAAGGGTTTATTTGGAGTTAATGGAGGTTAATGAACACAGAGGCTTCAGAGAAAGGGGCAATAATAGTAGACATTGTCAAATGTAGCAACGGGCTAGGATTTGGTGCCATTTTTAGAACTAGGCGTGGGGGATATCGAATTGGGTTAGGGTCAACTGGCATAAAGAGTGGCAGCAGGGATCCTTTGGTTGTTGTTCCCACGAGGAAAATATCCGTCAAGGCGATAAGGCACAAAGGATAGTTCCAACTCTTGTCAAGGAAGGAAATGCCCCTTCTCAAATGGAAAATTTAGATGCTTGTAAAGAGGAAATAGCTATTACAAGTGGTTTATTAACCTCATATAATAGACTAGAACTGGAGCCTCCCTTAACTACCAGCACTTTAAATGTTCAGTTGGACTCAGAGGCTAGATCTTCTAATGGCAAGTAAGGTGAAGAGGCAGCTTCATCATCTTATTTAGAAAAGTGTCAGTGAAGGTAAGAAGGAGCCAATTGATGTTATCGGGAAAAGCCTAAAGAGAAAGAAAGCTAGAAAGAGGAATAAAGCCTAAGGGGCTTAATCAATTTCCCTACTAAATATCAATCATAACATGGAATGTTAGGGGGGCCTCAACAGCCCTAAGAAGCAACAAATGGTTAAGGAGTTCATCAAGAATAAACCACAACCGGCTCAGCGAAAGGCGATCCGCACATAGCCGTTAGATTCGATCCGGACTGGAGGATCTTTCCTATGCTA
>JAOXYD010000003.1:15417123-15433560 GCA_028565735.1 Pinacopodium congolense | reverse complement strand
CTTAAGTAGTAAACCAAACAAAGTAATACCTATTCCATTCTATTCCTTATCTATTCCATTCCTACAGAATAGCTATTACATTCCCTCTCTATTCCATTCTGCAAACCAAACGTACCATTAGTTTTATGCATTTCTCTATTTGTTTCTTTATATATATATATATGTTGACTAGATTACTTAGTTTGTTATGTTTTATATTTTAGTTATTTTTAGACTTACGACGATGTTGCTTTCCTCTTTGTTTATTAGTTATCCATGTATCCCATCTTTGAATTTTAGATAAGTGCTTAACGAATTTATCATAATTTTCCTTGATCAAAATTGTCTTCATTAATCACCATCTAATGCTATATTGATTTAGAGAAGTTTCATTACCCCATTTATCACTTTCCCTTATGTTTTATTGTGTTATTCAAACATTGAGGACAGTGGTTGGCCTAAGTACGGTACGAGGGAGGGTTTGTATTCATTGATATCTTATTATAAAACTTATCAATTCATTATTTTTTTGTTTCAATGGCTAATAATTTATGGATTTTTTTCTTTGATAGTATGTCATTGAAATCATTTATTATAATTTTATTTTTTTGTTACTTGAGATATTTATGTTATTTAATTATGTTGAGTTTCATTTACTTCATGACTTTGAAAAAATAGATATTTGATGAACGTTATGAGATTTTATGCGTAAAATGCATAAATATCAGTAATTGTGACTTCTTAAAAACATGTTTATCTTTTAAATTGCTAAAATTGTATAAATATTAAAGAAAAAAAGTGTGAATGAGCGAGTAAAGTAAATTCACTCTACTGGCTTCTTATTTATAAAAGGTTGAATCTAAAGAGTGGTATTAATAGTCAGTTGATATAGGTGACTTAATTGAAGTTGAATTGAATACCTGGGAGTATTCATGACAAGTTGGTTTCTTTCACATAAAAAGCAAAGACTAGGTTTCTTTTTAACCAAGCCATTAAAAGCTCACAATTAAGTGTTATATTTCGTAAATTAAAAAGTATTAATGTGCTTAAAGTTGGAGCATATTACTTGTTATATATTCATTTTATTTATAAGATTGATTTGTGTTATTTAAGTTTAATTTTGAAGAAGCAGGAAGTAGGTTAAACTCACTAATGATTTAACATGAGTAATTGGTTGCATGGCATTTTAATGATCTATTACTTTTGAATGATTAATGATGAAGTTTCATTGATCATATTTGATGAGTTTAACATTTTTGACATCATTATTATCCATTTGAAAATTTAAATGATGAATTAGTTTATTTTAAGTTGTTGTGGCTCGCCATATAGGTGCTCTCTTGTGATCTAAAGTATGGTGGAAACGAGAATATTCAAGATATTTCACTAATTTTCATGTGCTAGCTCATCATTTCAAGGTTTCAACCCTAGAAATGCTCAAAGACTATAAATAGAAAATAAAAGAGATATTTGAGGGAGCTTGGAGGTACACATTTCTCTGTACAATTTTCTAACCACTTCCATCCTTAGTTTTACTAACTTTCAATCAATGTTTTGATAGCTTGAGGTTACAAACAACAAGTTCTGTTAGGAAAGACCTTCAAGAACATCAAAGGAGCTTAAATTAGGAGGTTAGGAGTAAAAATTCTTGGAGAAAAAATTTAACCTTTCGTGAGAATTTTCTTATCTCTACTTTGGTTTCTCTAAGTTTTTTAATTATTCCTTTGCATTTATTTTAATTAGATAGTGTTTAAAGTTAAACAATAAGCTTTGATGGGAGGTAAGGAGTAAAAAGTCTTAGAGAAAGGGTTGCCATTTTTCATAAGCATTCCCTTTCTTTATTGTGGTTTCTCCAAGTTGGTTCCATTATTTCTTGTATATGTTGATTAATTGTGTAATTATTCAAATGTTTAAGGAAGCTTGGGTTAGGATGCTAGAATTAAGAGGTCTTGGAGAGAAAATTATCACTATTATGAACATTTTGAATCTCTAACTTAGTTTATTCTAGTTATTTTCATTGTTTCTTTGAATCTTAAATTATTTTGATTGTAAATCCATTTACATATTGTGTTTAATAAGAAAGATAGTTTATGTTGAATTGATTTATTAAACTTTCTACAAATTATATATTGTTCCATTTTGTAGGTTTATAATTTGTAGAAGTAAATATTGATTTGAATGCTTAAGTTGTCCTAATATGGTTGAGATATGGACTTGTTCCTACTTTATTAACACCTTTAGAGCAAGTCTTATTCCTACTTTATTAACACCTTTGGAGCAAGTTTGTTTTTTTTAACACTTTAATATAAATTCATTAATTGCTAACTAGTAATATAGTTTAACTTGTTTTAGTACTTGTTTTAAAATTTTCAATTTGAAAGGTTAATTAATAGACTAACATTTAGATCATTACTTATTAATACTTCCTTATGGGATCGATACTTAACTCACCAATATATTACAAAAAATGATAGATGAACTTGTTTATAGTTACTTGTAGTATATAAGTAGTTATTTTAATTTGAAACTTGGAATAAGCATAACATTGAGCATTTTCATATACATATCCCATGCACTACACTATTCAGACACCATTTAAGATCACATGTTTTGTTATCATAAAAAAGAAGGAGATTGTTAAATTAAGGGAGATTTCAACCATTGGTTTCAATGATGACAAAACTATTAGTAATGTTTTAGTTTTTTATGCAAGTGTAAGATAGTTGAATGCAAATAGTGTAAGAGTTTATATTAGAGCACAAGTTTGACGTTTCAAGTGAAGAAAATTAGAGCAAGCATTGAAGATCAAGAATAAAGATCAAGTAAATAATGAAGTTCAAAGTCATAGAGAAGAAGAAGGAATAGGTTTAAGACTTGTATTTTTGTTGTACGCTTTCTTGATCTTTACTGATGCCTGAAAGGGCCTACTTTTGCATAATCATTTGTATATGTGTTGCATTTGGGAGTTCTTGTCAAATTTTTAATTTTTGGTTAAATTTTTTATGTCAACTGCATATTATAAATTAGTTTAGAATATCACATTAGTATAAAGTTGCATAATCAAGAGACAATATGATGAATTATTTTAAAAGAAGTATCCTTGATGTGTCGAAGTGATTTGGAATGTTTTGAAGAGTTTTTAAAGTATGTTTGCTTTAGTTTGAATCAAGTTTTTATATGAAAAATGATTTTGAGAAAGTCTAAAAATTCATTAAGATGATGTTTGGATCTTTGGAATGTTTTCAAGTGTTTAAATTTCCATAACCAAGGCATATGTTGCATTTTAGTTGAACTAAAATTTCATGGTATCTAAAATCATTTTAAGAATTATAACTTTTTTGAATTATTTGTTAAGAGAAAGAAAAGTTATGAAAGTTTCAATAAAATGTTTAAAATTGGTTTTGAAAGTAAAGTTTTCAAATGAGTTTTAATTCTTATAGATCGAGACATATTTTTATGTTTGAACTCATTTGATAAGTCTTGGTATTCGAAATCATCTTATGGAACTTTTGAAACTTCGTTGGAATTGCATTTGATGTTAAGAAAGATATGGAAGGGTTTGGTCAAGTTTTGAAGTTTTTTTCAATGTCTCAATTGTGGCCATTAACGATGGGTGTCATGAGGCTGTCATAGTCATGCAATCCACCATTATAGTCTTATACAAGAGATTAAATTGGGTTGCTTAAAGAGATTAAAGACATTGTTAATGTATATAGAAACCTATGACAATATCATGTCACTGTATTTGCTAGTTTTAAGGGCTTGTTTAAAAATGCTACTTGTTGCAATTTATAGTTGTGGATTTGGTTGGCAAAAAAATAGATGAGTAGAAAATGTTAAACTAAGTGAGATTTTAATCGTGTGTTTTAATGATGATAAAACATTACTATTACTAATGTTTGAATTTTGAAGCATTAGAAAGTCAGGTTGATGCAAAAGTGTAATGACATGTATTGAAGCTCAGGGTAAAAGAGCTTTTATGAAGAAAATGAAGAATGCAACAAGTATTAAAGTGTTAAAGTGAAGATCAAGAGAAGAAGATCAAGTTTGAATAGGTTTAGAAAAGAGTCTTGGTACGTAGTCCTAAACTTGATCTTTATCAATACTTAAAAAGGCTTTCACATTTGCATATAGGTTTTGAATTGATATTTTAGTGCTTAGTTGAATTTGGTTATGCATTAACATGATAGAAGTTGATTTAGCATGTTATATAAATATTAAAATTGCATAATCAAGAGGTAATAGGTGAATTACTTTTAAAGTATGCCTCTTGATAAGTCTAAGTGTCTTGGAATATTGTTTATGTGTATTTGAATTAATTTTAATCCAATTATGGTTTATACAATTTTTATGAAAGTTATTGAATGTTTATGTCATATAAAATATTTTAATGATTTAAATAGTCTTGAATTATGTTTTTAAAACTTGTTCAAAGTTATATAATGTTAGGAAATTGTTTAGAATGTTTTCAATTTGAGTGAAATCATTTTTATGCATTTTTAGGACTTAAATGCGAGTACTTAAATGGCATTGTTTAAGTCAATGGAAACCCATGTTTAAGTCTTGACAACATAACGATTAGTTTTTCTTTTTCGGTTTTTAACGACTTTTTGGGTCTCAAACGACTAGTTTTTTGTTCTAACAACTCGAATCCCCTCCTAACCCTATAAATAACATTCCTAAATATTTCTATCAAATCTTCATGCTCTTAAAACAATTTACAAACTCAAATTCTCAAGAAATTTAAAGTTGTCTAGTTTTTGCTCTTCATTGGTTCATCTCTATTTTTCTTATTTTCTTTTGTTTCAATCTTATTTATAAAACTTTAAAATTGTTGCTTTTAGTTTGTTTGGATAGTCAAGAGTTGTTTTGATCATTTATTTACATTTTTAGTGTATATTTCATCAGTTAAGGCTTACAAAGACACACACACTTACGCTATCTCCGTTTTTATTCCATTTTTGTAATTTTCAATTTTGAGGGTGTAAATCTATTTTTGGTGCTTCAAAATCACCATTAAAAGTTTACAGATTATTGATAACTATCAAGTTTTGAGTATATCTTCATTCTACTTCGATTTTATTCCTTAAATCTATTTTTGGTGCAGTAAATTTACTGTTTTCTATTTGTTTAAGTCTTAAGGAATGTGCTAGAGGTTTTTCTCGATTTGACCTATAACCTAAATATTGCATAATTTAATGGCTTGTAATCATATTGATTGAATATGATTATGTAGGATCTGTAGCGGTGTTAGGATGCTTATCGTATAGTTTAGTTTCCTCTAAAAGTTGCAACATTAATTTTATTACATGTTCTCTAGAGAAACAACATTTAAGGTGTATATTGGTTATATAATTGGGGTATTTACCTTGTGCTGATTATTGTGGTGATATTGCTTGCTCTTTGCCATTAAAATTGCTATTGACCTATGTTAAAATTTATACCTCACCATTAGTAGATATTATGTTTCGTGTTTGCCCATGTGGTAGGTTTTAGTCAAGTTTTAAAGAGTTTCATCTTTTAGCCATTAAGAAGATTTTGAGGTATTTAGTTGACACATCATCTTTAAATTTATGGTATCGTAGAAATACATACATAGACTTAGTTAGGTATTCTAATGCAGATTATTTTGGTAGTCTTTTAGATAGGAAGAACACATTTGGGACATGTCAATTTTTAAGAAATACCTTAGTTTATTAGCTTAATAAGAAACAAAAATTTAATTACATTAAAATGAATAACCATACAAGTTTTATTTAAATAAAACAAAAACCAAAATTAGGAAACCAAAAACAAATCAAAACAGAAAGTAGAACACATATCCAATAACCTCTTAAGTTTACATGCACTTTTATTATGCTTGAATTTGACCTATAACTTGAGATGTTATTTGGTCTTGAATTAGAATTTGAATGTGGTTGTGTTTAGAATTTTGGTTTGGATCTAACTTAAACTTTGTATTTTATTTGGATTTGGATTAAATTTTAATTTAGGCTTAAGTCCAAGGCTTTGATTTTGAACTTAAGATGAAAGCAAACATAAGTTATAATTTTTAGATTTTGGTACTTGTTCTGGATTTTTAAAATTCGGATCTAATTTAGGGCTAATACTTTTTTATTGGACTTTAAAAAAAGTGGGATGGATTATACTCTTTGTATGAGTATTTTAAAAGGAATTGATTTTAATTTATGTTTAAAGGTTTGTTCATGCTCTAATTGGTTCTAAATTAGTACAATTAAGAAGTTGGAACCGAGCTTGCATTTGGGTTGAAATTTCGGAACTTACAATATTAGCCTCCTTTTTTGAAAGAATGGATTCAAAATATAAAATTAATTTTCAAATGAATTTCATACCAATTTATTTGAATTTAGTAGTCCTTTAGTATTTTTGATAGTTGTAATTTTTAATTATAATTTTTATATATTTATATTAATTTTTGAATATTAACTTCAGTTTCTGTACGGTATTAATAAATTATATTTTTCAATTTTTATATTTAACAAAATAAAAAATTAAGACACAAAATCATATCCATAATTAGTATCCAACATTACAATAGTTGGAATATGGGTTGTGATTTTGTGTTGTGATTGTTGTATTTTAGTATTGGTAATTATATTTTTTTATTAATTTTTTTATTATATTAACGTATTTTTTAATCGATTTTCGTGTTTAAAAAAACAGAAAACTAAAACCGAATATAAAAGCTAAAATAAACATGGCTTGGTGGGATTTATCCTTAAGGTTACGGTAGAACTTTAACAATCTTCGCTCCCACACCCAAGCTTCTGTTATACCCTCGGACTGCCCGAGTGAGTGTTCCGATAATATTCTGGTGAAACTCAACAGAAATGACCAGAAATGACCACTCACAAATCTTCTCTCGATTCAAACAATGACCGACAACCTCCTACTTACGTTTTCATGCTCGTTCTTACTTAACCCCTCATAACCCCTCATGGCCTCAGTTTTCACTCCCTCCCTCTTTCACTTCTCTCAAAATCACAAACTTTCGTCACCACCAGTCACATATAGAGTCAGAACATCGAAATTCACTTCTAAATCGCTCAGGGAACCATGTGGGAATCTGGCATTAGTGAGGATTATGCGGGTTTGGGGTGTCCAAAAAGCAGTTTTAAGGTCTGAACATGCCCACGGTGGCTTTTTGGAGCCACCGGCTAGCTCAAAACAGGAAAATCAATCGAATTTCTCAATTGGTTGTGTCACAAAACCTGAAAGAGGCATACTGAAGGGAATTACAAGGTCTATAGTGTATGCTTTGTGTTGCATTGCTATTGGGTTCTTTTCGGTTAGCTCATTGCCTGCTCGGGCTTTTTTTATTCCAGTTTCTGGTGAAGCTGCATTGAAGGACGAGTTGAATGAACAATCGGAATCAAAGGGGCATGAGTATTCAGAGAGTACTCGAAGTTTGTTAGAGGAGGTTTCGAAGTTGTTGAAGCGCATAGAGGAGGCTAGAAAGGGAAATGGAACACTCGAGCAAGTTAAGATGGCATTGAAGGCCGTGAAAAAAAAGAAAGAGAAGTTGCAAGAAGAGATAACGGAAGAGTTATTTCAGGAAGTGAGGGAGTTGAAAAGAGAAAAAGAGAGCTTGATTAATCGTGCAGATGAGATTGTAGACGAGTCTGCGAAGCTGAGGAGAGAGTATGAGAATTCACAGACAAATGAGGAGAAGGGTAAATTGGACGAGTTGGAGGAGAGAATGAGAGTGATTGATGAAGACTATAGTGGGATATGGGAAAGAGTTGGGCAGATTGAGGATAAAATATTGCGGAGGGAGACAATGGCAATGAGTGTTGGGATCAGAGAGCTTTGCTTTATTGAGAGGGAAAGTGACGAGTTGGTGAAGATGTTTAGCCAGGAATTGAAGCGACAGGAGACTGATAGGTAAGTGGTAATTCAGCATAGTTTAAGTATTGGGTCCAGTCCGGAGCGACTAAAGAATTCGTATTTCTGGTGTAAAGATGGTTCATTTCAATCTCACTGATATTTTTTCTCTGCCTTTAACTATTAGTTCTACCACCATTGCAATATGCTTGCCAATCTCACCTAGTTGTATATATTTGAAATCCTTGACTTGGATACTTGATACCAAAGCATCTGGTGTTTCACTAAAGCCTATGATGTTACTATTGCTTATTGTTCTTGCAGCTCTAAAAAAGGGCCTATAACCAAGCTCTCCAAAGTAGAAATTCAAAAAGAATTGGAAACTGCACAGAGAAAATTGCTGGAACAAAAGATTCTGCCTGGTGTTGTGGAAGTTGAAGGCCTTGGACCTCTATTTGATCAAGATTCAGCGAACTTTGCTGTAAATATAAAACGAGGCCTTAGAGAGTCAAGTAAACTACAGAAAGATTTAGAGTCTTGTATGAGAAAACAGATGAAAAAGTTTGGTGTTGAAAAGCGGTATGTTGTAAAAACTCCAGAAGATGAGGTTGTGAAGGGTTACCCAGAAGTTGAGATGAAGTGGATGTTTGGAGATAAAGAAATTGTGGTTCCTAAGGCTGCACGTATCCGTTTGTACCACGGCTGGAAAAAATGGCGTGAAGAAGCAAAGGCAGACCTGAAAAGAAAGTTGTTGGAAAATGCTGATTTTGGTAAACACTATGTGGCCCAAAAACAGGTACTATTCGATGTGCCATTGTGACTTAAAACAATTTAAATTTGAAAGAAGCATGTGATTTTGTTAAGATATCACTATCCTCCCATCTTTTCTGGGGTTTTATAGGTCTTTAACACGAGTCCAGGATTCATGAGACAGGAAGATTAGTTTCCATTTACTCAGACAGGACACTTCCACACAAGCTTTTTGAATACAAAAATTGATCCTGCGCTCACATGAACTGTGCCTATCCATCAGAAAGCGCTGAAAATTTTAAAATCTTTTGAATACAAAAATTGATCCTGCGCTCACATGAACTGTGCCTATCCATCAGAAAGCATTGAAATTTTAAAATCTAAGCTAGAATGCACATATGCTGCCCCTTACCAAACTGTTGCAATCTATTATTGCCACCATCTTACCACTTCCTACCTTGATATCTATTGCCGTAAATAGTTGAAATATTTTTCTTTTAAAGTGGTTTTGATATTTTCTTCACATTTAAAATATGTAGAATTATGTCATGTCTTGATGTTGGAAGATTTTAGGTATATTCTTGAGTCAGATACATGGTTTAGTTTTACTAGTCAAAGAAAGCAAATGGTAAAGGTATCCATGTAATTTACAACTTGATATTCTCTTTTTTCTCAATGCAAGGGAAACTGAATTTGAAAGGCTATCTTTTCTGTGTATCTCTATGTTCTGCTACATGCTGATATTTGACTACGTTGATTTTATTTGCTTATTAACCATATGTTATACATTGATTGCAGGAACGGATTCTTTTGGATCGAGATAGAGTGATAGCAAATACTTGGTACAATGATGAGAAGAAAAGATGGGAAATGGACCCAATGGCTGTTCCACATGCTGTATCAAAAAAATTAGTGGAACACGTTCGAATCAGGCATGATTGGGGTGCTTTGTATATGGCACTGAAGGGAGATGAAAAAGAATTTTATGTTGACATTAAGGTTATATAGGAGTATTGTTAAATTCATCTCTTTAATATGAATGGGCATTGTTCAAAACTAATAAATGTAATGGTCTTACTCCAGGAATTTGACATGCTTTATGAAGATTTTGGAGGTTTTGACGGGCTCTACATGAAATTGCTTGCAAATGGTATACCAACTGCAGTGTATCTGATGTGGATCCCTTTCTCAGAATTGAATCTCCATCAACAGTTCCTCTTAATGATAAGGCTTTCTTGCCAATGCCTAAATGAACTGTGGAAGAATAAAGTGGTATCATCTGGGAGAGAATTGTTGTTGGAAAAAATTAAGAATCTCAATGATGATATAATGATGGTGATAATATTTCCTATAGTGGAGTTGCTCATTCCTTTCCCGGTAACAGATTATGCAAAGCTTATGACTTGTTTCTCGAGTGATTATGTTTGCTTGCTTATGTTTCAATAGTGTTAGACTTCCTCTTCTTATACAGGTAAGGATGAGACTTGGAATGGCATGGCCAGAGGAAATTGATCAATCTGTGGCCTCAACATGGTACTTGAGATGGCAATCAGAGGCAGAAATGAGTTTTAGGTCCAGGAAAAGAGATGACATTCAGTGGTATTTTTGGTTCATCATTAGAACCTTCATATATGGATACATTGTGTACCATGTATTACGGTTTATGAAGAAAAAAATTCCAAGGCTTCTTGGCTTTGGAGCTTTACGCAAAAATCCAAACTTGCGGAAGTTGCAAAGAGTGGTACCACTTTATCCTTATTTCTTCTGCTTTTAATAACCATTCCAAAATTTGAATATTTTTAATAGTTGCTAATCTGGATATTGTAAAAACTATAAGGTTCTGTTCCTTCTCATGGTCATTGCCAATACATTAACTGCTTCGGTTTCAAAGAGCTGTACTTTGGTTTTGGCGAATTTTTTAGTTTTGATGTTAATAGGTTTCAAGAAAATTGACTTGACCATTAAAATTTTTGACAATATAATCAAGTTCTTGAAAGTTAAAACTTATTAGCTCCAAAAGCAAAGTGTAGATATTGTGGCTTTTTAGGAAATTTTAAACCAAATGTGTGACAATTAATGCTTTGGAGTTTAGTTGCTCCATACCGCTTCTGCACAGGGATTATAGTTCTAGTTGATTTGTCTCTCAATAATCTCTCTCTTTATGCTATGTTGCAGAAATTCTACATTAATTACAAGGTCAAGAGAATCAAACGGAAAAAGAAGGCTGGAATTGACCCTATTAGAAGTGCTTTTGACCGAATGAAGGTTCATATTTACTGCATAGACACTATCTGATTTATGAGTTGGTTAAGATGGATTATAATATCCTGAACTGCTTTCCAGAGGGTGAAGAATCCTCCTATACCATTGAAGGATTTTGCTAGCATTGAGTCTATGAGAGAGGAGATCAATGAAGTTGTGGCATTTCTACAAAATCCTAGTGCATTCCAGGAGATGGGTGCCCGTGCACCTCGGGTATGTTGTTTTTGACCTTATCAATAATAAAAATTCTATTCATGCACGACATTGTTTCATCTTGCACTTTTCTTTGGTTATCTCAGACTTGCTTTCCAAGAATAAAGCAGTGATGCAATATGGTTATGCAATCACATCTTGTTGGTAGGCATCAAGAGTTTCAGTGTTTCTCACAAGCCTTACTCATGGGGATCATATTTCATGGATGTTTCTATATTTGGTTAACTTGGGCTTCAATTGTCTGCATTTAGATAGTATTTGCTGCATGATAGTCAGATTGTGCATAATGAGAGACTAGAATTATGAGGCTGATCAGAGTCAAGGGATTTCGTTGCACCATTTTTGGTAGTTTTCAGCTGAAGGTTTTCCAATTAAATTGAAAACATTGATTAATTTAATCTGCACACTACTGTGCTTTTATGTGGATGTTGGAAGTGCTATTTGAACTTTGGTAATTCACACAGTCTTAGGTGTGTTGATTTTTGCTGCAAGGTAGATGTCTATTTCTAATTTGTTCATACCAGCTTGTAAAACATTTGATGTTATATTGCAGGGTGTTCTCATTGTAGGTGAGAGGGGAACAGGAAAAACTTCTCTAGCACTGGCTATCGCTGCAGAAGCTAAGGTGCCTGTTGTCAAAGTTAATGCCCAGCAGCTGGAGGCTGGATTGTGGGTTGGCCAAAGTGCATCGAATGTTAGAGAACTTTTTCAAACCGCTAGGGATTTGGTTGTTCCATATTCCTTATCTTTCATTTCTGCATTGTTTTATGGATATTTAGGTGTGATAGGAGAGAATGATGATGATGATAAAATGATTGATTTCACTAACTCAGATAAACTTTCCTCTGTTTTTGGATTTCACTGATATTTCAATAACCTTTTCTAGTTCAGTAATTTGTATTATGTGTTTCACTATTATAGTTTCTTCTTGGCTGGGTTTGTATTTCTCTTTGTGAGAAGTTTCTGGTTTAGACTTCAAATTTTCTGGAAGACATAGGAATTTTACAGATTATGTCACTATAACATTTAAAACTAACATGATTAATCCAAAATCGCCTGCATTACAGCACTGGTAATTTAACAGTGGGTGGTTGAAATAACATCACATTTGTGTTGAGTCTGTTTGGAAGAGAAAATTTAGCTTTCCCTTAAGGTTTCTGAAATTCTTTGTTAAGCAGCAAATAGTCTTCAGCAAGTCCTTATAAGATTCCTTATTTCAAAATTTTCAACTGTTTCGAAACTGATGACAGCTTTCAAAATTTCAAAATCTTCTTTTGAATGTAGAAATGTCTGCCAACATGTTGCACATTTGGAGTTTACCTTTGTTTCTTTAGGAACCTTTTTGTTCTACATTTTTCATCGTGTTTTACTGAAGTTCCATCTTTGAAAAAGTATTGATTTTTATTGCCTTAGCTTTTGCAGTAGGTTGTAATTTCTTCTGATGTTAAATAAATGGAGAAGCTTGGGGTACACTATAAAATTTTTCTTTTTATAAAGATGATTATAACTGGAATTTCACTGCATAAGCAGTCATAATTAATTAATGTTCCTTTTCCATTAAAGAAACAGGTACTTCTGTTAAACATGGTCATTGTATATTTGCTGATTATCAATTGTGACTTCTAGGCACCTGTGATCATCTTTGTGGAGGATTTTGACCTTTTTGCTGGTGTCCGTGGCAAGTTCATTCATACTAAAAAACAGGATCACGAGGCCTTCATTAATCAACTTTTGGTGGAACTTGATGGGTAATTTCCTGAGTATTTTGCAGCTTGACCAAGGTCCTTGATGTACTTCTGAGGCGATACTGTGCAAATGTCATACAAACTTATTTTTTTATATTCCTGGACCTACTTCCTGGAGATAACGGCGATTGAACATTAAAATTTTATGACCTATAGACTAACATATTCACCTTGATACCCAGTATAATTCTGCAATATATTGACTCTGTTTTATTTCCCTTTCTTTCTCGCTCTCTTTTTTGTTTTAATTTATTAATTTGATAACTCGTGGAGCTGTTCTGTCAATTTATTGCCTTAATGCCAACTAGAGTTCTGCAATACATTGATTTTAGTTTTGTATGGCAATTAAATGCTACTGGTCTACAACTCAGAATCTTTCTTTTTTTTTTTGGCAACTCATCCTGGTATCTGCACTGTGCTGTTGCAGGTTTGAGAAACAAGATGGGGTTGTTTTGATGGCGACAACTAGAAATATCAAACAAATTGATGAAGCTTTACGACGGCCTGGTAGGATGGATAGGGTATTTTATCTTCAGCAACCAACTCAAGCAGAAAGGGAGAAGATTTTACATATTGCTGCAAAAGAGTCCATGGATGAAGATCTTGTTGACTATGTGGATTGGAAGAAGGTAATTCCTGAATGTGCAGATATTCCTGAGATGATATTCACATTTTTTTTAGTGCTGGTTCACATTTTTAGTTTTGAGACAAATTTTCTTTTCCCATGTATACTATCCAAGTGTCTCTTAATTTATAGGTTTCTGTTTAATCATAATTCCTTAAGATGACCTAAGTATGCATATTGTGGTACACTAGTTCAGTCCTTTATCTGACCATGCTATTTTTTTTTTCATTGTAAATACACACAGTTAGCAAGTTGTCTTTTGTGTCTTATCGCAAAAATTGTTTGTTTCTTGATATGCCATCTTTGGCTAACTACAATGCTCTGGAACCAACTTATTAGGTGAATTGATTTATTTACCAAACTTGCTTTATCATTACATAGTGTTTCTCTTTGATCATCTTTCAGGTTGCCGAGAAGACTGCTCTTTTGAGACCTATAGAATTAAAACTTGTTCCAGTTGCTTTAGAAGGTAGTGCCTTTAGGAGCAAATTTCTCGACACAGATGAGCTGATGAGCTACTGTAGCTGGTTTGCGGTAGGAGACATATCCAACAAAAAGTCCAGTCTTATGCTTTTCATTTAAGTTTTTGTATCTGTATGTAGTTCATTAAATTGTGAATTACTTGCAATTCTCTAGTTGTCTGCAACTGTTACTTTGTTACATTTATTTTAGTTACATTCATTGCTTCTGAACTATGTGTGATGTAGATAATCATTATCGTAAAAAAAAATTCCAATTATATTCTAACTGCTTTCTGATTCATCTATGACGATGGATTGCTAATTATATCTCAATGTCTGTTGTAGACTTTCAGCAGATTTATTCCTAAATGGGTTCAGAAAACTAAGCCTGCAAAGAAATTGAGTAGAACCCTGGTGAATCATCTGGGACTAGCATTGACCAAAGAGGATCTCCAGAATGTGGTTGATCTAATGGAGCCATATGGTCAGATAAGCAACGGAATGGAACTCCTAAATCCACCTATTGATGTAAGCAATTGTGTTGTTACGAAGTTTGAGAGAAATGCCTATGCATTTTTTCCCCATATACTAGCATAGTTCACTATCCTTTTTTAAAAGGCAATGCACGGAGGTACCTATGTCTCTTTTTTAATTACCATTAGACTGACTTATATTGTTATGACAGTTATTAAAAGACATGAAATTGCCCTTTTTTTTATTATCAGTTTATACTATTTGCATACTATTACATTACCGTATATTGTATGATTATTTTCAACTTTTGACAAAGATGCTAGTAAAGAAATGGAAATTGTAAAAGAAATTTATTAACTTTTCTAATAATTCAAAATCCTGTTTGATGTGGTTTACTGAAGAACATTGCATTCCTCTTGTACCTCGGCCCTTTGTGCTTTTTAGTGTTTCCTTGTCAGAGAATGTGATGTAGAAGGAATAGAAGAAATAACAAATAAGGGCTAAACTTCCGAGCATTAGGAAAATATGGGCTGTTGAGTGTTGTTAGGTTGCTGGAATTTCATTTTTTTTCCTTTTGTCAAAATTTCAGATTTGTGTAAGTTGCAAATTTAGGGTTTGATTGTTGAATTTTTTTAAGCTAGGTTTGAGGGTTTTAGGTTGCTGAAATTTTAGGTTAAATGAACAAACAATGGAGGTAGGAACCTAGGAACTACTCCTAGGGTCTAAGAATTACTCTTAGAAGAAAGTGTCACACCTTCTAGTAGAAAACTCAATTTTAGAGAAAGCAAATTATCATTGAAGGGCTGAGTACATGCATATTTATAAAAAAAGTCCATATAATCCTTAATCTATTAGTAAAAAGTTTCCTAACTAAAATTTTAAATTTGAATCCTACTGTAATAGGATTTCCTTATTCTAAAATAAGTAATATTTCTAAATTCCTTATCTAATAAAAATAATAGATCTAAAGTCCTTTTCTAAAAAGGAAATCTCACGCAAACAAAATTTCAGAACCTTATCTTTGTTATAAATTCAATTTCTACTCTTTATCCCACCAAATTAAGGCTTGTGATTGAGCGACTTGTTCTCTTTTATTTCTTTTATAAACTCTAAACTCTTATGCATCATTTCTCTTTGGCTTGTCTGAAGTCGTTTTCGATGTTGAATGTGACAAATATTGTTCATATAGGTTTGGATTCAACTTTTGCAATTTAGATTCTAAAATCCAAGTACTGTCAAAACTTGGTCTTCCTTTACACTTGATAAGAAATCGTTGATATCCACCAGATTTTTTGACTTCAATTTGTTCATTAAGAATATCTTCGACCTCCTTTTTAAGATGAGGAGTGGCTGGAATTTGTGCAGCTGCCTTATTTTTAACTCGTGCTCGATGTTTAATAACAAAAAAAAACTGCTCCAAAAATTCACTCTACAAGGCATGTCTTCTGTTTAAGTTTTCTAGGACTTGAAATGAGATTTATGATCTGAATATAGAATAAACTCCTTGTATAAGAAATAATGTCGCCAATTGTGAAGAGGTCATATCATTGCATAGAACTACCTATCATAGGTATAATACTGTTGTTATCTTCACTGAACTTCTCAATGAAGTAAGCAAATGGATGTCCTTCTTGACTGATACGTCTCCAATTCTTACATGAGATGCATCACATGCAACTTCAAATACCTTAGAAAAATCTAGAAGCTGCAGAATAGGTGGTTCGATCATCCTTTTATTGATTTCTTCAAAGGCTTTAGTTGCTGTTTTTGTCCACAAAAATTGTTCTTTCTTCATACAATCAGTTATAGGTGCCATTATGGTGCTGAAATTATGAATAAATCGCCTATAGAATGTTGCTAGGCTATGCAAACTCCGTGCCGTGTGCGCATCCTTTGGGATAGGCTAACCAGGGATAACTTTGATCTTCTCAAAGTCCATCTTTACTCCTCAGTAGGATATAATAAACCCCAAAAATACAACCCTTGATTGTATGAAATTACACTTATGTTGGAAGATTTGAACTGAGAGATTTAGTTCAGAAATTAGCCCCCAAAATTAAGATAAATCAGATCCTTGATTTAC
>JAOXYD010000003.1:15393443-15417023 GCA_028565735.1 Pinacopodium congolense | reverse complement strand
TAATATATTGTTATATTATATTATAATATAATATAATATTATATTATATTATATTACATTATATGATATTAAAGATAAAATGGAAAAATGGACACCCAAGAGCCACTTTGTCATTTATCTTCTTTCAATTTTGTGGACCTTCATTTTTATTTCTTTGAAATAATATGAAAGCAACATATTTTAAGCAACGTGAATTTTTGCAATTTTGCTTTGTTTTAGTTCTTTTAAGAAAATTTCAAAGGTATTTGCTTTGAATTTGATTCTACCAATACCTAATTGTATTTTTTTTTTCTTTTGGCATTAAGCAATTCTATTTATTTAATAAAATTAAGTATTTTATATGTATTTAAGTTTTAAACATATGTTATATGCATATTTAATATTTTTAAGCTAATTTTTTATAAAGATATTTTTCTAAAATTTTAAAATTATGTTGATATAAATATTAAGAAAACTAATGATACAATATTGTCATTATTTAATTTTATAAAGCTATTATGATAAGGAGTATATTAAAAAAAGATGTAAACGAATTTTTAATTCTAAATTTGTTCCAAACATGATTATAAGTAATTCAGTTGAATTACAAATTTTAAATTATAACTATCTAAACATGGAGTTCATTTACAAATAAATTCTACATTCTACATTCATTTATTCCAGACATAGGGGTAATATTTAAAAAATGTTCAAAAAATCCTAAAGTCTCATAAATGTTCAAAAGGAATTTTGACTCCAACTTCTGATAAATTCTTCTGTTAAGTAACACGTAGCAGTGCCATGTGTCATAGTTTTATTAATAAAAAATTTTAGGTGGTCCCTACAATGCCACATGGACTCTACCTAGATTTTTTACTAAAAAAACACTATAGCTTTTAAGTTAATTATGTTAAAGTTTACAATAGTAGATCAGTTGGTAGCGTGTTACTTTAGCAACTAAAGGTCACGTGTTCAAATGACCATTCTATTACTATTTTATTTTTGATAACTTGCCAGTCTTATAATAGTAATAAAATATTGTTTTAATAATATATATAATATTATTATATAAGGACTGGCCATGGCTAACCATAAGAAACCAGCCATGTAGTCGGCCCCTTTTATTACATGACATTGTTTCTCTAATTTTGTTTCTATCTATTCTCTTTTTCTCCTACTCTCTACTTGAAGTCTCTCCCACAAAACCAAAAGCCATATACACTCAAAGCTTTCTTTAATCTCGATATTAGATTTCCTTACAAGCTGGATAACACCCACATCCTTCTTCTTTTTTTCATAATCTCGTGATTGGAGTTATTACAGTCACCTCATGTTTTGGCTCCTATAAGACGCCACAATCATAAGCTCACATCACCCACAACACCAACCACTCGCTAAAGCTCCTTCCCTCTTTAAAAGAGTAAGATCCATCAACTTCTCTAACTCAGAAGATACAATAGAGAGAACGAGGGACAGAAGAGAATAGGAGGAGGAAGAGTGAGAAAACAACATCGTTGTAAAAATAATAATAATAACGCATTTGTAGTTCGAAGTTGCAACCTTCAACTCCTAAAGTAACACTCTACCAATTGATTTACTATTTGAAACGAGCAAATATTTCTACGCTAACTAACTTAAAGGCTATAGTGTTTTTTAGTCCAAAATTCAATTCACGTGTCATTGTGAATCCCAATAAAAATTTAACCAATAAAATTGTGACATGTAGAACCTAACAGAAGTTGAAGTTAGAGTTCTTTTTAAATATTTATAGAAAGTTAGAGTACTTGTTTAACATTTTAGAAATGTTAAGATTTTTTATTACATTAAACGTTAAGGCCTGATATACATATAAGTAAAAATGTTATGGTCAAAATGATATTTTTTTCCAAAATAAGAAATAACTAATGGAAGTAAGGTAGAGTGTTAAAACAAAAAAGTGATTAATGGCTCGTGAAATCTATAAATTGTTATGATTGGAAAGCATTTGTAATGATTTATAGGATTTATAAATTGTTGTGGTTAATAAGCATTCTTAAAATGTTAATATAAACAAAAATAACCTAGGAAGATATAATGCAACAACAAATCAACTTTAAGCATCATTTACACTTTTTTTAACTTGACAACACAAAATATATGAAATTTATTATTTTAAAAAATAAAACTCAATAAATACATCATAAAAGAGAAGTTGGAAAGTGGGTTGATAATAGTTAATGATTTATCATATCTCATCTAATAAATAATTATAAAATATTTTCATAAAAGAACTCTTTGTATCAAGATTTAAAGAATTCACAAGAAAATTGGGAACAAAAAATACCCAATCACCAATTTAAAGGGGAATGCTGAAAAATTGTAACAATAATTAAACAAAGTTTATAACTTAACTATTCATATAATTATCATATAATATGATAATGCAAATTATAGTATTATAATATTAATTTATCTGCCTTGTTTGTATTATTCCTAAACCCTATTTATTATTTTTTACAGTATTATGAAATATCAAGAAGCCACACTTTTTTTATATTTATGAAAAGAAGTTTTAATATAACATATAGGATGGTCTCTTTAAATGGCATTGCTGACATTACAAAAAATTGAAATTTTGATTATTTAATTGATGTTTTTGTTGGTTTTGACTAGCATTACAAAATCAAGTAAAGTTTTAAATTAAAAATACATTTTACCCTTTTATGAGATTAAAGAATATATTAATAATCAAACCATGAAAGTTTCAACAAATTATTCCTTACAATCTATAATAAAATAATGGCTTAGTAAGATCACAGAGTTTGCAACATAAGATCCCTACATTAACCATAAGGAACAACTTTGTAAAATATAATTTACCCTTTTCTTTGTCATAACATCATTTTCTTATCCCTCATGCCTCTAAAATTGAAGTTCTTTTGCAAACTCTACGAAAATATATTTTTAATATATATTAACTTTCATTTAAAAATATAATTATAATACAACAAGCTAACATTATTCTCACATTTTTTACATATATTTTATATTTAGGTTAATTTTGAAAAGAACAAAGTTGTTTTTATTAGTTTTTAAAACTTATAAGTTCATTAATGAATTTTAAATTGAAAATTTTCATTCATCATTAAAAAAAATTTGACCACTAATTTTGATTTTAAAACTAAACAATGAGTATAATCAGCTTTTATCTCATCTTTTAATAATTATGAGGTCAAAGAATTGATGTGGAAATAAATTTTCTTATAATTATTAAGACTTCATAGTATAATTTTGTATTATTAATATTTTCATATTTATAGTTTTTGGGAAAATATATTTTTTCGAAAATTTAAATGGAGTTAATGAAGTAAGTGTTCAACTTATAAAGAAGGTATAAAAATGAGTAATCTTAATTCACTTGTTCAACCTATTAAGACATTTTATTACTTAACCATGAGGAACACAAGCTAGTGCACTTAATTGGATACTCTTAAGCACAATTAGACATCCATATAGTAACTTGAATTCTAGCTAGATTTCCCCTATGATTCCTACATTTGTAACCATCTCCTTTTGGCCTTATAAGGTGTCGTAGCATCTAAGTTCCTGGGCTATACTATGCCTTCAACTACCCTACTTTCTTGCATCCTTATCCATATTGTCCCATCTCTCATCTGCTATCTTTAAGTAGTAATTGTTTATGCATCACTGGGACCCAATTGATCCAGATTAATTCCTTCATTGCCTACTGCCATGAGTTGTTCCTTAACTATACTAATAATCTCTTTCAAAAGTTGTTGACTAGGTCCCCTCTTATCTTGATATATTTTCAAGTTCCTTTTTCTTCAAATTTAGTAAATGGTTATGCAAAAAGCTATTAGGAAGCTAATGGAATCTGATTTGAATCTCCATCTTAACTCGGATATCCATTCCATTATGTCTATCTAATCCATTTGCAAGTAGGAAATCTCCTACATTGCAATTACCCTTTGCTAGGTAAATTTTGTATATTGACAGGTAAAAAATAGGTGTGTAATGGATTCAGGTTCCTTATTATATAAAGGACATGAAAGGGAGTGTTGTGTATACCCATCAAACCTATCCTTAGTAGAAAGCTTACCTTTGACTGCTAGCCATATGATAAATGAAATCTTAAATTAGCTTACTTAAACCAAACTAGTTTATAAGAGGAAATTTTGGAGGCTATAACTCTCATCCAATCTCTATATGATTTATTTGTGAATGAATCACAGGAGTGCTTTATTCAAACCATACTATCTTGCCTGTTATATTGAGGATATAACACATTTAATATTTTGTGTACCTTGCTCCATCGTTGAGGTAAAACATATTATTTTTTAAGACCCCCTTGACGTTTGTAGAATCAACAATAATGTTTTTAAGACTGGAAAACTGATCATTGCTAGCGATCACACCTCTCAAGCTCCAATTATTATATAAGAAGCTAGTGTCAACTCCATTGCCCAATATATTTTAGATAGAGCCATTATTTGATCTTTAAGTTTAAGAATATTCCACATTGTTTAGGAAGTATGGCTTTTATGGATAACGAACCAAAAATTCCCCTTTTAAAATAATGAGAATGTACCCATAAGGACTGCTTATCCTTCAATAGTCTTCATAGTCTTCTTACTATATAGATTTTATTGGTAATATTCATTACAAGTATTCCCAATCCACCTTCCCTTTTTGGAAAACACCCATCACTCCATTTCACATTTGTTTTATTGCTTCCATGAGCTTGTCTAATCCATAAAAAGGTTCTAAGCATCTTCTCAATAGCCTTAATTATATTCTCTAGAAATACCATGTAAGACAGACAATATACATTTTTTGATATTAAAATTGAATTGACTAATTAAACCCCACCAATAAAAGAGAGTCTTTTATTATAGTAATAATTGATTCTCCTCTTTGATCTTTTCTATATAAGGTAGGAAATACTTATAAAAAGGCTTCTTATAAGAGATTATTACCCTAGGAGAAGCAAAAGTTAGGTTCCCATCCTACAAATATGTCATGTTAAGTATCTAAGTAGTAGACTGAGCAACTGCTGAGAAAACATAGAAGTAGCTCTTCCCTTATTCATCTCTATCCAAACATCTCCTAAAAATACCTCAAAGCTTTTAATAAGGTAGTGATAAAGTTAGAAACTATATCAAAGAGAGGTAATATGTCATCTACAAATTCTAGAATATATGTCTTAAGGTGCTTGCACTTATATGTTATCTAAACCTCCTCTCTAGGGCAATTACATGGTTGATTAATATTGACAACACCTCTATATCAAGTGTAAATAAGTAAGTGGAAATGGATCTCCTTGCCAAAATCCTTTGTCAACCTTAAAAAACTTAAAAGGTTCACCATTAAATAATAAGCTACATGAAGTAATAGATATGCATTAAGTTATCCATTGTATGTGCTTATAAGGAAAACC
Source organism: Pinacopodium congolense (assembly GCA_028565735.1). Classification (NCBI taxonomy): domain Eukaryota; kingdom Viridiplantae; phylum Streptophyta; class Magnoliopsida; order Malpighiales; family Erythroxylaceae; genus Pinacopodium; species Pinacopodium congolense. Next base: position 15,411,607 of record JAOXYD010000003.1, on the reverse strand, counting down.
AAAGACATATATTATGTTGATGAGAAAAGATCAGTCAACAAAATCGTAGGCTTTAATGAAATCAATCTTAATAGTATAACTCTTAAAAGAATTCTTCCTATCATAGCCTTTAAAAAACCCTTGAGACAATATTATGTTATCACCAATATGCTTTCCTTATATGGATTCTCTGTATGTTTAATTGATTAAGTGTTTCAAAACTCCTTTTAGCATAGATACCAATAGTTTAGAGATTGTCATATAAATTCTATTCATATAGGAACTAGGTTTGAAGTCCTTCAATGATCTTAACTTAGGAGTTTTTGGCATCAAATTAATGTAGGATCTGTTTAATTCCTTTAACATACTCCTATTTTTAGAAAATTACTTTATTGCATCAATTACCATTTGCTTCAACAAGTTCCATGAATTATGAAAAAATATTGTAGGTAGTCCGTCTAGATCAGGTTCCTTATTTAAATGCAAGGAAAATAAAGATTTTTCAATATTAGAATCTATAAATGGTTGAATGAGCATATCAGCATCTATATTAGTAATTCTATCCCTTATAAAGGACTAGAGTAGTTGGATAGAAAAGGAACTATTAAAGGAGATTCCTAGTATATTATGAAAGTAGGATAACATCCCTTTTAGTTCCTCTTGTTTAGATGCTGTAACACCATTTTTGTTATATAGAATAGAGATCCTATTGCCATTTCTCTTGGATAGAATGAAATTATATATATATATATATATATAAAAAGAGGAGTTCCTGTCACCATTTTTGAGCCACTACACCTTTGATATTTGTTTTGGGGTAAATAAGTAACTTCTACTGCTGGCACATATTCCTCCAAGGCTTTTTCTCGTCAACTGATCTTGTAGCATTCAAAGGATTAAGGTAAACTTATTCTATATTCTATATATTTCCTGCTTAGCTGCTAAACTGCTGCATGAGTTTCTTATATTTCTCCAATTTTAACATTTTAAATACTTCATTTATACCCTGTCGCCTTCTCATACAAATGAAAGATTTATGCTTCTTTACATGCAATTATAAACTCTTTGAAAAGGCATTCCCAAATCCAAGATTTGTGACTAGTAATTGTTAAACTTGAATAGGAATTAATTCCTCCTCCATACATTAAATCCACTAACAATTATAGGAGTGTGATTCGAAAATAATGAATTATTGAAAGAGGCCATAAATTCTAGGAAACTTCTTAGCTAATGATCATTTAATATGGCTCTATCCAACTTTTCCTGATAAACCAATTCTCATGTTGTTTGTTCTAAGTGTAAAATTGACCTTTTATATTATGATTAATGATTCCTATCTTTATAACATAATCTAAAAAATCCTCTGAATAATTCCTTAAAGAGACATTGCCTTCAGTTTCTAAAGGAGATACAAAGCTGCTGAAATCTCCTAACACAATCTAAGGAACATTCATAGTGTTAGATATCTCTTTTAGCTTGTTCCATAATGATGCTCTTTAAAATCCAAAAGATACAAATGATGCTTGAAACTACATTCTTTATTTCAAGAATTCCAATTCCAAATGAATAAGTTGATCAGTCTTAATAGTATTGATAATCTAACCGTGTAAGGGTCCAAAGAAATCATAATTTTGTTATAATGATGAGCTAAATGATTAGTTATGACATTCCTTTCTTTCCTTAAAATACTAGCCTTACTTTATATATCCTCCTTAGTTTCCAAAAGATAAAACATAAAAGAAATCTTTACTCTTAGGATTATTAATACCCCTCATTTTCCAGTATAGAATATTTATAATTAATGAAGACGAGAGGGTAAGGCTATTTCCTCGTTTTTACTCTTTGGTCTCCTTATTTCTAATCTTGAATCCATCCCTCAATCCTGAAATAGTGGAAGAAGTACCATCCATGCCCTTTTCTTGGGTAAGTGTTACTCTTTTTAATGTTTAATGGGTTAAGCCAATTTAGGAGAGATTGGAGTTACTACATTTTTCTTAAGCTAACTGACTTTATTGTCCATATGTATAGATACTTCTCTATAGGTTTAGCTGCATAAGTTTCCTTAGTCTATTCCTATTTTTTTTATGCTATAACCCCTAAAGCTCAATCCCTAGATGTTGCCACCTCCTTTACATACTCCTCTTTCTTCTAAAGAGCTTTATTCACCTTATCATGCCCCACTTGCTCAAATTAAGCTACACTTCCATCTATGTCTATAAAGTTTATATTCTCTAGTTCCTACTTTGTAATTATTATCTTAAATTGTCAGGTGTTATCTAAGCTAAGCCCCATTAGCTTCATATGTCACCTTTTCTAAATTTCTTACCAGTTGGTTTCTAAAAGTTTCCAATATACCTTACTAAAGGCCCCCATTTATATGTAATAACCACCTCATCCAAGTATAGCTCCTCACTTTTATTCAACCTTATCCATTTAGCAAGCCCTATCCAATGTCAACAACCACAAAAATCCTATCAATACTCACACTTTTCATGGTAGCTGTGGCCTCATTCATTCCAACATGTTTTCCAACATTACTTGTCATATGGATGAGGCCATTGGTTGTCTAATACTCTAGTAGTCTATTATGAATTTTGATCCAAATTAGCACCAACTTTGTCCAGATCTCTTGTAGGTTGATTTTAGACCTCCATTTTTTAAAGAAAATTGACACATTATTGAATTTTCATAAACCGTTATCTAGGATCTTTTAATTATTAGTACCCATATTGAACTTAAACAAGAACAAGACATCATCCATGAACAGTAGTTCATCCAAACCATAGCTCCTCCATTGTTTATTTAGCCATTAGTCTAGGGGATGAAAAGCATGCCTCTTATCTAGGAAGAAACCTATCAATTTAGAGCTCCATTTTCTTCTTTGAGAACTTCAATAGGAGGTGCTATAATTCCACATCTAGCATCAAGGAAATGAGGGCAATAATGACAATTAGTTCTAGGCAAGTTATCATTCAACATGAACATAAGATATAAGAGAAAGCTCCCCTTGTAGGACGGTGGACAACAGTATGGGAAGATGGAAGAGGAAGAAAGTTTTAGAGCCTTAAGAAGAAGGGGAAAGGTTCAATGGTTTAGTGGTAGCAAGGATTATCTTACTTTTTTAAAAAAGAAAAGAATAAGGTAGATTAAATTGAAGTTTAAATTACTGTTCCCAAAAACAATAATTTAAATGGGTGGGAGATGGGACAAGGCCAAGAAAACTATATGATAGGCAAGAAATTCAAAAGAAACAACTAGGAGGTTTAACATGAAAGATCCATATTTAGTAGACTCTTGGTTTTATAAAGATGAAAAACCACAAATTGAGATCTTGATAATAGAAAACAAACAAAGCCAACTAGAGTTTTTTTTGGTTAGGAAGCACAATAGATTGCAAGGAAAGGACAAAGCTAGAAGTAGAAGGAAGGAGAGTTAGATTACAAGGAAATGACAAGCTATAAAAAGAAAGCAATCAACAATCCCCAAAGAGAAGTTTCAGGATCCATGGGATTCTAATGAGAAGGAAGAATCTCTCTCCTCTAGCCATTTGAATTGAGAAATTATTGCTAATTTTCATTAGTAGTAAAATATCTTAAATAATTTGTATTTGAATTATATTTTAAGTATCTGATTTATTCAAAATTTTAAATACTTCAATAAAATAGACTTTAGGAATGAAAATAATATTTTTATTATTTTATTTGGTTGGACTAAAATATTAAGACCAGATAAAATGAAATAATAAAAAACTAACATTTAATGTTGTAAAACCAATTCTAATATTGAAAACTAAATGTTTATTATAAGAGTAATAATTACAAGTAGCATTTCATTTATATAGTTTAAAAGCTAATTTAACTAAGGAATCATCTTATTATATTAATAATAAAGAAATGTAAGTAATGTGAACAACCTTTAACAAACTAGGTCCTCAATTAAGAAGGTGATTAAATGTAGATAACATATTTTAGTCATAGGGTTTTTTTGTTTATGTCGTACTTTTAATTTAAATGTATTATTGGTGTTAGTTTTCTTCGTTGAGCTCCTTTTTTCACATCAAACAACTCCTAAAATTATTAGAACTTACTATCATATGCATTCTAGCCTCATTTTAATTGCTTAACTAGTTAAAAAAATCTTGAAAATACTTAAAATTGATAAGTGAGTATATGAGGAGAAATTCATACAAAGGTAATCTTTTTTTATACATAATGTTCTTTACATTTGATAAAGTTACTTCTTAATGATAGTAGCTTTTCTATATTCTTTTTTTTTTCCTAAGAAAGAGCTTTTTCTTTATTCTTGTAGTAATTATTTAATTATAGTTAATGATTGATGGTTGACTGAGGTATATTTGAGTTGAAGGATAAATGAAAACATTGCTCTATGATAAATGTTTAGATGTGTTTATGAAGTTTATTGATAAAGTACGATTAAAATTTTGAATGATATATTTTAGTTACATTCTACCTAATTATTTTTAAAAAAATTTATAATTTTATTCATAGAAAATTATAATAATTTTTAGAAAATTTTGTTAGTTATAAGGATCACATGACCATTATTAATTATAAAGCAGTCACATACTCGATTATTTCAACTTTTATAATCTAAAATCGATTCACACACTAGCCTTTAAAACCTAAAGTGTATTTTCAATTTTTTCTTCTTTTTATGCTTTTATTATCATATTATCTAAAAAATCAAAAGTCAATATTCAATTTTTTATAGGAGAAAGCAGGAATAGATGATAATTTTTATATTTTGATATAAGTTAACCATTATGGTAAATTAGATTTATTTTCTATCGTTTAAGTTTGAAATGGTTCAAAAAGGTTAGTATTGTGTCCTTAAAGCTCTATAAAGGTCGGATGAGGTTTTAATCATTATAGTGATTATGCTATTGTAGTTAAGGGCATGTTTTTATATATGATGAAAGTACTTATAGCTTGTTATTATTATAATTATGTCAATTAGTCCTTATTGTTATAATATGTTAAAACATTGCAGTGTGATTTGGGATACTTATTAAAATTATAGAACTTGAGAGAGTGAATAAAAAATGTTTTTAATATAAATGATCTCATCGATCCTTTTTCATATAATAAGAAAAAAAGTTTGGCTTCAGCTATTGGTTTTCTTACATAAAAGGGTCGTACCACATTGGTCCACATGATGTGGTTGCCCTCACTGAAAAGTAAAACCATAATAAACTTTCGTTTATATAATTTGAAAGCTAATTCAACTAATGAATTGTCTTATTATATTAACAATAAAGAAATACAATTAATGTGCACAACCTTTAACAAACCAGATCCTCAATTAAGAAGGTGAGTAAATGCATATAAAATATTTAGTCATATGGTTATTTGTTTGTATCTTTTTTGTAATTTAAGTGCATTGATGGTGTTGGTTTTCTTCATTGAGTTCCTTTTTTCACATCAAACAACCACTAAAATTATAAAGGTTTACTATTATATGCATTCCATCCTCATTTTTAGTGTTTCAGTAGGAAAAAAATCTTGAAACTCAATACTTAAAACTAATAAGTGAGTACTTAAGGAGAAAGTCATACAAAGGTAATCTTTTATTTTTCCGCATAATGTTCTTTACATTTGATAAATTTTCTTTTTAGTGATAGTAGCTTTTCATTATTCTTTTTTTTATAAAGAGTTTTTTTCTTTATTCTTGTAGTAATTATCTAGTTATAGTTAATGATTTATGGTTGATAAGGTATATATCAGACGAAGAATAAATGAAAAAAATGTTTTATGACAAATGTTTAGTAGTGTTTATGAAGTTTATTGATAAAGTGTAATTAAAATTTTGAATTACATAATTTAATTACAATATACTAATACAATTTTTTGAAATTTTTTTAATTTTATTTATGGAAAACTATAATAATTTTTATAAATTGTTGTTGGTTATAAGGATCATATAATCATTATTGATTATACAGTAGTCACTAGACCATTTTAGTTTTGATAGTCTAGAATCCATTAACACAACAGCCTCTAGCACCTAAAGTGTATTTTTCAACTTTTTCTTCTTTTTATGATTTTATTATTATATTATCTAAATAATTAAGGGACAATATTCAATTTTTTTCATGAGAAAGTAGGAATAGATGATGTTTATTTTTAATTTTGATATGAGTTAACCATTATGGTAAATTAGATTTATTTTATATCATGTTTAAGTTTGAATTGGTTCAAAAATTTTAGTATTTTGTCTTAAAGCTATATAAAAGGTTGGATGAGGTTTGAATTGTTAAAGTGATTGTGCTATTTTAGTTTAGGGCATGTTCTATATATACTGAAAGTACATATAGTGTATTCTTATTATAATTGTATCAATTAGCCCCAGTTGTTATAATATCTTAAAAGGTTGTAGGATACTTATTAAAATTATAAAACTTCAGTGAGTTAACAAAAAGATGATGTTAATATAAATGACCTTCTTGTTCCTTTTTCATATAACAAGGAAAAATTTTGGCTTCAATTATTGCTCTTCTTACATAAAGGAGTGATGCGACATTGGCCCACTTGACATAGCTGCCCTCGCTAAAAAGTAAAACCATAATAAACTTTCATTTATATAATCTGAAAGCCAATTCAACCAAGTAATCATCTTATCATATTAATAATGAAGGGATACAATTAATTTGAACAACCCTTAACAAACTAGGTCCTCAATTAAGAGGGTGAGTAAATGTAGATAACATATTTTAGTCACATGGTTGTTTGTTTGTATCTTATTTGTAATTTAAATGCATTATTGGTGTTAGTTTTCTTCATTGAGTTCCTTTTTTCACATCAAACAACTCCTAAAATTATGAGAGGTTATGTGATTACTTACTTAAGGAGATAGTTGTACAAAGGTAATCTTTTATTTTTATGCATAGTGTTCTTTACATTTGATAAAGTTTCTTCTTAAAGATAGTAGCTTTTGCTTTGTTCTTCTTCTTTTTTTTTCAAGAAAGAGCTTTTTCCTTATTCTTATAATAATTCTCTAGTTATGGTTAATGACTGATGGATGAGCGAAGCATATTTAAGACGAAGGACAAATGAAACAAAAAGATCTATGACAAATGTTTAGTAATGTTTACAAGGTTTACAAAGTGAAATTAAAATTTGAATTATATATTTTAGTTACAATCCACCTAATTCAATTTTTTGAAATTTTATAATTGCATTTATAGAAAATTATAATAATTTTTAGAAACTTTTGTTGATTATAAGGATCACATAACCATTATTCATTATAAAGTAGTCACATAGTCGACTGTTTCAATTTTGAAAAACTAAAATCCCTTCACATAGTAACCTTTAACACCTGAAGTGTTTTTTCAATTTTTTTCTTTTTCTCCTTTTATTATCATATTATCTAAAAAATTAAAGGATAATATTCAATTTTCTTACATATATTAGTAGTCTTGGAGGAAACAAGAGTACTTTATTTTTAAAAAAATTTTGCTATGAGTTAACCATTACCATAAATTAGATTTATTTTTTTTATCGCATTTAAGTTTCAATTGGCTCAAAAAGGGTAGTATTGTGTCCTTAAAGCTCTATAAAATGTTGGATGAGGTTTTAATCATTATAGTGATTTTGCTATTGTAGTTGAGGGCATATTTCTATATACATATCGAAAGTACTTATAGCTTGCGATTATTATATTTGTGTCAATTAGCCCTTGTTGTTATAATATGTTAAAACTTTGTACTGTGATTCAGGATACTTATAAAATTATAGAACTTGAGTGAGTTAACAAAAGATGTTATTATAAATGATCTTCTTTATCCTTTTTCATATAACAAGAAAAAAGTTTGGCTTCAATTATTGCGCTTCTTGCATAAAGGGGTGGTGCTACATTGGTCCACATACCGTAGTTGCCCTCACTAAAACTACAGTAAACTTAATATTTATTAAAATTCAGTACAAATTTATAGCTAAAATTCATTCTTAATCTTTATTGAAATTCATTACAAATTTATAAATAAACTTAATAGAAATAGAAAATTTTTGCCCTTAATAAAGTTCAATTTTAAATCATTTGCCTTAATGTTTATCTATTTGATCTTTTAAAAAATGAAAGAAAATTAGATTCAAGTGAAGGGATACACCAACCAAGTCTTGATGCAAGGTTCAATCCTGGGAGAAGGAGATGATTACTGCTCTTAATATTGCAATTCGTTGTCTCTTTTTAGGTTTGTAATGAGCTTAAGGTTGATATATTTGTGCTTACAAGTTGCTTTTGTTTTTAGGTTGTAATGAACCTTGTTGAACATTTCATGGTTGGGAAATTCGTTACCTTCTTTAACTTTTAAAAAAATTAATAAAGAAGAAAGGTGAATAACAATAAGCTTTCGATTTGTTTATAAAAGACGTGATCTAGAATTAGAATTCAGAAAAAGAAAGAAAATAAAGATTTATGTTCAAATCTGTTTTCATAGACTTTTATTTAAGAAACACCAAAGCCTTTTTTTCAAGCTTTTATTATATGCCTTTGCTTTCAATTTAGAAAATATATTTATTATAGTCTTTAATATTTACTCTTCAGCTTAGTCTTTATTGTATGTGGTTAGTATTGATTTTGATATTATTATATTTCTTAATAATTTCAAACAAAAAATTACTTACTAATTTAATAAAAATGAAACATTTTTATTTAAGTTGTAATTTTATATTAAAAAGAAATATATAAAAATAAGAAATAAACTAATAAAATAATAATAATAACTTTGTTCTGTACTTGTTTCAATTTTCATTTTGTTAATAGTTTATTGTTATTAACAAGGGACTATTCATTATTATTCAATCATCTAACTCTTATCATTATATTTTTAATTAAGGAATAATTTATTAAAAATCATTGTTGCAGTATTGACACAAATTCTTTTTTTTTCTTTTTTTTACCACCTAGATGAGGTTTGCATTAATATTTATTTGATCTTATAATTGAAATTGAAGATATATATGTGTGTGTGCGCGCATGTGTGGGGCGTACACGTGTATGCACATTTTATTACTTCTCGTAAAGTTTATATATTTATGCATCTATTTTTAATGTGACAAAAAATAACCTAATGCACCAAAAATAGCAAAAAGTAGTTGTATGGTAACTTTAATATAGTAAAATATCCTAAATTGGCGGTATTTTCGTTTGACTGGCAAAATTTTTAGCTAATACGTAAAACATGAACACAAATAAGGAAGCTATTAAAAAGCTACAAAGATTCTTCGTGAGTATCTAATCTCTTGTTCATCTAGGACTGCTGCCATTAATCTTTATGTGCAATGTTTCTTTTTCGTAGAAGTAGCTGCTTTTAGCATAATAGCAGATGTACAATGTTGCTATGGATATCAAACATATAAAAGATCTGCTTTTATTGATTAGATAGATGCAACTCTTTTCAATTATGTTTTGGTTTTTGGATGCTTTTATTTGCTCTTTCGATCCGATCTGAATTGATGCGTCAATATGCTGGTATTGTTCTTATTGAACATATACTTTGCAAGTAATTTTGTTTGAAGGCCTCATTGAAGTTATCATGGCAGAGGCATTTTGATACATATGTGTTTCAGATAAAACGTAGGATCCGTAGATTATAATTTTTTAGATGTTCCACATATTTTCTTCTTGGTCAGGTTGATGCATTGTAGAGGACCAACTCATAGAATTAGCTGAACTTGTTTTTTGTAACAACGTCTGGTATATCTTGTATACGGAGCGTAGTGTGCCCTGATTGTGTTTCTTTTCGCATATAATATAGCATTCAATTTCCCTACTTTATGAGGTATCAGCTTGTAGCGCGACAGAATCTCACGCATCTGTGGAAGTAGTTCTCTTTTTCAACTGTTATCTTCAATTGATTGAATCTGAAATGCCTCTGCCAGGCACAAGATTGGAACTAAACAAAATATGTTGCAGCGTAACTGGTATTTCTCGGAAATTTTGCTTAAATGAAAGAGCAACTTCTCGTAATCTAGTGGTTGCCGGCCTTGGAAGTTTTCTTCAAGATCAAAAAGAATACGAGATTTAACAATGTCAAATAAACTATCACTGATATTCCAGCTTACCATCCAAAGAACTTTTGCAGAATCATGGAGACATTGCGTGGACAGCAGATCACATTGAATGATGGCACGACAATGGTGACAGAAGTGGTGTCCGATGAGGATTCACACCTTTGCCTCTATGTTCTACTTCAGGACATGCTAAAAGTTGGCGACATGGTTGTTGGTTTTGAAATGGAGTGGGGATTTAAAGGAAGTCCAAGCAGATCAGGAAGTAGCTCTGGAAGAAACATGGAACATCATTCTCATTCTGAGAAGACGGAGCAGCATTCGAGGAGGGTCGAACACCACATTGCAGTGCTGACTTTGTGCACTAAACTTGGTTGTGTCCTTATAAGGCTTAGTCCTAGCACCATATCTGCATCTCTGAAACGTTTTCTATCCATCAAGGACATTATTTTTGCAGGCATTCATATCAAGGAGGATCTTCAAAAGCTTAAAGAGGTTCATGGCATTGTTATCAGGAATGTAGTCGATGTGAGTGAGATGGCTGCTAGAGTTCATGATCAGCCTCGCTTTGCAGCTCTCAGTGCGAGGGAGTTGGGAAACAAACTACTGTCAACAAGATTTGAGCAGAAGCCCTTTGCAGTTTTATGGTCAAATTGGTTTGATCACAGCCTGAGCTCTGAACAGATCGAATGTGCCACCATCGACGCCTATGCAGCATACAGGATTGGGAGAAAACTGATGGAAAGTGGCAGTAGTAGTGTAAAGAAACTATTGTTTTAATGTGTTGAACGTGTTGGTCTATGTCCTTCGTGCTGTACTGTCCAAAACTTGGATCTTTTTCCTTTCAGTTCTGTTAAGTATCATGCTGGTTAGTTTATTATGTTTCAGATATCCAACGTGCTTGCATGTTTGTCTCCATTCTTGTACTATTATTTCCGTATTTCATGAGTTAAATGTGTTTGATTTATTGTTAATCTAGTGATCACTTCCTGCACTGCATTATCAGCATTTACATCATACTATTCAGTTCATTCTAATCCAAATACGACGTAGTAGAACGCTGACAGTTTGCATTAAAATTGTCAAATACTATTCAGTTCTTTCTCTCTTTCTCTCTTTCTCTCTTTCTCTCTCTCTTTCTTAATTCTTTTTGCATCTCTCTTTCTCACCCCTACTCATAATGATGCAACCTATAGCCATCATAAAGTAATTACTCAGTCGCAGAGATGTAACTTCGAGTGATCTTGATGAAGCTACACAACTATGATGGTTAAGTAGTTCTGTCACTCTTCCTTAACAGTTGCACCACTATTCTAGATCAGTTATATTACTCTCCTAGATCAGTTCATCACTTGGAAAGAGTTGTTGCATCACTTTTCTACAGCGATTGCATTATCTAAAAGGTGCAATTGCATCACACTTTCTTGATAGATGCGTCACCCTTTTGGAATAGGCATTAACTAAACGGCCTACACATTCATGGCCTGCAAGTCGTTTTATGTATATTATAATATAATAGTGTAACTTTGTCACACTTCCTTTAAAACAATTACATTGCTAAAAAAGAGTACTTACATCACTTAAAAGGAACAGTTATGTGATTGAAAGAGTAGGTGCATCATTTGAAAGGACTCATTACATTATTGTTTTTAATTAGTTAGAGATTGTAATTTTTATTATTTTAGTTATTAAAATTTCCTTTTTATGTGTCAATTAGTATCAATTTGATGAAATTATATGTCTTTTACAAGTAGGAAAGCTTAAGAATTTTTGAAGGGCCATTAAAAGGAGACAGAGCACCGTTATAAGAGCAGTTAACAATTTCAACTCCAATTCTCCATAATAGTGGTTGTAACATGTCTCTAGCTTATCTCCTTTGTCAGCTAGCACATGTGGGAGTCTTCAGAGGTTTCATAACATATGGAAGAAGAGAGAAACGCGTAATAAGTTAGCAAATTTCATATATAACATTAGATAGAGAAGCTCTTGCTTCTCTTTTAGATTTTCTTAAATGTTTTAGGCTTCAAATACTTGTAATTCGAGTTTTAAAGTGTATTTTGAGTTGCTGTTTGTTGGAGATTTAAGCTAAGACATGTATCTAAGTTTCTAAACTATCTTAAGGGGTTTCCTAACTCAAATTATTACTTATTTTCTCATTTTTTCGTATTAATCAAAGTTCATGTTCTTATATTTATATTCTTGAATGTTCTTTGATTTTATTACAAGATCTTGTGGATTTCGAAGTTGTGTCAATGTCCAGATCAAGTTAAGAAGTTCAAGACTTGTCTAAAAGCTTTCTAAACATGTTTTGTAACTTCTAAACCTCTTATTTCAGCTTATATTTGTAGATATATCAAAGTATGTGGCTTAAGATGCATGTTTTCTATGCTTTGATGATTATGTGTGCTTAAATCCATTTTCTAGCTTCAGATTTATGTTTTAATGTTTTAAGAGAGTTTGATTTCATGTAATAAGGTCTAATTTTGTTAATTTAAAATCTTAAAGATCTAATTTTGTCTTCATCAACTAAGATTAGAGTGAAAGATAATATAGGATCCAAGAAATCTACCTAGGTTGTTGGAAAAATCAATAAACAACATAAATTAATCAATAAGTGACCAAACTTTGATTGTTTGTAAGAGTTAGAGATCTAAGACCACAAATCCAGAAATTAAAATTCTTGAAATTAAAACCCATTGGCTAGATTTAAAGCATAACCAAACTTTAAACTAAGTTTAATAGAAAAAAGGCATAAGTCTTAACCATAGCTTTGTCTTGAACTCGTGACGGAACTCTAATTTACCTTTGAATTTGTTTTTAAGCTTAATTAATTCATTAATCACTTATCCAGAGCTGGATTCCATAAGTTTACCATTTTTAGTAATTTTATATATCATTTTATAATTTAAAATTACAAAGGTTTTAAGCAAAATTAGGAAAATTGGGTTAGTTTAGTAATTTTATCTTTTCATCCTTTAATTAATTAAATTGAAATTTTTTAGATAATTGTAATCTAATTAATCTGGTATTTAACTTATAAAGTACCATTTTTTTTCCATGGGTTTGACATTCGAAGTCTTAAAGTTACTTCACTTTGTTACTTGTTCGATAGGTGCACTTGCCTTTCGTCATGTTAGTTTTCACTTAATATCCTTTTGGTTTTCAAAGTAAAATTAGTTCAAAGAACTCCCATTTTTAATCACTTCAACCAATGAAAAACAAGTTTTTGGCACCATTTCCAGGGATTAATTAGTGTATTTTTGTTAATATTAGAGAAATTGATGTCAATTACACTAGGATGTACATTATGTATATAGTATTTTAAGCTTGTTTGCTTGTTGTCATTTTCTTTTGTGTTTTCATTTGCTTTTTATTTCTTTGAGTTTGATTCTTAGCTTGTGTTGATCTTGATTGCATGTTTAGTAAGAATCAATTCAATGTAGAAATGGAACATCATGAGAACTTGGTTTTTCAACCCTAAAAAGAACCAAACATGTTGGAATTGGTTATGCAAACTAGGAGTGGTCCTAAGTCTAGCGTTGTTAGACCTAGGATAGACTCAGATGATTTCAAAATTCTACATATTCTCATTTCCATGATTAAGTCTTCTCAATTTAGTGGTTCAATTTTGAAAAATCTCAAATGATTATTTAAGAAAATTTTTAGACATATGTGATCTCTATTAAAAGTTTGAAATTTCAAATGATGTGCTTAAACTTAAGTTATTTCCTTTTTCTTTGAAAGATAGATATTACGCATGGTTGAACACTTTTCCACCTAATTCTATCCAAACTTGGGATGATCTTATCAATCGGTTTTTAGCTAAATTCTTTCACTCAGTTAGGATAGCTAAATTGAAAATTTTGATTTCATTTTTTGAGTAATATGAGGACGAGAGTTTGCATGAGTCTTGGGAACGATTTTAAGAGCTGCTTTTTGAATGTTTGATGCATAACTTTAGTATTTGTGAGCTAATGCATATCTTCTACTTAGGACTTGTACCATCCACTCGTAGTCTCATAGATGCTGCTTCTAGAGGAACTTTGATGAGCAAAATTCCAAGTGAAGCATATGAATTGATTAAGGATATGGCATCCAATAGCTTTCAATACATTTTTTTAACCTTCTTGTAGGAAACCAATTAAAGCTCATGTCATTAATGAACCCCCAGTTTTGCAAGCTCAATTGGTAGCCTATAACAAGCAATTGGAAGATCTATTAGGTCAATTTAGTAATGAGGAGTTTTAATGTCCTATAGTTTGTAATTTTTATGGTAGTTCCTTTTATGTTTCTAAGGATTGTCAATTAAGACCCTCTTATGCCTTCGATCCTAGTCAATACCATTATTCTTATATTAGGTAAGGCGTGTACTCTTATCAATTTTCTAAGGAAAGCTACCCCATGTGTGACTACCAAAAGTCCCATGTCAACCGTCAAGTTTAACTTCCTTCTAATCTAATTGGTTAAGAAAAGTTTAATTTTAAAGATACAGTAATGAAGTATATCTAAAGCAACGAGTCTAAGATGCAATCTCATGAAGATTGAATTAAGAATTTAGAGATTCAAGTAGGTCAGATTGTTCAAATATTAGCTGAGCGGTTACCTCAACCCTTACCTTCTATGTCTAAACCTACTTTTGAGCATATTATGGCCATCATTGTACCCAAGGATCATGAAAAGAAGGTTATGAATGAAAGGGAAGTGATGGAAATAGGTAAAAATGCAGAAGAAGTTGGAAATAGAAATTGTTCACCTAGGTAATTTGTTAATTCAAATGTCCAACTTGACCATCCTAGGATTTCATATCCACAAAGATTAGATGTTTTATCTAGGCGATCTTTTCAATTGTTTCAAAAATTATGTGTACCTTTGTTCAGTGTATCTCAATTAGATGAGCATCTAGCTAAAAAGCAATCCATAGTTCAAGAGTTGGAAAGTTCTTACCCCAATTTGAGAGAACTATTGATGAAAATGATCACACATATTAATCCAACTCCATTTATTGAAAGAGAGCAAACTGAGTTAGAAATTTGTGCTATGGATGATGATGATGATTTCCAATTCCTTTTGAAAATCATATGGTGAGGTTTAATGATTGTAAGGAAAGTGTTGAAAGTGAAAGTGAAAGTGAAGTTGCTGAAGTTGAAGGAAGTGTTTATGCCTTCCCATTGGATGATCAAATGGATGATGTTTATGTTGATTTCATTGGTGTTGATGATGAATTTCAAATTGTAGAAAATGTTTTGGAGGTTCTTAATCATGATGAATTTGTCAAAGAAATTGAGTTGAAGGTGAGAAAGCATTAGAGTTTGTTAATTTCATAAATGTTTATGATTTCAATTCAAGGCTAAATATGGTAATTCAAGACTTTTTACAATGGTATTTTCAAAGTCATGATTGGTGTTTCATTAAGGATCAATGGTTAAATGATATAATTATTTCAAATCCTTCAAGAATCATTCCAAATATGGCCCATTTGTTTTGCAAGAAGAATGAATTAAATTTGATGGATTCTAGACCAAGGAAGAGACATAAAATTCTCTAACCTTAAGTTCTAGCTACCTTAAAGAAACGCCTGTTAGGAGGCAACCCAACCTTAATTTCAGTTCTTTTAATTTGAATTTAATGTGTTTTAATTCAAATAAATGTGTTGAAGCCTTTTAAGTGTGTTTGAATTAAGTTTGGTTTGTTTTCTTTAGTTTATCCTTTAGTTTAGTGAGTTTGATTTGATTTTAAGAGTGTTTTTAGGATGAAATCTAAAGCAATTTGATGAATAATTCAATCCATGTTATTAAGACTTGAGTTTGGAAGGATTTTGAAGTCAAATTGGATTAAAATTAAGCTTTAGAAGGTGTAAACAGACCTATAACGGTGGTCTGTAGCCCACCTATAGGATGATCAAGCCATCATTAATGCAATCTATTTTGGACCATCAACGACAGGCTATTCATCCTATAACAGCGTCGTTGTAGGATGAACAGGGTGCCATTATAGGTTGAATTGGGCTATAAAATGATGCAGTTTTGCTATTCATCATCTTGAAACTCTTCTAAACCCATCTAAAACCCTTTTTGCCCCTTTTCCTTCTAATCCTCATATCTTGCTCATTTGTTAACCAAATTGGACGTTCTTAGTGTTCATTTGTCACATTTTCTACCCTCTATAAAAATATGCCATCAATTTGTTGAGAAAATTAATAGATTTTCCAGAATGTCCTCTGTAAAATCTGCATCTTTTTCTCCATTCAAGGCATTCTTTTTCAATTTTCTCTCAATATAGGCATCCATTTGTTTAGATTTTGGTATCATTGTTTTAGAAATTTCATTAGCTTTCTTTTGGTACTAATTTCATTAGCTTTCATTCAATTTTATCATCGTCGGAAAATCGAGAATATTTCGTTCAAAAGGAATATTTTGGCGACCATCGTCAGATAATTTTCTGATTTTTCTTACTATTTTTTGACTTGTTTGTACTTGTTTATTGAACAATTTCAACTCAAATGGAGCATAATAGGAAGAGATTAGCTTTCAATCCAATTTGATTTACATGTCAAGAAAACTTTGACTGGTTCGAAGCCCATAGGAGGAACAACTTCATTATTGAGCATCCCATCTATCCGGATGTGGAAGCTTATTTCAATATATCTGGTGCCTTCCGGACCTTAGGATGAGAGTCCGTTATTACATTTGCTGGTCCATACTACTTATATTTGGTTCGCGAGTTCTTTACAAACATAGATGATAAGGAAGAGGCTGATATGATCGAGATATATTCGATGGTACGAGGTATTCCTATTCATCTTACTCGTGCATCTATAGTTTCCTTGTTAGGAATACTAGATGAGGGAGGCATATTTGTTAAGGCTAGGGATACTTTTCATGGGGACACAATCTCTTCAGACCCATCTTTCTCGATTACTACTACTAGAGATACCTTATTCCTAACTAGGAATGCTAGATGGTACATTAATACTGCTTTAGAGGCTCGAGAGAGGATTATTATTACAGTGATTAGTCATAATGTTGCCCCTCGAGCCAGTGGACTTAATGAGATGACATATGTAGATATGTACCTGTTACACAAGATGTTGCATGGATTAGGTGCCATCTCGGGATTACCGTTAGCTGGGTTTATTATTTATCTATAAGGGATATGGTGAAGCTTAAGAGGCCCAGCAAGAACTTCTGTTTTCCTTGATTGCTTACGAGGATATTTTGGGATGCAGGAGTTTCCTTAGATTCTTTAGAGCCTGACAATTATACTCGTTAGCCATTGGCGTCAGCTTTGTGAGGGTGAGGATCCACCTGATGATGTTGCATAGCCCGACATTCATAAGGTTATAAGTAAGGCTTCATATAAGGCCACTCTGAGCATTTGCCCCCACTCACCTGTTGTAGCTACTTGAGTCCCACCATCATCACCTGCTTCAGATGATCCTCAAGTTGCTATGATGCAGTACCTGATTAACATGGGGGGATTGTCTCACTTCTAAGCTTTCAGAGTTTAGATCTTCCTTATTCTTCGAGATGTGTCGTCGGTTTGATAGTCTTTAGCATCAGGTCGATGGGTTGACTACTCAAGTTCGGATTCCAGAGGATTATCAGCGATCCAAGGATGTCGATGACCCTTCTTTGTAGTTATTTTGGTTATTAATTCAGTTGTTTTAGTTGTTTTAGTTGTTCCTATTATTACTATTTAGTAGTATAAGTTTCCCTTTTGTAGTATAGGTTTATGTTATTTTTCAGTTAGATCTAATGACTGTTTTTGATTTGTTACTCCTTGATGTAGTTACTTCCATATTTATATGAGAGAAGCTTCTTTTGGCTATTTTCTGTGTTGTTTTTCTTATGATTTCAGTTCTTGCACACCAACGGATCTTCCAGTATATATCAAACGGGTGTACTTCTTTCCCTACTCTCCTCCATTATGCTTTTTAACTTTTATTTTAAACATTGAGGACAATGTTTATTTTAAGTGTGAGGGAGGGAATTATCTATTTATCACTGAGTTTTATTTATTTGATAGTGATTTGATTTATCATCAATTTCATCATAATCTATAAATTGTGAAAAAAAAATTCAATTTTGATTCCTTTTTATTGTTCATGCTTTCATTTGAATTCAATTATTTTGGTAATTTGATATGTTATCTGAT